>JAWNLW010000504.1:1200000-1647500 GCA_035042075.1 Drosophila macrospina | reverse complement strand
TTCGATTTGCCTTTGTAAGCTGCCTTCGAAGTGGCTAAAAGGCGCGGGGAGAGAGGGGAAAGGATCGCCTGCGACGACTCACCTGCCATTAATTTGGTCATCACATCAATCAAATCGTTCTGACAATTCAAGTCCGCAGCTGTTGCACTGTTGTAGTAAGCGTAGCTCATGCAAATTTCTATGAAATTGAATTCCTTCCACGCCTGTTGATAGTCCACAAAATTGAAGTGTTTCAGCAGCAGACGCAGCGCGTAAATTATGCCAAACTGTCAATGATATCGAATAGAAACAGAAATGTTGTTGTTGCGTTTGTCGTTGCCATTGTCTAGTTACTTTTAGAGCAATTCCAGAGCTCAATACAAATATTTACCTGCATATTTTTATCATTCAGCGTCATCAATTTATTTGTCATGCGATACAAAACTTTGGCCAAAACTTTTTCCTCTTGCGCAATTTGACGTTGCAAACCAAAAGCAAAAACATGACCATCCGAGATGCCGATGCCGCCGCTGCCGCTGCCGTTGCCATTGCCGACACTGTAACTGCCATCAAAGTAGGCCGACGCCGAGGCGGCAGCAGCTACACCGCCAACTCCAGCTTCGCTTGAGCCATGGCTATGGCCATGCTCTGCGGCATCCACAGACAGCGGCGGAGCAATCGTTGAGTTTGGCCGGAATAAATTACGCAACGTCACGGACATGCTGCCAAATATGCGATAGTCGAAAAAATCCCAAAGCAAATTGAAATTAGTTTGTTGAGTTTCAGTTGAGCTGATGTTGCTGCTGCTGTTGTTGCTGTTGCTGCTGTTGTTGCTGCTGCCTTCCTCAATCTTTGCTGGCTGTTGGCGCGCCGTTTGCATTATAAAGCGGCACAAACAGCAGGCGGCATGTTCACGTACACGTGCATCATCATCGCCCAGCAGATGCAGAAGTTCGTCCAGGAATTGGGCCTGCAGGGAGCAACGCAGAAGTGTTGTAAATCAAAAGTAAGCCAACATTTCTTTGCTAGTTGCAACTTGTGGCAGCAACAAATCTAACAGTGCACTATTGGCTTGTTGTGTGACTTGTTTACGGCAACTTCTAGTCCAAATGTTTAGCTTTCTAAATGGATTTTTTGTACAAATTGTATTTATAACTTTTATCATTTGAGTTCATCTTGTTTTGGGGTATTTTAATTTCATGTAGAACTTATCGTTGAGTCAACAGTTTTCAATCAAATGCTTTGCCCTGCCTCTCTCTGGAGAACTGTCATTTCCTCTTCTCTACGGGGGAAGTCTGCCTGCCACACTTGCCTCACTTGCCTCACTTGCCCCACTTGCAGCGCACAATTGTTTGCTAACTCTCAAGTCTGTGTACACGTACTACGTACGTCCCTTTTACCATTTAGCAAATTGCTTGGCTTTGTCAAAATAATAAATAAACAAATACACACACACACACACATACACATATAGATATACACATATGTGTGTGTGCTGCGAAAAAAGTAACCCAAAAAGCAAAGCAAACTGTCAATCGGATCGAATCGGATCGGGGGCAGTCTGCAGATGCACAAAGAGCCACACTTCAGTGCACAAAAGTTCAATAAGAGATGGTTGCTCGCGCTTGGCGGGGCGTGCTTAGCGGCGAGGGGAAATCTGCACAATAAACAAGCCAAGCCAAAGCCAAACCAAAGGCAAAGCCAACGCGAAAGCCAACGCCAAAGCCAAGAAGCTTGTTGGCCTGGCTGAAATGCGCTTGTGGTTTTATTATACCCTGTACAGGGATATATTAGCCTTATGCAAAAAGTAGGTAACAGGCAGAAGAAGGCGTGGCAGACACTATAAAGTATATGTATATTCTTTGTCAGTGTCAACAGCCGAGTCGATTGAGTCATGTACGTCTGTCTGTTCGTCCGTCTATCTGTCTGCATGAACGATCTCAGCAACTGTAAGAGCTGAAGACAACAAATTTGACAGGAATATTCCTGTATATCCTCTCCAGATCGAGCGCATACACTTCTAACTTAACAGCTGATTGAAGCATGTCATAAAGCAGCATTCCTGAAAGTTTCATTAAGATCGGTCCATAAATAAGCAAGATAATCCGAATTGAAATGGTTGCCTTGAATGCGCACATGTGTGCGAGCGAGACAGCGAACCAGTGCGATGTAAAAGAAGTGACGTAGCGCTCAGCTTGCTGCCATGAGCAAGCAACGAATTCAAATGATATAAAAGTGTTTCAAAGGAGTATTCTCTAAGCAGCTGTTTGCGGGAGTTACTTACATCTATTGTAATCTTAATTTGGCAGACTGCACAGGTTATTATAGAGTCGCGTGCGCTCTGACTGAGTGCTCCGCTTGTTTTTCCTTATAATAAGCCGATTCGCTTGAACTTACCTCATAAGTGCAGACAATGTCCTTGTTGTAAGCAGCCTCCTGCCAGTTGCAGGCGTCAGGCATATCGAACTGTCGCTTATCCATGTCAGCCCCCTCAATGCTCTCGTTGTTGTTGCTGTTGTTGTTGTTGTTGTAGTCGAAGGCACTGTCGACATTTGCGTAGTAGGAACGGAGGAGTACGTAATTCAAATTGGATATAACTTCAGCATATTTATTCTGGACCAGCCAATATTTATTGTAATGACACAGTCGAAGTTTGCTCAAGAGCAATTTCGGTGAAATGGCAAATACGCAGCATGGACCAGGCTCATTAAATTGGTTGTAGCTGATGTGCTGCTGCTGCTGCTGCTGCTGTGTTGTTGTTGCTGTTGTGGCTGCTGCTGCTGCATACGATTCGATTGCAATTGAAAATCATTCAAAAGGCCAACGAGCAGCTCATCATTATCAGTGGCTGTAGAGGACCTGGCACATATCCTGGCCTCGTCTGCCCTCAAGTTGTCATCGTTAGAGTGCCATTGTTGCTGCTGCTGCTGCTCCTGATGCTGCTGCTGCTGCTGCTCCTGATGCTGCTGCTGACTGCTTAAGGCATTATCCAGATTCTTTGTAAAAGTTTGTTGGCCAAATGTTTGGCCCTGGCCAGGACCCTTTTGTTGTCCACTTGGCTGCTGCACTGGCTGCTCCTTCTGCTCCTTCTGCAACTGCTGTCGCTTCTGATGAGCATGATAATGACATGGCGGCCCTGTCAAATATTTGGACACCACATGCGGAAATATCTTATCGAATGCATTCAACGCTTGTATGACCACTGTGTGTATCTCGTCCTCAAAGCCCTGCAAAAGCAAAAGCAAAAAAAAAGATGACAAAAGTTTTGGTCTAAATTTCTTTATATTCACAAAACTCGTTGCCTCTTTGCCTCTTGTCGATGGCCTCGAGAACAGAAGACGTGGCAGACGAAGACGTTGCTACGACTCAGTTAAGCGAATTTGTGTTTTATTGTTTGCACAAGCAAAAAGTTTTGCACAATCACACACTCACACACACACTGACACACACACTTGTAAGTGTTGGTGTGTGTGCATTTTTAACGAATCCTAACAAGCTTTTCGTTGCCCAAACCAAACTGCAAACCGGAGCTTCGGTCTGGCCAAAAGGGCCATTGTTATCACAGTTGCCTCGAGGCTCTCGGGGGACTCGGCGGCCTCAAGGGAAGCAGATCTCACTCACTCACTCACTGACTCCCTCGCTCTCGCTTCCTCTCACTCGCACTCGGTGCACACTCTGCATACGGCAGACAACAGCAACAACTGACATTGGCAAGTGCCATTGAGACGGATTTGCAGCCATTATATGGGGCAGGCATCTAATGTGATTTTCAGCTAGCACGTCCACTTGCTTGCGTCGCTTGCAACGACGCTTGCAACATCGCTGCAGCTACAGTTGCAGTGGCAGCGGCAGTGGCAGTTGCATAACAACATTGCATAATCAAATTGCGCTTTTGGGTGGCCAGAAGCAATTTAAATTTTCGGCCGTTCACTAAATTATTGAATTCAATAAGAAAAGGAGCCAGCCAGCCCCACCCCCTCGACGTTATACTCCCCCCGCCAACCCTGAACATACAATTCAAATGCAAGCCACATTCTCTGTGTGCAGCTACCAAATTCTCAAGAGAGAAATCAATGTGCAAGTTATGCGCACATTCTACATTTGTCTGCGTTCGACTACGTATGTGTGTGTGTGTGTGTGTGTGTGTGTGTGTGTGTGTGTGGGTGTGCTAAGGAGAGCAAGAGGGAGAGGTGCAGGGATTGGCAACGGATGCGCTGCTCCCTTTAGGGGCATTTGCACTTGCACATTGCGAAGGCGATAAGAATTTTCTTTCTTATTTTCAAATGAAAAACAACCCGACACAAAATGCCGCCAGCTAAGCTGCAACTGCAACTGCAACAGCAGCAACACCAACACCAACAATAACAGTGGCAACAACAACAGCAGCAACAACAACAACAACAACAACAACAACAAACACTGAGTGCTAGAAAATATTCAAAAGCCAACAGCAGCCATTGATATGGACACGTGTCTGTGTCCTTGTGTGTGTGCGTGTGTGTGTGTGTGTGGGTTGTGTGTGCGCTCGCCTGCATGTGTTAAAATATGTTAGCTTGTTGGTTTAACATAAAAAAAAGAGAGCAAAGAGAACTAAAAGAAAAACGTACAGCGAAAAGGTGGAGGCGCATATTTATAGAATGCCACGGTAAAAGATGAATGAAAAAAGCAAAAGCAAAAGCAAAAAGGGAACGGCAAACAACGCGGCGTATGCGTTATGCATAAGTGGGGGGAAGGGAGTGTGTGTGGGGGGAGCCGGGGAGCAGGCAAATAACAGGCAAAGATACGAGAGCAAACAGAGAGATAGATAAATGCATGCATAGAGCATCGTTTGCCACATTAAGTTCTCGCAGATAAACAGGACAAGCAGACAGACAGACAGGCAGGCAGACAGAAGCAAAACTCGACAGATAGACAGACAGACAGACAGCGCGTGAGCACTCTCGAGTTATCAAAGGGCGCCTGCAGCAATTGCAACAATATGGCTGTCACCATTGAGTAAATGGTCAACCTACCTTCAACAAAATGGCCAACAAATGGGGCAGGTTGAGGCGCGGCTGCAACTGCAGGCAGCGGCCGGCGTCTGTGGCAAGCACAAAGCTGCCGACAATTTGTTGAACGCCGCCACGCAACATGGGATCACAGTGAGCGTGAAAAAGCAGCACATCCGACAGTGCTTGGCAACCAGCGGCAGTTATGGGCGTGGCCACAACACTTGCCACGTTGCCAACCGTTTGGGGGCGATTGCGTAACGATTTGGTGCGCTTAGGTGGACGCGGTGGCAGGGCCAACGGAGGTGCATCCTCGGTGGCAACTGTGATGCGGTACGAGCTGCCAATGATCTCCGATCTGGAGAGCTTAGTCTCGGCAGGATTGGGTTTCTGGCCGCTGGAGGGCCGCCTTGCCTCCAGTTGGCGCTGCAACAAGGCAGCGTCAGCACTGCGACTGAGCGTAGGCGACTGCTGCAAGTAGGCGGGGCAGGTGCTGGGTCCAAAGTGATCATCCTTGATGTCAAGCAACAGTTGATTGTCCTCATCGTTCGACTGCAGCAATGAGCCCGTCATGGATTGAGGCAATCCCTCGCTAAGCTGCGAGGTGTCGCTGCTCTGCGGACTGGAGGCTTGAGTGCTGTCACCGCTGTCACCGCTGTGCCCAGACGTCGCCTCCGTGAGCTGCTGCAACTCCAGCTCGCTGATCTCCAGTGGCAGCTGCAGCACACGTGGCGCCAGGCGCACACAATGCGCAATCACTGTCAGGGCTAAACTCTTGATGGACACACGGCTGACACTGTCCGGTTGCAGTCCGGCCGCACGTCCGGTGAGCAGGAAACGCGCGGCGAGGAGACGGCCGGTGTAGTAGACCAGGGATTGCTCCAGAATGCTGCCAATTTTAATGCTGATTAGTGCATGGCCCGAAATCGTTTGCTTCAGTGGTGAATTCTCCGCCAGAAAGGGATTAGCTGCAAGGATAAGAGAAGCTAATTAGTTGCAGCACACACACACACACACACACACACACACATGCACACGCACACACTCGGACAACTGCTGTCTTACCGTTCGGTGTGCGACGCAGCTGCGGCTCCACTTCGGACTCTGACACTGCAATCGTTGGTGGTGCATCCATCAGCAGCGCGGTGGATGCCGTGTAGGAGGCACTGGCCGAAATGGACTCCTCCACGGGTGTGGGGGTTTCGGCAATTGAAGGCTGACGCTCCTGGTGGACGCCAGTCGCACTGCTGCTGGCCATGGAGCTCAAGGAGAGCGTCAGGGATGCCGTCGAGGCGGCATCCGATTTATCAGTGGCTGGCGCCGACTTGGCTGGCGTGGATTTGGTGGGGCCACTTGATTGACGAAAGAGCTTACTGACCGACTCCGAGGCTGCAAGTAGAAGGCAATGCAAGTTGAGTCGACTTTACCACTCCAAAACTTTGCCTTCCGATAACTTTGTCTGACACTAATGCTTCAGCTCCTGGCTCTGGCTAATTGTGGATTGCCTTGCTGCCCAGCTTACCTCACTTGCTTCACTCCCTCCCCCTCCTTTACCGCCCCAGCAAGCGAACGGACTCAACTTGCAGCCAATTACCAGGCACATTTGTCTGTCGCGGCTGTCGAGAAGCCTCGGGGATGAGGTTCCTACCGAAGGGTGGGGGGAGGTCCTTGGGGGCTTTTAAGAATGCAACAAAACGGGAAATGTTGTAAACTTTCTAAACACGAGACGGCAATAAACATGAAACAATATAGCCAGAAAACTTTCAGTTGGCTAGTCAGAAACCGCTTAAACTATTCACTTTAGCTACTGCTTATACCCTCTACAGAAAGGGTATCATACATACGTAAACAAACATAGATGTCAAAGCAATTCTATGCGTCTATTGATAGAGTATTCTTATCAGCAAAGGGAATGTTGAAAAATATAAGAGTGGGAGAGCGATAAAGTGATTGCGAGCGAGAGAGAGAGAGAGAAAGAGAGAGCGAGAGAGAGAGAGAGAGAGATAAAGAGAGAGAGAGAGAAAGAGAGAGAGATAAAGAGAGATAGAGAGAGAGAGAGAAAGAGAGAGAGAGAGAGAGAGAGAAGAGAGAGAGAAACAGAGAGAGAGAGAAAGAGAGAGAGCGAGAGAGACAGAGAGAGAGAGAGAGAGAAAGAGAGAGAGAGCGAGAGAGACAGAGAGAGAGAGAGAGAGAGAGAGAGAAGAGAGAGAGAGAGAGAGAGAGAGAGAGAGAGAGAGAGAGAGAGAGAGAGAGAGAACGAGAGAGAGAAAGAGCGAGAGAGGGAGAAAGAGAAAGAGAGAGAGGAAAGAGAGAGAGAGAAACAGAGGAGAGAGAGAGAGAAACAGAGAGAGAGAAACAGAGGAGAGAGAAACAGAGAAGAGAGAGAGAGAGAGAAACAGAGAGAGCGAAAAACAGAGAGTGAGAAACAGAGGAGATATACAGAGAGAGAGAGAGAAAGAAACAGAGAGAGAGAGAAAGAAACAGAGAGAGGGAGAGAGAGAGAGATAGAGGTAGAGATAGAGATAGAGATAGAGATAGAGATAGAGATAGAGATAGAGATAGAGATAGAGATAGAGATAGAGATAGAGATAGAGATAGAGATAGAGATAGAGATAGAGATAGAGATAGAGATAGAGATAGAGATAGAGATAGAGATAGAGATAGAGATAGAGATAGAGATAGAGATAGAGAGAGAGAGAGAGAGATAAACAGACAGAGAGAGAGAGAGATAAACAGACAGAGAGATAGAGAGAGAGAGATAGAGGTAGAGGTAGAGATAAAGATAGAGATAGAGATATAGATAGAATGAGAGGGAGGTAGAGGTAGATGTAGATCAAAATAAAGATAGAGATACAGATGGAGATAGATCTGTATCGCAATTAAGCAACTACTTCATTACAGCTACAAATAAGACGTACAGGGTATCTGGCAGTCCAGCTCTATTCCCTTGCCAGTTAATCTGGCCCGCACATTCTTCACATCCCCCTGCCGCATTGGCCACTGCTATTGGAAATTAATTGAAAACTCAAATTTTATAGTACACACCATTTGTATGTATAGATATGTAAGCAAGTTCTAGGCGAGGGAGGGGGAGCATCATGTGGCAAGGCAGCAGCGCAGCAAGGCAGCAAGGGAGGCAAGGAGGCAAAGAAGGCAAAGAGAGAGAGAGAGACGCGGCTGCACCGCCACAGACCACAGCTGCACTTAAGTTGGCTTAAAAAATTGTTTTTATTTTCGCTGTAAGATGCAATTTCTGCTGTTGTTATTGTTGTTGTTGTGGTTGTTGTTGTGGTTGTTGTAATTGTTGTTGTAGTTGTTGTTGTTGTTCTAATGGATGTTCCGGCCGCATGCACGCTTTATAAAAATTAGAGCAGCGGTGCCAAACGGAAGCGGATATAGTTGGAAGTGGGAATGAAAGTAGTAAACAGTTCATACAGTTGCTG
Source organism: Drosophila macrospina (assembly GCA_035042075.1). NCBI lineage: Eukaryota > Metazoa > Arthropoda > Insecta > Diptera > Drosophilidae > Drosophila > Drosophila macrospina. The sequence goes on along the minus strand of JAWNLW010000504.1, from coordinate 1,639,090 downwards.
GCACAGATCGAATCTTAAGATGAAGCGCAACTGGGTAAATAGTATACACAATATATGGATTGCCAGTTGTACTAGAAAAAGCTTTGCTAAGTTGCTGCTAAGCTGAAGGGCTTAGGTCTCCCACAGATAAAGAATGAATCAAAGACTCTCTCTAAAGTAAGCAGCTACATAGATAAATATATTCAAAGTTCTATTAAAAAGAAAGAAAAGAAAAAGGAAATGAAAAAGAATGAATTCACAGCAGAAAGCTGAGTGCTACATCACTCATTTGCTGTCTCACTCGCACACATGTGCTGGCCCTTCCTTTATGGCTTCAGAGTGATCGCATTTAAATCAAAAGTTTAAAGCAATTTCGAAAATAGTTCAGCAGAGTTTCAACGTGAAATAGCTTAAGTAGAGCAGATTAAAATATGTGATTTAAAGAGAGACTAAGACTAAGTTTAGAGAGGCTCAAGCTACTAATTAGTTGCACATTAAAGGGAGAGCAGCGCTGCCATAAGCTCAACACATCAACATAAAAGGATCCCTTGAGGGATTGAACAAAGTGCAGTTGCCTTGATGTGGCTAACGAGAGTTGAGCGTTGATTTAAGTGAAACATAACTAAGGCTAAAGTCAAATCGGTTAAGTTGATAGTTGAAATTAGCGTGTAAAACTTACCAAAAATATTGTGGCACTTGCAACACAACAAATGGGGCTTGGCTTTGGTTTTATGAGTTACTCTTTATGTGCTCGTTGAGGCAGGCATGCATGTATGTAATTATGTTGGATTGTTTGCTGCACTTTATGCTTTAATAGTTGGGGAGTCCACAGTAAAAAGAGTGAGTACAACAAACAGCGGAGAAGAGGGCAGGAGGGGGAGGCCCGGGGGCGCTTCTAGGTTGAGTGGCACACAAATTGAAACAGTTATAAAACAGCCAGAACCGCCCCCCAAAACTTTTACTCAGTTTTGTTATTTAAAATCACGTTAAAAATGAGAAGGAAACAACAACAACAAGCTGCAAATAAAACTACATATAAACTTAAATGTGTGTGTGTGTGTGTGTCGCATAAAAAAGTGTAGAAGAAAAACCCCTTAAAAAATGCATAGTAAAAAAAACAAAAAGGATAACGTAGACCGCGTAGCAAACGCGACAGTCACGAACGGAAAAGGAGCAAGAACAAGATGTGGAACTGTTTTGGAGGAGTCTGTAGCAAATGGGGGCTGGCACTTTATGGGTGACACACACACACACACACACACACACACACAGAAGCAGGCAAAAGGCAACTCTCCTTCTCTCAGTCTCTCCTATGCTTTCCCTTTCCCTTGCTCCCTGTCTCCACTCGACTTCCCACATAGCAACAACATATGCAAAGCAACCAACGAAAAATTGTTTATGAAAACTGCAAAATTAGCGAACAAAACGAACTGCAAATGCTCTTACTCCGCAAGATCTACAAAAGCAAGACTTAGACTTCGGATTCATAAGATGAAAACTGAAAGAAAATGCTGTTCTACTACTAGAAGAAGAATTGAAGCCAAAGCAACATTTGCTTTAATGAAATTGTGGTCAACTATAATTAACAAAATACTCCTAAATAATATTTAAATAAATACATCAAATTATGTTTATTTGCCAAGAAAAATCAAGATATCAGAGTAATGTAAAACCTTTAAAAAGTTCAGTCAAAGTGAACAATTTACGGAAACCAATTTATAATTTTGTTGGGCTAAAAGTATTGGTTAATACATTGAGATAGAGGCAGCTTGTTAAATAGAATATGCTTTAGTATAAAAAAAGCATATGCTTGTAATAAATAACTTATAGAGACAAAGCGAACTTCATAAGCAACTTAGGCAATTCATTAGTAAGAGCATACAAATTGCAGGGCTTTGTTGATGCTGTTTGGCTGCGGATGAAGATTGGCGGCAACTGATATATGCACATATGTACATAGCTATGTATATATAAATATATATATATATATATATATATATATATATATATATATATATATATATATATATATATATATATATATATATATGTAAACATACATAAATGAATACAAAAAATAGTAACAACAATAACAAGTGAGAGTGGGAGCGGGAGTGGAAGGCAGCGTAAAAAGGCTGATAGCGCGCATAAGTGCACAACAAAAACCAAAAGCAGAAGAGCGTAACAACAACAACAACAACAACAACAGTAACAACAACAGCAGCAACAACAACAACAGCAGCAGCAACAACAAGAGCAGCTAAATGAACGCCAGATCCTTTGGCCTAGCTCACTATTCTGGCTGGTTGGCAATGCTAAATAAACTAACACACACACCCACACACGCACACACACAGTGACACAAGCTGTAAGCTTGCATACATGCAATTTGAGTAACCGCATTTTATCACGTAACCCATTTGTCTTAACCACTTTGTTGCCAACTTGCAGTGTGTGATGCTTTGGCCAAGTGGCAGTGGCAGCATTCGCGCAAGTAAAACAAGGGGCGTGATGAGGGGCTGTGTTGTTCGCGGTAAATGCATTGCCATGCTTCAAGCTTAATCCGCAGCCCACACACGGACAGGCAGACAGACAGAGGGAAAAACAGACTGAGAGACTGAGCAGAAGACGGCATACAAACGACGGACTTAAGCCCAACATTTACGTCAAATAGTTGTTTAAGCTTTGCTTCCTTTTTTTGGGGCATGTTGCTCTTGCTCTCACTCACTCTCTCTTTCTCTCTCTGTCTTTCTCTGCATCTCTTTCTCATTCTCACGTTGCAACGCCCACGCAAATCTCACACAAGGCTTAATTAGCGCTTCCAGCGCTGCGCACAACATTTCCACAGCTTATTAAACCCAGCACCGAGAAGACAGGACAACTACCAGACTCTTCGTTCTTTTTTAGTTGTTTCTTCTCTTCTTTGCTGAAGGTGGGGAGGGGTAGTGCTGCCTATGCTGATGTGCCCATTAGTGAGTAAATGAATTGCATTCAAATATCAACAACTGTTTGCCAGTTTGAGCAGCGACTTCGTGCGTTTTTCTCAATCAAAATGAATTGAATTTTCAAATGGCAAACTGCAAATGTTATTTGCCAATGCCGTTTACTTAGCTCTCACTGTCGTTGCTGCTGCTGCTGCTGTTGTCATTGTTGTTGTTGTCATGCTAACAGACGAGACACAAAAGCAGCAAAAAGCTTGCAAGCGACGCGCAGCCAATGAAGCGACAAATGATGCATGCAACTTGACTCCAGCAACATATACATATATATCTCACTCTTTCTCTTACTCTTTCTCTTACTCTTTCTCTTTTTCTATCTCTATCACTCAGTCGGCATGTTGTGCAAGCATTGCCTAATTTAATTTAGCTGTCGTTGTTGTTGCCCTTGCTGTTGCTGTTGTTTGTGCCATTGTTGACTCCATTGGGACTAGGCAACAAGGCGAACAACAACAATTACGCTTCATTAAATTGCAAGTGCAATTGGCAAAAGGCAACATGCAAAATTGGTTGCCAGCATGATTTCTCCCTCTCTCTCTCTCCCTCTCTCTCCCTCTCACTCTCTATCGCTCTCTTTCTCTGCTTCTCTGCTGCAATTATGTAAATAATTTGATTGCCATGCCCAAATATTGTAAATAAATGTGGTGAAATGGAAAACGAAAAGCAACAGCAACAAAAAAAAAAGTGGCGCCAACTCTCAACCACGAAACGCAATAACATCAAATGAAAATAGTTTTCCAATCGCCCGTTTCCTGCATTTTGAAGTTTAATAATGAAATATTTGTCTAGCTGAACAAGTTCAACTGCTGCACGACTCACAAATACCGTGTAGTTGTGAATTACATTGGTACACAAGTGTTTAGCTCTTGCTGATTGCTCCCGTAATATGCCATATATTGTATACCCCGTAGAGGGTATGATAACTTTGTGTGAGTGTATGTAGCAGGCAGAAGGACTCGTGGTAGACCTTATAAAGTATATATACTCTTGATCAGAGTCAGTTGAGCCATGATTATTTGTATGAAAGCGAAGATCTCAACAACTTGAAGAAGTAGAGGTGCCAAATTGCTCATGAAGGCTCCATGCCATACGCTGATCAAGTTTATCTCGAAGTACTTATGGCTAGAAACATTTAACTTAACAGTTGATCGAAGAATATCATATAGCAGCTATACTGAAAGTTTCATCAAGATCGGTTTATAAATAAAGATAATCCGAATAGAAATTGTTGCCTTGAATCGCTTGCGCTTTGCTCTTTGCAGCCAGCACATGTGTGCGAGCGAGATAGCGAACGACTGCGATAAATGCATATGAAGATGAAGTGATTTAGAACTCAGCTTGCTGCTATGAGCAAAGAAAGAATTCATTTGCTATTTGCATCTACTATAATCAAAATACTTTATATAGGAGACTGCACAGGGTATTATGCTGTCGTGCACGCTCGACTGAGCCGCTTGTTGTTAAAGCAAATGCTGGCAAAAATAAGTTACAAAGACCTCTAAAAAAACGCGAGCTCTTTAGCAGAACCCAAACTAATTAAATTTTTATATTATATTATTATCAATTTAAACAATTATATGAAATCTTAATTTAGTTTTCAATCAATAAATATTGCTAGTTCTTTACAATCCCATTATCCCATAGCAATTATTGCATCTACTTCAATCCATCATTTGTTTATCAGGTTCAATTTGCCTGCATAAAAGTCTAGAGACCCTTGACATGACCTGTCAATACACCCATTCAAGTGATAGATTTACAAGGTATGAGCAAACTAAACTTACCTGCATTTGAATGGGACAACAAATTGTTGAAGAATGTGCCAATTGTTGTAGTCTCATCTGGCGTTGAGTCCGTTGTTGTTGACTCCATTGTTGCGGTTGTGGCTGCTGTTGCTGTTGCTGCTGCTGTTCCTGCTGCTGCTGTCTGTTGCTCCCTGACGCCAGCAATTGTTATTTCCGCATCGAAATCGATGCTGTTGAAGGATTCATTGTCGATGTCACTCAAATGCTGGGATCTGTCATCGCCGCTGCTCGCAAGCAGATTCTGCAATGAACTCTGATGCTGCACGGCCTGAGGTTTAGGCGATGACGTCACATTTTCGGCATCAATCAGTTTATCAATTGTTGTTGTGTGCTGTTGTTGTTGTTGTTGGTGGTGGTGGTGGTAGTGGCATAGTCTGTTGTGCTTCATTTAGTTGCGACAACGTTGTGAAGCCATCGTACTCATCATCCGCCAGGACGCTTAACAGCTCCATGTCATCGTCAGCATCATCCTCGACATGTTGATGTTGCTGCTGCCGCTGCTGCTGCTGCTCCTCTTCATCGTCCGATGCGCTGCTTGCAACACATTCGCTAATGCTGCGTGCCGCATTTCTAATATGACGTCGCGTTGCTTTTTTGCCTGTCGCCACAGAGAGATAGAGAGAAAGAGAGCGAGTGAGAGAGAGAGAGAGAGAGAGAGAGGGAGATTGGTTAGCTTTACAATGTGTGTAAATAGATGAATGTGTGGAGCATTTTGCCGGCGGGGCGTATGCAAATTTTGCAGTGACCTCATTTTGTATTCGCTGCCGCCTAAAAGCATGCACTAATAATTTTCATATGCTCAGCATGTGGGCGCAGTGTTGGAGTGGGGCGTGGCAGTGGCATTGCTCAATGCTCGTCTTGATTTCGGTGCGGTCTATCTGTTGGCTTGTCCAACTGTCTCTCTGTCTCTATGTCTGTCTGTCTCGGTTTGTCTGTGTGCATGTCACATTTACACATGACTGCACACGCACACACACACACACACACAGAGAGAGACACCCACACACACAGAGAGAGAGAAAAACGCAAGTCACGCTCAGCTAGACTTGATCTGCATTATTTACTTTACCTTCATCAGCAACGGAACTCGCAGCAGCATCTTTCTCGGTGTCAGCATCATCAGCTGCGGCATTAATTCCCACGACTTGCAGCAAGTTGCTGCCACTTTGTAGTTCTTCAACTGCTCGTAGTTGTTGTTGCTGCTGTTGACACTTTTGCTGCTGCAGCTTGGCATTTGAATTCTTTTGCATTTGCATTTGTCGTGATGCTGCCACTGCCGCCTGCAGTTGTTGTTGTTGTTGTTGCTGCTGCTGTTGTTGTTGCTGCTGCTCTTGCTGCTGTTGACTTGCCCCCAGTTCGTAATTTTTCAATTGGAATATTTGATTTTTTAATGATTTCCTTCGCCGCAAATACTCATTGTGCTCCAGTTGTTGATTGCACAGCAGTTGGCGCAAACTTTGCCCAAGATTCTTCTCGCCCAGACGTTGCTGTTGCTGTTGTTGCCCCGCTGGCATTGTTGGACTTGTGGCTGCATCCAGTGCCTGGAGTATGCCATTGATGACCTCCAGTGCGGCATTTATGATGGCGTGATTCGTTGTCTGCTGCGTGCTCAGCAGGTGCAAACAATAATCATAAATTTCAATAATTTGTCGACAGTCCGATGTAACAGCCAGCTGTTGTTGTTGCTGCTGTTGTTGCTGTGGCCGTTTCTGTTGTTGTTGTTGTTGGCCTGCACTCGCCAAGGAGTCGCCATCATCCTGGTAATCAGCAGAGTAGCCCCGTATGAGCTGCGGCAACAGCAGACGCAACAGACCCAAGGCGCCAAGCACGCAGCTCGTTTGTTGATCCATCAGCAGCATTTCTGAGAATAGAGAGAGGCGAGAAGTGAGAAGAGAGAATACAGTTGAGTGCCAGGTTAAAAACAGTTGAGAGTCAGGCAAGTGCAATACTGTATATAATCTTATAGACAACTTATAGTTAATGCCTTTTGTTCCGGCGCACAACTTATACACGCTGCTCTTGCCACAAATTAAAAACGCACTTCAAACTTTGTGCAGAGCATGCGTTGCCAATTTCAATTCACACACACACACACACACACGCACATATCTACAGTTATATTGGTAATACCTTTGGCCAATTGCAGTTCATATTTCTTGGCGTGTTCTTTGCAACTTTTTCTCTCGTATGCTTTGCAACAAATTGCCGCCAATTAAATTTATCTCGTTGAAAAGTTTTCATCTTATATTTATAGACTCTGGGGCGCCACACACACACGCACACACACACACACGCACACACACACACAGTGAAAGCACACGCGTTGAAAGACTTTCACAGTAGGCTGCTCTGGGCAACGCGCTCAATGTTTGTTTGTTGTTTGTTTGTTTGTTTCTTTGTTGCTTATTTGTCCTTTTATTACGTATATGCCACCAATCACAAAATGCCATGTTGCAAGTTTGTTACTCAATTAGTTTTCCGTTTTCCTTAGGGACAGAGGGGGTGTGGGGGGTTGTGTAAAAGCGCAAAATTGAAAACACATTCCAAGCCTTACAGGACCAACTTTTGCTCAAGTGACTTTGGCTTTGGCCAAAACTTGTTGCCCGCTGTTCATGTGTGTATCAATTAATTGCGGCATAAGCCGCAAAAACTTTTCTTTGCCACAGGCGAAGCCACGTTTAAGACTCTCAATTAATGTGTGATAGAGCGCGAGGTGTTTAATACATGAAATTAATATGAAATGGCGAGATGCCAAGTAGAGTTCTTCTTACTCCAATTGGATTTCTGTGCTTTCAGTCGAAAAGTTTCGTATACCCTTCACAGCGTTATATTGGCGTTATGCAAGTGTATGTAACAGGGGGAAGAAGGCGTGGCAGACTCTATTAGATCTCAGCAACCCTCGAACTCAGTATACCCTACCCTACTCGAGTTATGTTAGATTCTCGATACCTCCTCGCCTTCCCCAGCAGAAGCGAGACAGCGACCGACTGCAATACAAGCATATGTAAATGAAGTGACGTAGCACTCAGCTTAGCAGAGATGTAATGCCTGAGTTGCCAGAGGTTCGTTTTGAGAGGTTGCCACTTAAAGTGTAACGTCAGGAAATAGATTTTGGGACTTGGGATGTTTTCAGTTTCAATTTGATAATAATTAACAAAATACTTTAATTATAGAGAGCTGTACAGGGTATTATGCTGTCGCGTGCGCTCCACTGATTCGCCTGTTTCTTTCTTTATCTGAATCAGTTGACGCATGAAATATTCAAGCTGATTGACTGACAGTCGCCCCCTGCTGCCTATCTGACTGTCTACCTGTCTCGCAGTTAAGCCAAACTGTCACATTTTATGCAGAAGCGACAATTTTGACAACGCATTGTATAATTCAGAAGGCACAGGGTATGGAGACTGGACGAGTGGAGACTGGAAGCTGTAAATGAGTAGTGTACATGAAACCACTTAACATCAAGGCATTGTGAGCAAAACGAGGCAATTGGCTGTAATGTTTTGTTGGTTATTGCGTTAGTTGGTAAGTTGGTAAGTTGATAAGTTGTTAAGTTGATAAGTTGGTCAGTTGCCTGCTGACATGGCAAATAATTTCGCATTATTGTTTGTTGTGGCAGCGCGGCAACTGTTGCCGCTGTCTGCATAAATTTTGAGCTGCTGACTGTTGTTGACTTTTTTTCTGTTTTTGTTTTTGTTTTTGTTTTTGTTTATCAAGTTGATTATCCTTTTAAAGCTGCAAAAGGAATGAATATCTGATTCAATTTTGCATGAATTATTACAGGAAAGTGTCCAAGTGCATAAATTTCATTTGGCCAGGCTCACAAACAAACAGACAGACGAACAGACAAGCAGGCAGGCAAGCAGGCAAACAGACAAAAGGACGGACAGACGGAGAGACGGACAGGCAGACACACTGACAAACAGCAGCAATAGCGTTAAGGACCTGACTCTGTGAGTGTTTGTTGTGGCATGCGAAGGCGCAAGACACAAGGCAGCCAAGTCGAGATGGAGCCGGGGAGGGGGATGGAGGCGGGGATGGAGGCGAAGGCGGCGGCATTGCAAGTGCTACTGCGATGCTTGCCATAAAAAGAGGCGCCAGACTGTGCGCTGAGTAGTTGTTGCAGCATTGTGGCTGCTGCACTTGCCGTAGAAGTGGCTTAAAAGTTGACACAGCCATACAACCCCACACACAGTCACACACACACACACACACACACACAGAGAGAGACCACACACAAAGCAGTTGAAGAAGTTGATTTGAAGGTAAACAGCTAAGAACTCAAAAAGGCCATAGAATCATGGAATCATGCTGCTACAGAGAAGGCATTAGTTGCTTTTGCAGTTCCCGTTGCCATTCCCGTTACCGTTACCGTTGCCGTTGCCGTTGCTTTTTGCCTTTAGCCTTTGACCAGACTGTTCTTAAATTGAATATTGCATATTTGCAAATTGTTTAGTACGAAAAATGTAAATATCAAATATAAATATAAATGCAAATGCAAATGAAAATCGAAATACAAATGGAAAATGGAAAATGGAAAACCAAATTGTGTGTATAATTTAATCAAGTTTCAAGCACTGTTTTTCAAAACTGTAAAATACATTTTGCTTGGCCCCAATTTCATACACTTGAAATGCACTCGTAAAATTGCAATGTATCTAAACTTTTGCACATTTACCTTTTTGCCCAATGTTTGCCAATAAAATGTTCATGAAAATTCAATAAAAAATGATTTGTGTATTCCAAAAGTTCTTTCTAGTTTTGTTTTATCCTGTCCTGCTCTCCTCATTCTTGTTATATGTTTTGTTTTTAAGAATTTTTACAATGCAGATATCAGATATTTTTCAACTAGTTGTTGTTGTTGCTGTTATTCCTGTTGTTGTTGTTGTTGTTCCTGTTGTTGTTGTCGCTGGCATTTGGTATGATTTCTGTTTGTAGTGCAGTTATTGCTGCAGTTGCCAGCCAGCAAATGGCTAAATAAAAACTGCCTCGTTTCGTTGTCTAAAATCGAAGCAAATTGACAACAAAACAAAAACTAGCTAAAATTGTGTTAATGAATAGTGCTCGTCTAGCAGATACCTTAGAGTGGGCACAGCAAAGACACGAGGTGACTCAACTAGGCAATAACTTTGTTTATGAACTCTAAAATAACTTAAAATATCAGCTTAAAAGTTATAACAACTTTATACAACTCTTTCAAAAAGTTGCAACTTTTAAAGGGTATTTTTACATTGAAGCATTGTAGAGGTAACTAACTGCAATACAGAAATATAATTTATATCAACTGGTATTTTAGTTTTAGCTGTGGCTGCCATCCAACACGGACGGACTGACAGACAAACAGGCAAATAGACAGAGCGACAGAGCGACAGACAAACAAACGCCATATAAAAGTCCCAACTTTGCAGTGACTGACTGTGATTGCATTTACAGTTAGTTTGTATAGACCTTAACACTCACACACACACACATACACACACCCACACACACACACACTCACAATACCCAAAAGTCCACAATGCACCGAGTGTATATGCTTTCCATAGTATTTTCAATGGATTTGTGGCTTTTTAGAATATTAAAAAAATATTTTATATAAACTCACACACAAACACACACACACACACACACACACACACACATGCACTGCTGTATGTGTGTATTGCATTTGGCATTTGGAATTTGGCGCGTTAAAGCCGTTACACGCTTTTTAAACCCAGATTTCATTATTGATGAAAATAAAGCGATTTTTGTGTTGGCAGCGCACAAATGCAGCAGCAACAGCAACAACAACAGCAGCAGCAACAACAACAACAACAACAATAACATTTGGCACATGGATTAATTTACAAAACAAGCGATAAATGACAAATAAAAGTATTTCTAAATACTTGCACAAATAAATGCCACAGTCCGACAGCTGCATTAACAATTGAAGCGCTGCGTATTTGGTTTTGTTGTGCATGCGTGTGTGTAAATGTCTGTACTTAGGATATAAGCGCTATATATGTATGTATGTATGTGAGCATGCACGTTCACGTTTCATATCCGGCATTTGTTGGCTTACCAATCACTTTGTTTAGTCCATGTCGAGCCATCAGGCTTCTATTGCGCGCATGCTCAATCAAACTGATGCAATTTTGGGCCGAACAGCGACGCTTCACCGCACAATCCGCGCTAATGTTGCCAAGGAATGTCTGCAATCAAGGAAATTGAGGATTGAGTCAATAAGTCGATGAGTCGATGAGTCGATGCGTCGGTGATTCGATGAGCTGCATTGCCAGCCATCAACTGCAGTTGCAGCCAATTAAACAACCAGCAAACACTTCTGACTGACTGACAGACCGGATGGCAGTCGAAACCAAAAGGCTCTTCAAGTTGCTTAATTAAAATGTAGGCTTAACAGTGCAATACAAATAAAATAGCTTATGCTTAAAAGAACTAAACTGTTTGTTATAAACCAAGTGACTGTTAAAGAGTTTGACTAAAGACTGACAGACAGTTTAAACAATTAATCAACATTAAGTTGGAGTTATAGAGCAGCTTTATAATATAAAGGAGGTCAGGAGAGCTGTGTCTGCTACAGAATATGATATTATAAACAAACTATGAAACTATTTCAAGAGTCTCTTTTAACACTAGACGATCAGCTCACTTTTAGCAGCTAGACAGCATTACCCATTCTGTTAACTGTCTCTAAAGATAGACATGCAGTTTAATCAATTACTCAATATTAAGTTTGAAATCAGTGCTTATTATAGAACAGCTTTATAATAAGATAGTATTCTGAGTTGCTAGAAATTAACTGATGTTTTTAAAGAAGAGATATGTGACAGATTGTGATATTATAATCAAACTAACAAACTATTTCAAGCAAGTACCATTAACAATTCCTTTAACTGTCTATACATCTGTTATTTCTACTAAATTCCTATGTATATATTTGTGGCATAAAATAGTTGCAGTCTTATGCGAATATTCAGCTGTTGTCAGCTGCTTTACCTCAAACAGCGTGCACGTTTCACTATCGTTGAGACCCTGCTGCACATAGCGGCCAAAATGCTTGACAAATTCACAAAGCGTCTCCTGTAGCAACGTCTCCTTGCGCTGCGCCATTGTGGACATGCATTGCAGCAGACGCACGGCGTACCATTTGATGTGCTTCTCCTTGATTTGCGGCGCGTAATAGGAGAACAGATTCAAGCAGATGCGTAGCGAGCTAAACAGAGAATTCAATTGTCACAAATTAATTGAATTATGCAAATGATAAGATATGCATATCAATACTTACCGCTGATTACCGTTTCTCTTGATCTCTCCATATAAATCCATTAGAATGCGACTCACGCGCGTCTTTTCCAAGGCCCGAAAGATTTTATTTAGATTCTCTTCGGCACTCATACGCACCACCGAATCGAAATCCTCGCAGAATAGCAACAACACATTGGTGGCAGTGCCACAATGGGCTGCATAATTGATTTGAGCTGCCAAAGCGGGTGACATGATGCACTCGGCTATCTGCTGGAAGCAGGCAATCTTTTGCTTTTGACTGTGAGAGTACATAAAAGGAATGATTCAGTATGTAACGAAGTAAGTTGTCTAATTAAGGGGCATCATCTCTACGGGGGCAACAGTTGGAGGCAAGCGTTTATGGCCAATTGCCAGAAGGGATTAAGGGGCATAGTACACGACAGGCATTCCTCTAATGCTGTACACTTAGCAACAACAGCATTTAACCACATATGGTGGCATTCAGCTGTGGTCAACTAAGCGCATAGGTATTTCTGATGACGTCATAGATGAGCTGCAATTTGTTGTGATTTTCATTGTTAAATTGTTGTAGACAGACTCAAAACAAACGCTGTTTGATCAATATCAAGATAAAATGCCACATTTGCAGTTGCTTGGTGAAATTTGCAGCTTCGTTTGTCCTTTTGCGCAATAGCAAACTGTTGCCGGTCTGTTGCAGCCCCAGTTAAAATGATGGCAAACACAAACAAACAAACAAACAAGCAAACAAACTCTCACCTGCATTCTGTGTTACGCAGTTGATCCACTTGGCTGGTGAATTTCTCGTACACACTGGACTTCTCCATATTGTTGTGCTAAATATTTCTTCAAAATTATGCGATCATCACATTTTGTTTATTTGCAATTGCGTTTATTATAAATTGGTTTGCGATTTTTCTTTGTTATTATGCTTCTTCTTGCCGCTGAGAGCAAAGCGAACATGTGTTTAATATACGCGCTGGGCAGCACTTATGCGCAGTGTTGACTACCTCAAAAAGTGACGGCAGTGTTGTAAGGCGCTTAACTTTGCAATGCAACCAGTTGAGCGCCAATTCAAATTTTCAAATATCCTGGCAAACATACCGCATTTTATTTAAAGAGTGTTTTAAAGCAAAATACTTATTGATATTGTCTTTATTTATTTTTATTGTTATTTATACATAATTAATGTTTGCTTAAATAAGAACAAACTTTATTTTGTTCGTCGTTTTGTTCGTTGAGAAATATTTATGACGCTCGCATAACTTTTCTACATATTTTTATAATTTTGATTTTGTTTTTATGTTGTTTTTTTTTTCTTTTTTTGTAAGTAGTGTAGTTAACATTATTGTATTTAATTACGTTTTAACTTACAAAACTTAAACCCATACAAAAATGCTTTAAGCTACTTAATGTTAATAACAAACCCCACCATTTACTTTTTTTTTGTTTTCTTTGTTTTTTGATTTTTGTCATTTTCCTTCAGGTTTGTCCCAACTTGAATTTATGTGCAATATAAAAACAAAAACAAAAAAAAACATAGTACAATCACAGTCCATTGAAAATATATAAAATTATGTTGTGTGCTTTTTGCCCATTTTGAAAAGAAAAATCAAATTCGGAAAAGGGGTTTGCAAATTGATATTCGAAACGCAACGTTGCTAGTTATTGGATTTGCTTTGTATAATATTAATTGCTTTGTGATAACGTTGCAGCTTTAAGTATTTACAACAATTTATTTATATACCTAAACCTTACAAATTAAACTACAAAAAATGTGCACAACTTACAAAATAAGGAAAAACTTGCAAAGGGGAAAATGAAAATAGGGAGCGAACGCATATGTGCTTAAATAATTTATGACATTTTTGTGTTACAGATCGAGTGATTGGGGTGAGCGAAAGAGGCAGAGATAGAGACAGTAAAGAAAGAGAGCAGAATAGTGAGAGCAAATTGTTGAAACTCGCCAAGGACCTCAGGGATATAAACAACTAAGAAGGAAGTAGGAGGATGCCTAGTCCTAGTCTAAACGGAAACTAAACGTAAACATTTATAATTAGTTTCACTAAAATGTAAATCCCCCAATGAAGAGGGCGAACTCTAGCCGCGCTTGGCGCGCAGCACGAGCAGCGTGAGCACCAGGAAACCCAGAATCCAGGTCAATGTGCTCAGGTAGCCAATGTACACATCTGCTTCGAGTATCGCCCAGCCTCGCGTCAGAATGGAGCGCAGTGAGGATGTGGCCAGCGTTAGGGGCAGGCACAGCGAGATGTATCTGAGGAGAGTTAACAACAAGTTAAAGAAGCCCATGCAGATGGACAAGGATTCAGTGAACTTACCTCAGCACAACAGGCATGCCCTCAATGGGCCAAATGACGCCCGAGAGCAAAAGCGTGGGATAGAAGGAGCCCAGCGCCAACTGAATGGCATTGCGTTCCAGTTCGCAAACGGAGGAGATGAGGAAACCAAAGCACATGCCGCACATGCCCTGCAACAGCGTCAGCACAATCACCCAGATGAGATCCCCGTTGTTGGTCACGCCAAAGACGACGAGCATGAAGATGAGCACCAGTGCTGTCTGTCCGCACATGACCACAAACTGGGTGATGACATGCGAGAAGAGAATCTCGCCGGGCGAGACGCCGGCAACCCAAGAGCGATCGAGCAAGCCCTAAAGAAATAGACAGACAGACAGAGAGAGAGAGAGAGAGGTGGGAGGTGAGTTGAGCAACTGCAGCAGTTTGTCCCTCTCGCAACTATTTACCTCAGTGCGCTCAATAATCAGAGCCGATGACGTCAATGCGACAGCCAAGAAGAAGACAATGCTATAACAATAATGACAAATAATTGAATAATGAAGATAATGACACATGCGAGCGGAGCACTTACGTCAATATCACGCCAGGTGCAACGAAGTCGGTAAAGGATGGATTCATGGTGCCATAGATGGGCTCACGGAACTGAATGGGCACATCGCCCAGCTTGGGATTGTTGCCACACTGTCCGAGCAAGCCCATGGCAAAGTCACGATACGCCAGCTGGATGTCACGATTGAGCATGACGCCAATCTGTTGATTGGACATGTCCAGCCACACCTTAACCTCGGACTGCTCGATGGTCTCCTCGTCCGAGTCGCGTCCCAATGCCGCGCGTGCTGTGAAGGCATCGGTGAAGTTCTCCGTGATGTAGATAGCACCCCAAGCATCGCCACGCCGCACCGCCGCCTTTGCATCCTCGATGTCCGTATAATAAGTCTTAATCACACTCGTATTCAAATGATTCAGATAACGACAGCCGAGGTTGGCGAAGTGGCAGCCATCCTCCGAGAAGCAAGTGTCCTGCAGTGACAAAGACAACACTGATTAGAGAGAGCTCTACAGATATTATTGGTATCACTCTTACCGTATTGTTCATCTCGTTGTTAACAATGGCCAGATTGAGGCCCTGTGGATCGCGGCCAATGGCCAAACAGAAGAGTATCACCTGCATGACGGGCAGCGCAAAGATGAACAGCATCACGCCCACATTACGCCACATGCGCAGCATATTCTTGGTGAGCAGCGCACGTATCTTGCCTTTGGACGTGACCTTGCAGAGATCGGCAAAGCAATCCTGGCAACTCTCCTCATCGTTGGGATTATTCTGGCGCTTCGATGGAGGCGGACTGTAGGGCTCCTGGTTCAGCTGCAAGCACAGATTAATTGATTAGCAGGCGAACTTTGTTGGGAATGGGGGAGGAATATCGTTGTTTACTGTTGTATTACTACGTTTACTCAGCGTTGCCAGACTGGCGAAAAATAATTCCCTATTAGCTCAGAGATCTATCTTCGTTTTATTTTATAAACAACTTTTTTCAATTCCTTTTTCATATTCTTTTTGTAAGTATTAGCAAGCGGATCAATCGGGCGAGTAGGACAGTATAATACCCTGTACAGTCTCCCAAATTAAGTATTCTGATTATAATCGAAGTAAGTAATTAACGGGAGTGTAAAGCATTCTCTTTTGATCACTCCTATAGCTTAAGAATTCTTTGCTTGCTCATAGCAGCAAGCTGAGTGCTACGTCACTTCATTTACATATGCATGTATTGCAGTCATTCGCAGCATAAGCGTAAGTAACTCAAGATTATCTGATTATCTTTCTTATTTATAGAGCGATCTTGATGAAACTTTCAGGAATGGAGCTATATGATATTCTCAAAGCAACTGTTAAGTAAGAAGTGTCTACGCTCAGAAATGTGGCCTTAATTAGGTTATTAAAAGGGACAAAAAATGAAACATTTGAAAAATAAAACGAACCGTGTAAATGGAGCCATTGCTGTCGTTGATGAGCACCTCCTTGCTCTGGTGGAAATTGAGGCCGACAACGCCGCCTTCCTGACTGGAGCTGGGCTTATCCATCTTACTGCCAAAGGCCATGGCATGCAACGAGATGTTGTTACTGTCACCATTAGCACAAGGTCAAGAGAGAGAGAGGCACACAAAGATGGGGTGGAGTGTGGTGGTTGGTGGTTGGTTGAGTTGGTGGAGTTTTTGGTGTTGGTGTTGGTGTTGGTGGTACACAAATTGCGAGCATGCGAGTGTCAAGTCAAATGGAAACCAAGAGAGATTCAAAGATTAGATGAGGAATCGTTTGGGTTGAATGTCAGTGTTGGGTTAACCACGTGCTCAGCATGGAGACTCACCTGAAGTTGACGTGGGTAACATCGCCCTTTTGGCTCTGAATGCGAGAGAGCTTCAGAAAGACCTCCTCCAGGCTGATGCACTTGTACATGGAGAGCAGCACACTGGGCGATTCCTCTGCCAGCAAGTGGCCAGAACGCATCAAGCCAATCTGCAAAGAAAACAAGTTAATCCCACATCTTTGTGCTTACACTTCAACAGTTCTTACCGTGTGTGCCTGGCGAGCTTCCTCGATGTAATGTGTTGTGATGATCACCGTCTTTTGGCCCGCCTTTGTGATGTGCACCAAATGATTCCAGATGCTCTGGCGCAGCAATGGATCCACGCCCACCGTTGGCTCATCCAGAATGAGCAGCTCCGGATCATGCATAAGCGCCACAGCGAAGCTCACACGTCGCTGCTGGCCACCACTAAGATTCTTCACCAGACGCTTCTCCGACGGCAGATCAAGAAAGTTGAGCAGGAACTGCAGACGCTCCAGAATCTCCTTGGTTTCCATGCCAAAGATCCAGCCAAAGTACATCATGGTCTCCTTTATGGAGAACTCACCATAAAGTGCTATCTCTTGGGGCATGTAGCCCACCCGCTTGCCGGGCACGCCTGAGCCGCGAGTGCCAGGCTTGCCGCCCAGCACGAAAATCTCTCCGGAGTCCATGCGGCGTCGTCCCACAATGCAGGACAACAATGTGGTCTTGCCACAGCCGGAGGCACCCAGCAGGCCATAACTGAGGAAGTGGTCAAAAGAATGGTGCAAATGTTAAATACAGTGTTACGAGCATTTTGAAGTTGCCCAAGCGAAGCATGAAATCGCACGCGTTTTAAAACGCACGCATTATGTAGACGCACGCGTTTTAAAACGCACGCATTTTGTAGACGCACGCGTTTTTAAACGCCAGCTAAACGCAATGTGCTAATTCAGCGGCAAAACGAACACAATTGAGAGAAATCGTTGAAAATATGTGCTTAAGCTAGTAAGTAGATGATGATGATGATGTTTCGTGCCGTGTCAACGGCGATGTCAATGTTAATTTCAGCAGTTCAAGTTGAATTATTTCGAAATGTTCACCTTGAAAACAGAGACATGTTTTCGCAGTTGGCTATCAAATGCCGCAACACGACTCCACCTCTTTGCTAGACCCACAATCAACAGCAACAACAATAAACAGCAATATGCTTATTATTGTTATTATTAATGTTTTTGTTGTTGTTGTTGTTGTTGTTGTTGCTGTTATTATTGTTATCGCTTGTTTTTTGTCAACCGTTTTCGTTGAGTCTTTCAGTTTTTTTTCGGCCTTTGACAATATTTTGCAGCACGTAGGTCGCACGTTTCGGTTTGTTATTGGATTTATTATTATAATTAACACGCTGCAGCATTTAACGAATTTCAAATCCCCCTCTCCACCTCCTCCTACTTTGTTAACCCCTCCCGCTGTTGTGTGTGCGTCTCAGCTTTTAATTATCGCCGCGACTTTGACTCGGCCAAAACGACCCACAAAATTAAGCTTACATTAATTGCAGCCAGTTTTGCGTGCGGTTCATTGGACTGATGCTTGACCTGGGTCAACACTGATACGACACTGACCATGCTTAACAACTGTTGTTTTTGCAGCCTGCAATTATAACAAGTCTTTCAGCAATTCTGGGTCAAGACTGTGCACTTTTGATGTGCGAAACCAGCGAGAACTCTGTTAAATGGTTTTGTTTCTTATTTTTTCTTATTTATTGTGCAATCAATTGTGGCCATAAAGCCAGAATGCCAGGCAGCGTAATGGCCGTGCCAATGCCAAAGCCAAATATCATAAAAATATAAAAATATTCCAATTTCAGTTTAATGATCGTCCGAAGCAGACGAAGAATCCGAGAGAGAGAGAGGGAGATTAACAGAGGCAGAGAGCGCATTGCAAGTGCTTTAATACATTTTGGGGGAATGTAATAGATTTTTGTGTTTCTCTATAAAGAAATTCAAGAATAAAATTAATAAAATTATTCAATGACTTTTTCTTCGAAGTGAGAGAGATATACAGACAGAGAAGGAGAGAAAGAGAGAGAGGCAACGAATTGCAAGTGCTTAAATACATTTTGGGGGAATTGTAATAGTTTTTTATCTATTTCTGTTCGACTTAAATTTGGCATCTAAATTATTTTATTATTTTATCTCCATTTAAAATTATATAACACAACTGATAAAATAATTTTATTATTTTTCTCTATATGAAATGAGAGAATAAAATTAATAAAAACAATTTAATGACTTATTCTTTATGTATTAATATAAATAATTAAATGATTAATAAGATAATTGACGCATTGCTCGTTCGATTGTTGAATACTAATTTTAATAAATCTATCAGCATACAAATCTCCCTGTTAATTATAATGTAATTAAGAATTTCCAATATTAATCAAGCGAAACGACGCGTCGTTATGCAAATCACTTTCATAGAGAGAAAAACTTGAATGCACAAAGAAGTCTGCGAGGCCTTGGCAGTCCGCTCACCGATTGCATAAGTCCGAGTCTCAGGCAACTGCTTGGGCAACCCTCTTGTAATATTCAACAGGTATTTACGGACATTATAGGCGACATCGAGCACGACGACTCGTTTCGTTTTGCAGCGCCAATAAATTATAATGCAAAAATGTTGTTTGCTGTTTCTATTGCAAAGACGATCAAAGCTTGATGCGAGTATTTAGATCGGACTACAAATAATCGCAGTGTACACACAAGTACGAGTGCATGCATAGTTAATTGTAGCTATTAAAGTTGATAGCGATTAGCTGACCTTTTGATACAGGAAATACTTGAATCGAATGGCGGTTGCAACTGAGACGGCATTGTGATGTACAAATGAGTACTTATGCATATATATATAGTTCTATATAGCTGTTGTTTATCAGCGATAACTGTGCCACAAATGATTCATTAGCTGTGCTCAACTTTCGCCTGTTTCTATTTTAAGAGCACGCTAAGTGAAGCTGTCAACATTTCAATTATTTCTTTTTATTGATGAACACTTAATTAGCATGGCATATGTGAATATGTATATGTGATGTAAAGATGTAGGCATGTACTTACATTGTGCCCTTGGGCACTGTCATATTCAAATTGTTCAACACCTGATTGGCGTTCTTCTTCTTGCCATAGGCCTTAAACGCGTGTCGCACTGACACAGCCGCCTGTGTGTTGCGCGGTCCCGCGGCTGGGGCGCCCCAAACGGTCACCGCACTTGGCTGTGTGCCACCATCGTTGTTTGTGGCCGTCATGACGGAGTCTGTGGAGACGCTGCAAGTGAGAGAGGTGTTCAATTAGATATGTGTTAGGCTCAAAGAGTATGCGAACGCTTAGATCAGTTATACAAAACAAGTTTGTTGCCTAAGTCATTCGTTTTAGAATCATGCAGCAATCAGAGCTTCCTGTTGTGAACCCCCCCCCCCTCCACTCCACCACTCAACGCAAACATATATCACAAATGAATTAAGAAACTATGTCAGCGACACATTGCAAAAAAGCATAAAACAAAAGATTTATGTGTGTGGTCACAACAACAACAACAACAGCAGCAAAAGCAAGCTGGCAACACTTTTCTTTTCAATATACACACACACACACTCGTGGAGTCTTACTCAATGTGTGTGTTGTATCTCTTTAGTTTTTTGGCAACACGCTTTTGGACACTTCGGCTTGCAAGTGAATGCCTTCGAGCGACTTGAGCCGCACTGACCAGACCACCAGGCCTGGCCTGCTCGGTTGGGCTCGGCTCGTAGCGATGCGGCTCGGATCTGGTCTGCTCGATTGCCTAACAATGTTGTTGTCGTCAGCGACTAGTTGTGGTCAGCCGTTAAGCAAATACTCATAACAATGTGCAAGTATTTATACACATAGCTAAATGCATTTCGTATATTGTATTTTGTATTTCGATTTTTGCCATTGCATTTGCATTTTCATTTGACGCGTTCATTGTGCAATTGCAGTGCAAACAGTTAGTGAGTTGCCAGCTTTAGTAATTCAACAATTTTAGCATGCCCAAAATTGCAAGGAAACAACGACAACAAGCAGTGGCTGCAAGTAGACTCATTTGGGTCAAGGTTGCAGCTGCACTGTGGGTAAGCTAAAGAGTTAAGCTAAATAGCTTAAAGAAAGTGACTAATTGCTTGGCTATTAATCACACTCACACACTCTTCCTCTAATTTACACCTTTTTAACATTTATCAACTGCGTCTGGGCCTTTTTACACATCATTAACAAACAGCAAGTCATACCGAACAAAATATATATAAATATATAAATTAATAGGAAACTAGTTCAAGGTCATTGATTGAACGCTGCCAGCGTTAGCGTTTGCTGTCGACGTCAGCCTCAGCGTCAGCGTCAGCGTCAACATCAGCTTACCAAAAAGTTATCTTTGTGATTTGGCTTTTTGCTAATCGATTGCGTTCGAACTGCTCATTGAATAAATATGCGATCGGCAAGCAAATATTTGCATTTAACATAAGTTGAGCTCAACGCAGCGATTGCCCAATGCGCGGGCAGGCAAATAGGCAGACAAAAGCCAAATTGATAAAGCTAAGTAGCTGTTGATTGTGCGACGAGCCTATGGGAAAATATTTGCATATTGCGTTGGAATTTGTTGTGGCTTTTTGGCCAACTGGAATTCTGTAAATGAAACGCATTTAGAAATGACTGGTGCTGCAATCAGCAATCGGCTAAGATAGCGACAGCGTTAGCTATAGCAATAGCAACAATAATAACAACAAGCAGGTTGACGAAATGTATTTCAAGTTCGTTGCTTGAGTCTTTCGATTTGCGTATTGTTAGACAGCGCATGTGTGTGTGTGTTAGTGTGTGTTAGTCAGCGCCAACATAGTTTGTTGTATGCGTAAATTGCGTAAATTTCTGTGTGTGCTCTTGTGTGTGCGTGTGTGCACAGTCCACAATGGACAAGGTCAGGCCAAGTAGCTTTTTATAATGACAACAGGCTAACATTGCTGTTGCTGTTGTTGTAGTTGTTGTTATTGTTATTTTTGGGTGCGCTTGACATTTATGGCTGGAAATTTGAGCGCTTTTGTTGTTTGTTATTTGTTGTTTGTGGTTGCTGTTGCTGTTGTTGTGCATGCTTATTGATCATTTAATTAACTATTAGAGCGCCACTTAGGCGTACCAACTCTTCTGCTTCGCGCGCTCTCTCTCTCTCTCTCTTTCTTTCTGCTTCTCTCACTCTCTATACCTCTCTGCATCTCCCTATCTCTCTCTCTCTCTATCTATCACTCTTCCAAAAGGTGTCAAAAGGCAATTGCAACAGAGCTGCGCGTCATCTCATTAAATGAGCGTGAGAAATGTCATGCAGATTGCCTAATAAACCAAGCATACTTGGCTATAAGTTAATTAAGTTTAACGCCTTGCATGAGACATATTTCAAACTAAGCACCCATCGCAACTCAATGGCTTTTATAGGTTTTCCAGGTAAGTACATTTGTTCGAAACTAAATGGCAGTAAAAGCTGCAATAACTCAGAGGCTTTCGTTTAACGACTTTAACTTTCCAACAAATATCTAAGGCGCACATCTATGACAGTTTTTTAATTATACTATATATGAAACGTGCCACGCCCACTTGACGCTTATGAGCTCATCCCATTGCTGAAGTCCATGTGCTTTATAGTTTAATGTCTAAGTCAAAGTCTCGAAGTCGAAGTCGCTGGCAAAGCTGAGTCATAGAGACAGGAAATGCATTTAATAATTTTTGTTTATTTGACAATCGGCTTCGTAATGAACTTACATAAGCAGAAAATGCAATAGCAATTGCAATTGCAAGTAGCAACAAATGCTGCTGGAGAATGATTAATGATTGAAGCAATCTAATCATATGTAATCAAGTTAATGCAAAGCACGCCACATAAACAAGTCCAGTCTCTGCGGCTCTCGCTCTCTCTCTCTCTCTCGCTGTCTCTCTCTCACTCACTCTCTCTCTCTCTATCTCTCTCTCTCAGCCAGATTCGAGTTCGTTGTCACGCAACAATGCGGCAAATGATTGGAATTATAAATGAAAGCGATCCTCAAAGAATGCACAAGTGATTCTTGGGCCAAGCTGCCCGAGCACGTCGGGGAATTCCAAGACGAAAACAACAAATAGGAAATAAACAATTCTTGTGGAATCCCACTGCAACAGGGAATATGCTAATTTGTTTTTGTTGGCAGTGTAAGCCACAAAGGGTATCTGCTAGTTGCATACAAAATATTATATTAATTGTATTATATTTCATACACTATGTTAACTGCCAAATTGCCTTTGCAGCATATCTGCTGCTTGTTATTAAGCATTGTTTCAATAAATCAGCTGAAGATGCTGACAAATGGCTAAGTTGATATGGCCAAGATTATGCAATGGGCCATTGGTGGCTTGGCAGCGAATGTTTGACACAATTACAAACTTGTTCGCCCTGCTCAAAAATGCGGTCGGGTTTTTCGCTTGACGCAGCGCGCAAATATGCAAAGGAGAGAGATAGAGAGAGAGAGAGAGAGAGAGATGGAGAGAGAGAGAGGCAGAGGAGAAGATTGTGAGAGTAAGAGTGAGATTAAGAGTGAGCGAGAGATAGAGAGAGAGATTAAATGTGGCTAAACCAAAGCTGTGAGAAGGGCAAAACGCCTGAAAAGTCAAATCCAACAGCCACAAGCAGCAAGCAGCGCTGCAGATTATGCAATATTTGTGGGGCGACAACTGCAAAAATACAGCAGGAAGACTAACTAACTCACTGACTGACTGACTGACTCACTGAGCGATTGAGCGATGGAGTGACTGAGCGATTGAGCGACTGATTGACAAGCGCCTAAAGGAAGCCACAACGAGTTTTAAATGAATAAGCACAGCGTCAAGTGGGTCAACATCAGTGGGTCACAAATGGAGTTGTTGTTGTTGTTTGTGTTTGTGTTTCGCTTACAGATTTAATTGCAATTTACACTTGTTGTTGTTATGATGTGTGTACTTTTACTTACGTTGATATCAGCATTTTGTATATGCTTTGTGGTCCGCCTCTGGTGGGTGTTTGCCTTTGATTATGTTTAGTTTTATTTAGCTTTTGTTTGGATATTTAAATGCTAGTTACTTGGCCTTTACTTTTACCACGTTGTGTGTGGGAATGTGAGGGGGGAAAACGAAATAAGAAGAGACGGGTGGAAAACGTAACTCGTAACTGTTCGTTACAGTCGATCTTTTGTAATGAACCAGTGGAGTTTTTTATGCCCACATTGCTGAAATGTACATATAAACAATATTTGTATTTAAACAATGATCATGTTTCGAGTGTAAATTATTGTTTGGAGTTTGACGAGCTCTGTCAAGTAATTTCAATTTTTGCGCCACACAACACATAATCACACTCACTGCTATCAATTGGGAAATGTTCAGTTAGCGCTAAGTGAGCTAAGTAATGCTATATAGTTATTCAAGAATTTGTAATGCTGAGAGATTGCTTGAAGGCTTTGTGGCGAGAAGTGCATGCAAAGTGCGACCTTTATCATTTGTGTAAATCACAACCACAATCACAATCACCATCACCATCACAATCATAATCATTATACAATCATCAACAGTTTTGCGTCTTGGCTTCTGTTATTTTCACTAACATTTAAGCCAAGTCATGCCAGGTACATACCCTACATAGGTAAGACGACAATATACGATCAATTACATTGTATCTGTCGCACTTTATACGATTTTGTCATACACTTTCATGGCATATCAAAGTGAAGTCCAAAAGCCGCTTAACTACAGCAACGACAGCAACAACAAACAACTACAAATAACAATGTTTATTGTGGCTAAAGCAATGTACGCATTTGACATTGACGCATTTTTTGATCATGACTCCAGTTGCTTCGATCTTCTGATACGTTGATGCTTCACTGTGGCTTTCATTGCTGTCAAGACTTCAAGTAGCTAAACGTTCTTAACAAACAAGTTGGCTATAACCGAATTGTTGTTTACGATTGAAACTGTTTTCGTCAAAAAGCAACGGAAAGTTTCATCAATTGATATGATGATTTACTTGGTCAAAAGCAGAATTTCATCAGGCTTAAACAACAGACGCTTGGCTGCACTTTGATGCATGACGCATTTGCATAAGTGGCTGGCCAACGTCTGTCTGTCGCTGACAACAACAAACGGCAAGTGGCTTCAATGGGTTCAATGAATCTGCAATAAAAAACTTAAAAAACAACAACAAACTCTTCAACAACAACTGAGACAACACACAAAGACAATTCCGTAAACGAAACGGGTTGCAACTCTTAAGAAAAACCACATTTCATAAACTAGTCAGCCACAATATTAACGCACTGAGAGCAACTACAGTGAAGCCCGAATACACTATCAGTGCTTATGACAATTTTAAAAATAAATATTAAAATATAAAGTAAAGAATAGAATACTCTTCAAACAACTTTTCTGCGCTTTTCTTAAATACTTTAGTTGCCAATTTTATTTCATTGCATAAAATGTTTATAACTCTATTACTATCTACAAATTGAATTTATAATTGAATGTATAATTTATTATTGAAATACGGATCTTGTTTGTGGTCTTCCCAATATCCGGTTCACCAGGACAAAAGAAGCTTTTACTGGGTTGGCTTTAACTGGCATTGACTTGCCCGCTTACTCTAGTAGACTTTTGCCAAGCAAAGTTAATTACTTTCCTCTCTGATAATAAGCGTGTTTTTTATAGTCAAGTGATAAATTTATAGCAATAATGGCGCTTAAATCGAATTAATTTCTCTGTTGCTACTCTCTTACTACTACTACTATTACAACTACTACTACTACTTTTACTACTACTACTACTACTACTGCTACTACTACTAATACTATTACTACTACTACTACTATTACTCCTAATACTACTACTTCTTCTTCTACTACTTCTGCTACTACTACTACTACTAATACTACTTCTATTACTACTACTACTACTACTTCTTCTTCTACTACTTCTGCTACTACTACTACTACTACTACTACTACTACTACTACTACTACTACTGCTACTACTACTAATACTATTACTACTACTACTACTATTACTCCTAATACTACTACTTCTTCTTCTACTACTTCTACTACTACTACTACTACTACTACTGCTACTACTACTACTTCTATTACTACTACTACACCTACCACTAATACTACTTCTACAACTACTACTAATAATACTAATTACTACTACTGCTACTACTTTTTTATAATCTGATTATAACAGACATTTTCGAGTACTCAACTTAGAGTCCTTCTTTCTACAATAAAATTGTTCATTCTTAACTCTTTAGCTCATTTAAATTAACACTTTTTTTAATACTTACTGAGCTGATTGGTTTTTTCTCGGCTTTCCCTAATCGTTGCAATAAATGTTGAAACAAATTAAATGCATTTTTGAATTCCCCAGACTGAAACTCAAACTCATAATTTAAATTCAGCTTTAACTTTAGTGCTTTTAAGAAATATTTTTGTAATTATCAATATTATATATGCACTTAACTTTGTTTTCAATATTTAAATAAATAAATAAATAGACAAAAGTAAATAAATAAAGAAAGGCTTTCATTTAGTTCGAAATTAAACAAACTAACTATGTAAGCTCACAGTCTCATAACTGTCTTTTTAGCTTGTTAATTGCCTATTAATAAATTCATTTCAAAGTGAATAATTTATATGACAACTGCAATTAAACTACAGACATACACATATTAATTTTAACAACAAAGTAAATAATTAACAAATTGTTAATAAGCTCTGATTCCTTGGAATTTACACACACGTTTAGTTGTACTTTTCAGCAAAGTGAAACAACTTTGTGGGGCAGTGTATGAAAATGCGATTGGCAAGTGGCATTAAGCAATATCGAACAGTGACTGCAAATGGTAAATGCAGCAAACAATAAATACAATTAAATAACTAGATAAATTGTAATTTCAATTTCATATGGAATAACATTTCGAATTTAGATTTCAATGAGGCAATCGAGAGTCTGGACTTGCAGCGTCTTGGCGACTCCTGCTCAGCTGCGATAGACATATCTGCATACCGGAAAACCCAAATTGGTATTACGAGCTGGCAACGCCGCCTAAATGTTCCGAGTGCCGAGTGCTTGTGTCTAGCTGCTTAACTGTTTAACAATTCATATGCCGATGTACAGGAGTTGCTTTTTTTAATGTTTCGCATTGCGTGTTAATAAAAAATGTAAATAGTCAACGGCGACGGTGACGGCAACAGCAACGGCAACGGCAACGGCATGTGGCAGCCATTAAAGTGCCTTAAAAGCC
Organism: Drosophila macrospina; assembly: GCA_035042075.1. Taxonomy (NCBI): domain Eukaryota; kingdom Metazoa; phylum Arthropoda; class Insecta; order Diptera; family Drosophilidae; genus Drosophila; species Drosophila macrospina. The sequence continues at coordinate 1,612,049 of JAWNLW010000504.1, read as the reverse complement.
AGGGCAAGAGGGTCTTTAGAATTGACTGACTGGCAAGCTGGCTAACTGGCTAGCAGACTACCTGTCTAACTGACTGTGCGAGCAGTTAGAGCTGGCAGTTACTTGACTTTACTTTCGCTCTCTGCTCAACTTGTTGTTGTTGTCTTGCGTTTTCCATTGGCGTTTTCAATTTCATTTTCATCGACTGCTGGTTTTTCCGATGACATAATTTCAGGCACGTCTTGAGCTGAGTGTGTGTGAGTTTTTTGCAAGCGTATGCGACACAGTTTTGTGTCTGCAACTTCTTCGGCTGCGGCACTTGGCCACATTGCGGCAACAGTGCAAACCAGAAACCAGTTAAGCGACGCGTCGCTCAATTTACCCACAGTTTAGTTGAGTTGAGTTGAGTTTAAGTTGAGGCAACTGGTTAGTTGGCCGCTCTGCGAGCATAGATAGTTAGTTTCTTGGCTCACCCGCTTACCAGTCATTTACCATCCTTAGATAATCGCATTGCAGCGTTTTATGGCCAAGAATTTGGCAATCGAGCTGGCCAGCCAACTGGATTGGCAGGCTCAGGCAGTTGGACCTGCACCTGCACCTGCACCTGAATCTGAATCTGACTCTGAGTGTGAGTATGGCTTTAGCTTGGTTTGTTTTGCTTGCAGAACTGAACTGAACGCAGTTTATGGCTCCTAGTTTGAGTTAATAACACAATACAAAGTTAAACTAAATTCCATGAAGTAGAATGTCCAATTGCCGCAATTAATAAATAATTTACTCAAACTCAATACTCTTGCCGTTACATCAGCCAAGCAGCAAGTCCAAAGTATTAACTAAGTGATAATTTGCGAGAACCTTAACAGCTGCTTCACGTGGCATGGAATGTGCAATTAAATATGCATTAACTTAGTGGAAGCATCGAAAAGTCTTTAAAGGCTTTGATATTGATTGATATATCAGTACTTTATAATGCGGACAGTTCAATGGCATTAACACAAAGTGTTGGCCAGTCATCGTCCAGGCTCATTAGGCCAAGCTGAGGGCACAGCAGTAACAAGGCTTTTAAGTGCCACTGGCGATCAGCTGAACGCCTTTAATGTATTGTACTTAATTGATTCATTAGACTCTGTCATTAAATGGCCAACAAGTTGATCAGCTAACGTTACAGTAATCTCAGTAAATACAATAATAAGTCTAAAGCCGAAAGCCATTGCAAACAGTTAGCAATTAAACTAATAACCACTTAATAGAAAGCAAACTAGAATTAAAAGCTTTGAGCTGCTGCCTTGATTAAAATTAAATATTTTCGATATATATAAATATATATAGATATGTAGATACCTTGAACTCTGCTGCGCTTGTTTAAACGACTGAGATCACAAAGAAAACGAAATTAATAAGCAGAAAAGAAGACTGAAGACTGAAGACTGACGACTGAACACAGAAGACAGAAGACTGAAGAGCTGCAGCAGCTGAAGCAACAGAAACAGAAGAAACAGACAGTTGAAAGAAAAAAACCCAAGCCGAAAATACCAGTTCAAGTTGAAGCTTTAGCTGCTGCACAGTTCGGAAATGCATCAGAGAGAAAGAGAAACAGAGAGGGAGAGAGAGAGAGAGGGAGGGAGAGAGAGAGAGCGCGCGAGCGTGTGGAAAGAAAGCCTTGACAACAAATTTTCAGGGCCAAAGCAGAAGGTCGCTGGGTGCACAAAATGCGATAATGAATGCAGTTGAATGTTTATTTTCAAAAGTCACAAGTAGCATATTATTAACGTCATTTCTCTGCCAGCTAATGTATCTATGTATCTTTGTATCTGTATCTGTATCTGTATCTATATATTTATCTTTATATCTGTATCTCTTAGTTTGCAACTGTATCTGTAGTTGGCGCTTGTGCATTGCAAATGCGAACAAAGTCACAACAGCTATTTAAGCTGAACTTTGCTCGAAATTGACTAACTGAGTGACTGACGGACAGACTGACTGACAGACAGACTGTATCTTTCGGTTACAATGCCGGCCGTGCTCACAAATTGCTGTTGACCTCTTGTTCGTTGCTGTGAGCGTCACAACACAATCCATAGCTGCTAATTATAAACAATTAGAATCGACCTGGAAATTGTAACTGATCAAGGAACAGCTCAGCTCTAGGAAACTAACATTATCTTTGATATTAATACATATTTATACATACGTAGACATATTTATCGTTATATCAAGAGCTAAGTACACATAGGTGTGCACACAGTGAGTGTTAACTGAGCTTTAATTGGCATTCATTGCAAATATTATATAGAGATTTAGCTACGAGTATAAACACATTTAGCAAGGCTGCACTGAGGGGAAACTTCTAGAAGAGACGAGACAACAAATTTGTGCACTTTGCTTAAGCAGATAAGTTTAGCTACGAAATTTTCGCAAGTCGACTTTATTTAGGGTTTATTCAGTGCTCTTTCTTCATGTAACACGGCTAAGATCTGTGAGTGATTCTCGATCTGAAGTCCTAATTTCATAGCGATTATTCTAACAGCGTTTGGTGGGAGAGACGACGACGACGACATTGAGCTTCAAAGTTGTCCATTTGTATGCAAGGCGTTTGCCACAATTTAAATGAACAGTAGCTGAGGCGACAGTAGCTTGTGGGCTGGTCGAGGGGCGGGGCTGCGCGTGGGATGGTGCGGCTCATCACCTAACGTTCAGTTTGTTTGCCTTAAGTTTGTTGTTTTATATTTTTTGCTGATGTGGACGTTGATGAAAGACCTGACAAAGCCTTGCCGCACACAAAGTAATTGTTCGAGTCGAAGAGAAGAGACAACAAAGTGGCGGCCATTTGTTTTACAAAGAATATTTATTGTTCCATTATTATTATTATTATTATTATTATTCTCATTATTCTTCTATACGTTTTGGCTGTTTGCAAAATAATTTCCTGCAACGTGTAGCACTTGAGGTGCCAACTCGTCAAACTCCAAATCTTAAAGTTGTTTAACTAGCAAATTTACACTTACAGTGCGCGGTCTTAAGTTGTTTCCTGTGTGGGTTTAACTAGGTGTGCGTGTGTGTTTGTGTGTGTGTGTGTGTGTGTGTGAAGGAAAGAGTCGTTAAATGTCGTCAACTGTGCGCAAATATTTGCACGAGTTATTGTGTTGTGCGTAAGCGTTAGTTGCTGTCCCTGTTGCTGTTGTTGTTGTTGTTGATCTTGTTGCTATTGTTGTTGGTGTTATTGTAATCCACTCTTAATTAGCTGAGATGTTTGATCTCGCAACAAACAAAAGACTAAAGGCACAAACTTCAATAATTTACATATATGCACACGCGCCTTCTGTTTTCTGATTATCGATACACTGTGTTATCGTTATCGCTCTTGATGTCACCAAATAACGCGATGTAACTATCAAAGAGAGAGACGGCGGGAGCGAGTTCGTAGACGCGTGCGTTTCGCTTTAAGCTGCGACTAAGACTGACTTCAAGTCGTTGCCAAAGCCGAGACCTGAGCTGCGTTGTTGCGCTGCCAACGATGCTGCGACGACGCGAAGCGTCGCGTCGCTGCTAGCTTTGCACTTTACACTTTGCCAGCCACACGCTGAGCGCAAGAGAGCGGCACAAAAGCAGAGAGAGCGAGCTATTGACTGCTTCCTGTGAGCGTGTGAGTGTGTGTGTGTGTGTGTGTGCGTCTGATGCTACTGCACTTTTGCACGTGCGTAAGTTGCGCGACTTTTGACTTGCAGTCTCGCTGCTGCTGCTCACACAACTGAAAGCTCAAGCAGCTGTGCGCCAGCAATAGCATAAGCGAAAAGCACTCAATGAGCCACTCACTCAAAGACAACTGCCGCGACTGTGGTGGAATGAGCGCGTGGTCTCTGGCGCTTTTTGAGAGCTTGGTGCTGAGTGCTTTGAGTGCTTTGCGCTCTGCGCTTTGTGAGGCAAAGTTTGTTGGCTTCGCTTGTTGCTCCTTGTCGCGGCATCAGCTCGTTCACCTTCAAAGTCTTCGGCATGTGCGTGCGACAAAAGGGCTTCTCGCTGCCGGCGCAGCAGCAGCTGTTGGGTTTTTCTGACGCCGACGTTGACGTTGACGTTGACGTGGACGTGGACGTGGACGTGGACGTGGACGTGGACGTTGGCGCTGTGCTTATGTAAGCCGGCGACCTTGAAAGCAGCGCTTGACGCGCCGTGCATAAAACAATGCGCTGCGGACGCTTCTTCTTCTCTGCCTACTGCTTCTTCTGTGTGTACTGCTTCTTCTTCTTCTCCTTCTTCTTTTTCTTTTTCTTTTTCTTTTTCTGCTGCCTGTGAGCGCTGAGAATTGCAACAGAGAAGCCAGCCATTCACTCGCTCTCAAAATTGCATCACGTATCGAGTTCTGTACGCAACACAGGCTCAACTTTAAGCCGGAAAGGCGAACGCAGCTGTTGGCTTAATGAAGGCATTTGAATGCATACTTTGAGCAGATATCAGTTATTTATTTTGAGCCAACAAATATGGACTGAGCACAATAACATTAAAAGCGAGTCCGTAATAGTAGCAATAATAAACTTATAATTTGTTTAATTCGCTTTTAATGCCAAATATGCGTGCGCATTAAGAAGTCACAGTCGCTGTCGCAGTCAAAGACACGTCAATGAGTTGAGTTTTTGCTTTTGTTTATGTGGTCAAGGCGAAACTTGATGTTTTAATTGTAATAATTAAAGTGGCAAAGAACGCGCTGAGAATTGAATGATGGACAAAACCCAATATCAAAGACAGCAGATCAGCAGATCAGCAAAGCAACATCAATTTGAATCAATAATGTATTGCAAAACCTCAATGCCACACATTTATTAACAGTTTAAGGGCGTCAACTGGAATACGATGTGAAAAGGAAAGATAGAAAAATACAAAAAATCACTAAAAGAGATGTGTCGAAGTTTACATACTCTTGCACGCTAAATAATAATAATAATAATAATAATAATAATAATAATGATATTGAAATATAAATATATAATCAAGTTTCGAATTACATTTTAAATGCAAATCAAATTCAAATGTTACACATTTTGTGGCTACATTAAAATAGCCAATGGCAAAGAGTATACGAAAATATGTTAACCAATCGGGCGAGATTTGCGCAATGTTGACATTGAAAATGCCCAACTGCCCAGCGCTGTGGGTGTTTGTTGTTTGTTGTTTGTTGTCAGTTGCTTGTTGGCCAAATGTGCCATCAAGTTGAATGTTGTAACAATGCGCGCATGAAATTGAAATCGAACTTATTAGTTGTTATTGTTATTGTGGTTGTTGTTGAACCACAGACAAAATTCGCCAAGGCACAGTGAGTGTGAGGCCCAGAAAACAGGTACAGGTACAGGTGCAGGTACAGGTTATATTTTAATTTGCAATTTGCCTTAAAGCGTATGTCATGTGCAGCTGAGCAGCTGAATCCCACTTATCTGACTGTCTACATCAATATTTTAGCAGGCGTAACTTCCTTTGACATTGCGCATACGCCGCGTGCAACGCATCGAATTGAATTGTGTTAATGGCGCATAAAAGTCAACTTATTTGCTGTAAACATCCTCGTTGCGTTGTCCATTTAATTGTTGTCAAATAAATGTAATTCTCAAAAACATATAAATAAGCTAACTGCGTACTTCGTCAGCGTCATGTCATCGCTGACGACGCACTTGACATCGTTTTGAAACTGTCAGCGTGCTAATGAGCCCTGCAAAGTGATTTCCAGCCTGGCCAGCCACTGCCAGCGAGCACTCCATCATTTGCTGGCTTTATTTTGTAATACAAGATACATGAATCACAGCTGCCTACTCCGATTACTGACTCCAACTCTGTCTCTGCCTCTGCCTCTGTCTCCGTCACTGTCTCCTTCTCTGACTAGGCATCAACTTAGTTCACAGCTAATTTGCATTGGCCTAAAGCCAAGCGTATTAAATGTTCCGAAACTGTCAACTCATGCTGATTCCATTTATGCAGTTCAAACTGTAATACAAATCCCAAATGCCGTAGCTTGCCGTAATCTTTAGACTGTTGTAAAGACCTTCAGACTGCAGATGGGAACGGTGTTATTGCCTATCGTACATGGAGTTGCCTCTCATGCTTTCGTAAGCGTTGCTTTAATTTAAATTAAAATGACACACCCACACAGAGTGAGCTCCAAACTTGAGCTTAACTTTAGCATAAAGACATTGGGATACGCTTACTAGAGAGGCAGAGAGAGAAGGAGAGAGTTGAGAGATAAATTTTGTAAGCGCTGAACATTCAAGAAGTTATCTTACGCCTTAAATATAAATTCAATAAATAAATACAAATTAAATTAATGAATTACATTTGTAATTATATTTAAGTTATGTTAATTAGACATTTAAAGTTTAAAAGAAGCTTAAATATTTTTGATAGTGCTTTCAATTTGCATGTTGCCAATTGCATTGAAAATCTAATTAACTTTGTAACTTTGAGTAGCACAAATAAAGCTAAAACTGGGTATGTACAGGGTATAAACACAACCAACGCAATTTGTTTATATTTAGTTTTTCTGCGTCTGTTCATTCGTCTAAGCAATTTCCAGCGAATAAGCACTTAAGTAAGTTGCAATTTTCTAACTCTGTGTCGCTGTTTCAGTCACTATAGCTCTATCTTTCTTCTTCTGTGTATATATACATATATATATAACTGTAACTGTCTTGCGGTCTGTCGCTTGCTCTGTCTGTTTTTGGCTCTTGAGCTTTTCTGGCCAGTCATGCCAAGAGACGTTTGCGCTTGCGCCTTGAACAAGTTTGTTGACTTCACAGTTGGTCAGTGCAACAGGCAGCAGACAACACACTGCCAACAACAACAACAAGCACAGCAACAACAACAATGTTTATAGCAAATGGCAAGCAGTTAAAAGAAATTGGTTGACAATATTTTTGGCTATTGCCCATGGCATCAATTGTAGCAAGACAAGACAACAGTTGTTTCAGCATTTGGCTTTACGATGTGCCACAATTTCAAATCACAGCAGACAGAGAAAGAGAGAGTGAGCGAAAGAGAGGCAGTTGGATAACTCCATTCATTGATGTAAACAATTTTTATTTTAGTTTCACGGCGATTTGCTGTAAGAAACGAGCACAAGGTCGTCGCCGCATCAGGTAGAGGAAGCCGCTGGGAAGCTGGGAAGTTGGGAAGCCAACGCGTCACGTCGTCGGTTGCCACAATCTGTGTGTGTGTGTGTGTGCAAGCTCAAGAGCAGCCAACTGTGCAACTGTAGCGCCAATTTAATTGCATTTAAGCCGCAATTTCAAACTCATTGTAGACTCGTTAAACACTTGAACGCTTAACGCTTAACGCAATTTCATTTGCGTTCAGTTTTTCCTTTCGCTGCAAACTTGTTTCTCGCCGCTGTGTCCTAATCACCTATTTCTCATTTTTTCTCATTTTACTTTATGTCTTTCCTGCGTTCGCAGTATTTTACTGCACTTGCCACCAGCCCAAAGCAAAGCTGTTGCTTTTGGCCAGCTCGCTTGAGTCTAGAGCTGAGCGCGTGAGGAAATCGATAGGCCTGACTTGACGTTGAAGAAGAAGCGTTCGTTGTGTGTTATTGACAGCTTTATACAAGTGTGCAACACTGGCAGTAAGGCACGACAGAGCTGGGCGCTTTGGGGAGTCTCTATAAACGAAACGAGTTTCTTTTCCTCTTAATGGAAAGTCAAGAAAGGAATGAGTGGTTGCTGGAAGAGTGTACAGGATGTAGTGTGTAGTTTGAGTTCTCTTGAAGTGAGTTTGAGTCTTCTTCTTCTTCTTGAGGAGTGCCTTGCGATGGGAGATTTAGCTAAGGGGTTCTCATGTGACTCGAGCTTGAGCTTGAGGAAGTTTCTAAGTGAGAATTGATTGTGAGCATATTATATATCATAGAGCACAGAGAAACTATCGCATCATCACTTCCTTATCCTCAACAGTTCCTAATGAATATATAGAGAAACTATCGCATCATCACGAGCTGTGCGTGTCAGCACTAATGGTTCGTGTATTCACAAACATGGCTCATCGCTAGCGCGACTAGCCTGAACAACTCGCTGCTCATTGAGACTCGCATGTGATGCATGATTAAACCACAGAATTGCTCGTGTAATCACGCTCACATCGCTGGCACGAGAGCACTGGCAGTTGTGCGATTGAGCTTGTTGTGGCAACAGTTGCTGCTGCTGTTGTGGCAACTGTTGCTGCTGTTGCTGTTGTTTCTGCTGCCTGCCAAAAACTTATTATGCAATTCTCAATGTTTCTGCTGCAGCGCTTTAATCGCAAGCTGCTTAATTTATTACAATTTTAAGTTTGACTCGCCCCCTCTCTCTCTCTCCCTCTCCCTCTCTCGCTCACGCTCTTGCACTGCTCGCACAACTCGCACTAAGGAAATTGCAATAATTTTTGTGGATTTTGTTTTGGTTTTTATCTGTTTTCTGTTTTGGCGCTTCGTCTATTTGAAAACTGAATTTATGTTGGCCTCTTTGACGCCGCTCGTCGCTTGGCCGCGTCTCCAACTTGTCGAGACTGGGCCAACAAAAAGGAAGAAGAAGAAGAAAACAATTTGATTATAAACACAGACACCACGCGAGCGGGCCAAATGTGTCAAGGTCTTTTGTAAAATTCGACTGGCAAATGGGCAAATGGGCAAATGATACTCGTACTTGTGCTCATACTCATACTCATATACTCATACTCATGCTCATACTCATACTCATACTCATACTCAATACTCATATGCATACTACTGCCAAGCAGAGTTCAGTCGCACCACCTAGTGGTGCTAGCTAGTCGTGCGTAGTCACACCACTGCGCTCCAAACTTCAGTCTCGGACATTGGCTCTGTAATTATATTGCTGAGCGGGAAATCTTGAGTACATTTGAGACTTTTGGCGTTGCCAAAAAACACCGTTGATTGAGCGCCTTGTGCAAGCGTCTTATTTAAGCCAACATTTTGTACAGATATTTAAGCCAATTAGCGCACCAGGCAAATTGCTGTTAATGCCACAAGCAAACAAACGCAAATAGACGCAAAAATTGCGGGTTTGCAGACAAAAGGCAAAAGACAATGCACGGGCTTCTTGCAGTTAGTGAAAGTACTAACAATATCCAATAACTTGGCTAACATCGATTGTGAATGAGAGAAACACATTGCAGACCAGAGAATGACGTCATTGGGCGAGTGTACAATGGTTGATTGATAGCATGGATTAGGTAAGAGCGCAATAGCGGGTAGATACTATCGATTGAGCCATTGCTACTATCGATTGAGCTATTGATACTACGGACTGAAAGAGAAGATGTATATGGCAGAAGCAATCTCTGAAATACCCTGTAATGTAATGGTTGATTAGTTGACAATAGCTAATAGATACTATCGATTGACGCATTGCTGCTATCGATTGAGCCATTGCTACTATCGATTGAGCTATTGATACTACGCACTGAAAGAGAAGATGTATATGGCAGAAGCAATCTCTGGAATACCCTGTAATGTAATGCTTGATTGCTTGACAATAGTTAATATATACTATCGATTGATCTACTGATACTATCGATTAAGGTTTTGAGACTACCGATTGAAAGCGAGCACTTCACAAAATGTATGTAAGCTTTAATGTGCTTTAAGTTGTATTTTAAACAGCAAGAAATTCCGTTATTTGAACTTAAGCAGATCAACGAAATCTCCGAAATACCCTGTAATTATTATTCTTTCATTTCCTTGTTCCCTCAACGTGATTAATTGACTTTCTTTGTTATAAAACACAGTCAGAACCTGCACTTTACACGCTTCGCCCTTGTTAACCTGGCCCAAATGTGCGTACATCCTTTGTATGCAGCAGAAGTAAAGCGAACTTATGTGTCTGACTTTTGTGAGGAACGATAGCAGAGTTTCTTTTGAATGCAACGTGATTGAGTTCATTTGCACGAGAATTCAGGCATTCAGGCATTCAGGCATTCTGACATTCAGACACTCAAGCATTTAAAGCTGCTAGTCAGCAACAAAGGCTACAAAGGTTACGCAAAATAAATCGAACATTGATGTCACTTCTGACTGGATGGACTGGACTGGGGCCATTGAGTTGAGCTCATTTCATTTCCTCTTAATTAATCTGGCCTGAGTGAGGCACATGTGTGGCTATAACTAACCTAATGGTCGACGGGTTGAACGAAGTTAAAAAGCGGCGACTGTTACATACGTTAAGCATGTACATACGTACATAAATGTATTTTCACAATTTGTCAAGTTGAATTTAATTTTTTTGTTCTAAATCGTTTCATAGGCGCAATGACTGGATACAGTGTTATTTTTGTGATAACTTGTTGTAGTTGTAGTTGTTGTTGCTGTTGTTATTATGGCTAGATTAATGTAATTTGCTTTAATATCACTTGGCGACTCTGATCTTTGGATCCCATTAGAGACGAGTGGCATTAGCACTTTCAGCCAAATACATAAGCTCGTATATAGTCAGTGCTTTTTCATGCATGCGCGTGTGTGTGTGTGTGTGTGTGTGCGCGCACTTTACTTTAATCAAGTTACAAGCAAAGCTTAGCACAGTTTTAAACCAAAACATTAACAGCGCCACCTAGCGCTTTTGCAAGCACACTCGAAGCTTGGCTAAAGTGCAGGCACTTGCAAGCTCGCTGCTATGTAACTCACTTGTGCATTGGCTGACAACTTGTGGGACTTGCTGGAGCCTCAAAACGTTTAGCGTTTGATTTGTTTATTATACTATAAATTTATAGCTTAATTTATATTTAATATTTTATTTATTTAAATTAGTTGTTATACTATTTAAACTGCCCTAAGGCATAGCCTATAAAATCGCTCAAGTATTTTAATTTGTTGGCAATTAGAATTGACCTTGCAATAACATTTGCACTCTTTGTGCCTGTGGGGGCGTGTTGGCTTGGCATGCCATGCCAGGCCAGGCATCAACAACAACTCGAACAACAACCGGTCAACAACTGAACTGTTGAACAACTGCACTAATTACAAGCACGCCAGAGACACACAGATCGCTGCGTGTTGACAGACGGACGAAAATCAAGTCACACTTATCGGACATCATCCGAAGCGATTGCCCAATGCTGTGCTGGCGTATAGGTGAACTGGTTTAGGCGGAAATGTTTGCCGCCAAATGTTAACAATCGTTTAATGAGTGCCGCCTAAAAGACCGTTAACGATAATGTGGCCAAGATATCGAGAGAGCAACACGTTGCACGCAGTTGTCGATCGATCGAAATGTGAATACATTATGTCATCCGTAAACAAAACTAAAGCAGATTCACATAAATTAATGCCAAAATAGTTAAGCATATTTGCATACAGACGAGAGACTCGCATAGCTCATGCCTTTGTTGGCAATGGCATGGCTGTTGGCCATGCTTAGCATTCAGTGCAATTGTATTGAATCAGGGCCAAGTGTTTTTCACACATCGATTGTCTGAATCTGGCCGGATGTTTTATAATGCGGCATGTTCGGTTCACGATAATGATAATGATAATGATGATGATAACGATATGAAAAGTCATTATTTGTTGTTATTTATTGCGATTAGCGCGAGGCCGGTGAAATTATTGAAATTTGCAATTAGTTAAATTAAAACGTCTAATACTTGAACGCATCGAGGCGTTGCCAAGCCCAAAAAAAAAGCAAAAGCACTCAGCGCTCAGCACTAAGCCTATAGTTGGCCCTGGGTTCTATTTAAAGGCTTCGTCAACATAAACATGGCTCAAGTCATGTTTCAACACTCGATTAACACACACAGCTAGAAGTATGTATGTGCACATAACACTTAGCATGTGTGTATACACACACACTCGCAGTTGTAACATGTATTTATATAATTGCAAATTTCACCGTCACTTTTTGTTGCTTAGCTTAAGTGCAATTAAAACCTGAAGCTTAATAAGCATGACGTGTACACTATTTTTGCAGACAGGCTCCAACTCTTGTCTCTTGTCGAAAAATTGTTAACACAAACATGGCTAAATGCAGTATCCATAGCTGAGCTGAGCTGCACTTGCACTGCCTCTGGGGAGTTCCCATCAAACAGAACAAATATCAGGTGCTAATTCGTGAAATATCTGTACCTTGTCAGCATCTTAAGCATCTCGTTCAATTATCAGCATCGAATGTGCTAAAAACAAAGTGATATCATCTGGTTCACTCTACTGTCTCTGCAAAGTCTGACTAAATGCTTAAGAATAGAGTATTCCAAAGTAGAAAGTAGGGAAACAAATTGTACAGAGTCAACAGAACAATCTTAACAAGGGAATCTCTTCATACACTAAGTGTGCAGAGTTCTTGATTTTAACGCTTAAATTACAAGTTAACTTCTACATAAAATATTTACTAAAATGAGGCAATAAATCTTTGCTTATGCTGCTAATCTGCGATAGTGACTAACAGCTTAAAAGACTAAGAAATAAATAAATATCTTCCCAATCAACATCTGAGATCTTTGAAAGACAAATTATTAGATATTTATAGACACATTTTTTCTTTAATTTTTGTATAATTAATTTGACAATCTTTCAGCCAAAAACACAAACGAGAAATCATCTCAATAAGCAGAGAATTGTTAGCAGTGAGAGCTGAGAGAGAGAATCCCATGTATCCCATGTAGAGAATCCCTATAGAGTCTACTAATCTTAGGCCTAGTCTTAATACTTATAGTACAGGGTACTTTACAGTCTGGCAAATTTAAATCTGATTTGTTTTCCTGACATAAAGTGCAAAATAACAACTATAAATAAAGAACAAAGCTGTTATCTTTAGCAATTATCCTAAAAGCGCTACCAGATGTTAACTCATCAATATGTAGCTAATTATAAAGTAAAGTGAGTATCCAAGTAGAGAATAGAGTATACAGTTAGCTTAATATTAATATACGATTGCTTAACATTATATAATACCTTGCTGAAAATGGCCAATAACAAGAAATCAATCGATGCCAACGGAAACTATTAACAAGCCAAGAAATTAAACTCACGGTTCTTTTGAGTCGAGCACGCGTTCAAAGTCAACAACTTTTGGTTGTTATTGTTGTTTTTGTTATTGATATGGTTGTTGTTGTGCCATGAAAAGTATAGAGTCAAAGACTAGGGCAGTAAGTAAAAGACAAAGATAGTTAAGATCGTAGATCGTAGATCGTAGATCGTAAATCGTAGTTCGTATTTCAGTTGTTGCTTTGTCTTTGCAGTTTGTTGTACGCATAACAATTCAATTGGCTTAAACTGAGTTCCGTTTAGAGTGCAATTAAGTTGCACTTAAGATAAAAGAAACTCATGACTCACATAGCACTCGGATCCGACCAGCTGAAGTGACGCTTAATCCTTTCGAAATCCATGACAGGCTGCTGCTGCTGGTGCTGCTGCTGCTGGTGATGATGATGATGATGTTGATGTTGCTGTTGACTCAAGGTTGACTCTTTCTTGGGCGCCATTATGGAAAGATGTCTCACTCTCTATCGCTCTCTCTCTGTCTCTCTGTTTCTCACTCTCTCTCCCTCTCTGTCTGTTTCTTTGTTTCGCTGGATGTGCGTTTAAGGAGCCGGCGCTCTAGTCAATGGCTGCGGAGGAGGCAAATATTATCGCTAGAAATAGTTGCACAACAGGTTTCCCCTCTGGTTTGGCTAGTAGTAAACAGTCGCGTTTTATTTCAATCTTTTAGCTGTACACTGTGCTTCGTAGATTTTGCGCGTGAAGAGATTCGCGCGCTCGCACTGAGATGAAACAAAAGACTTAAGCGACGAACTTCATATTCGTTTCGAATCTGTTGCCTTTGCATTCGCTGTTGTTGTTGTTGTTGTTGTTGTTGTTTGCTCAGCTCGCTTTTGGCCTAGTGCTTCTGACAGCTGCGGCTCTAACAGCTGTCTTAGCCACGAGGCAACGACAACGGCGATGACGGCAACGGCAACGGCAACGGCGACAGCGACAGCGATGGCAACGACAACGGCGACGGCGATGCTCAGCAGCGTGAAGGCAGCGAGGGCTAACGATAAATCGCGCACAGGCAAATCACGTAATTGGGTTTATAACTTCACTTATAAAACGCGTGTATTACACGATTGTTTGTTTATCTTCTTTTCAATTTGATTTTATTTCTTTTCTTCTTTTTCTTTTTTCCTGTTGGCTAACGATTGCTGCGATTGCTGCTTGTCGCGCCGAAGTTGAAAACGAAACTGAAAGCACGCGAGGCGCGCACTAGACGCAAGAGCTGCCTACAGCCAAAGCAGAGACAAAGAGAGCCAGACAAAGAGAGAGAGAGAGAGAATAATGCAGAGAAAGAGAGACGACAGAGTGGGAGAGCAGGCCAGCTGTTATAAAAGCATGTAATGTGGTTATTGTAGTTGTTGTTATTGTCTCATAGTCGAAGTAAATAAACGATCAAAACATGCCACTAAGTTGCATGAAGATGCAAGTGCAACAACAATAACAACCGCAACAGCAACAACAACAACAACAACAACTCTAAAGCCAACGAACTTGTTTTTGGCCATTGGGAACTCAGAAGCAAATAATTACATATTATGCATTTGCAGCAAGTTAGTCAGAGATCGAGTTCGCTGTTTGAGTCTTTTGCGAAGAACAGAAGACTTAATCAACGAACTCAACTCAGTAGCTGATGACTTAGGCAACGAACTCACCTCATGACCTGAAGACTTAAGGAACGAACAGCTGATGACTTAAGAAACGAACTCATCCTAAGTGTTGATGACTTAAGAAACGAACTCATCTTATGCTTTAAAGACTTAAGAAACGAACTCATCTCCGCAGCTGATGACTTAAGCAACGAACTTATTCAAGGAATTGATGACTTAAGGAACGAACTCATCTCAATAGCTGATGACTTAAGCAACGAACTCACCTCATGACATAAAGACTTAAGCAACGAACTTGACCTTTAACTAACTCAAGAAGACTCAAGAAACAAACTCGATCCAAAACTTAAACCATAATTAATGTAATTAAATGTACACTAAATAACCCTGCTGTCAACACCGCCGCCCACTGTGTCTACCGTTAACAATGGGCATTTTATGCTACTTCATTAAGACCTAAGCACAATGCCGTTAAATAGCTGTGGGCCAGCTTTGAGAGCGTAACTTAAGGTGTTTGGTACAAGCGACACGGACTTAGTGTCAAATTAGTAACAACAACAACTACAACAACACCAACAACAACAAAGGGGAGAAGAGCTATGAATGCTTAACTACAGTGAACCTTGTTGAACTCCTGAGCTGCTTATCAAACGTTGGCCCAATGATGACTAT
The DNA here is from genome assembly GCA_035042075.1 of Drosophila macrospina. Classification (NCBI taxonomy): domain Eukaryota; kingdom Metazoa; phylum Arthropoda; class Insecta; order Diptera; family Drosophilidae; genus Drosophila; species Drosophila macrospina. Next base: position 1,596,803 of record JAWNLW010000504.1, on the reverse strand, counting down.
TTTGTTTTAATATTTTTTGGAATTAGTTTTTAACCACTTTGAGCGGTGAAATTGAACCGTAGTGAACTTCAAATGTTAATTCAGTTAACAACAAATTTTATATGCTGGTGAAAACATTTTCATATGCTTAATTCACACATTTCCGTCATCGTGCCGGGCCACATCAAATCAAATCGAATCAAGTCAAATCAAATCGTTGAGGTGATCTAAAGGCGAAATTAGAAAATCGCATGCTGCGATACGATGGTATTGATTATAAGCCTGACTGATGGCGTGTCAAATGTGACCCAGGTAGGCCAAGTTTGTTCATGGCTTATATAAGCATCGAGTGATGCATTCGAGTATTGCATTTATGCTAATTGTGTGCGCACACCATCGAGAAGTCGAGCGAGAGATTGAAGTGAAGCCAGTGAAAGTGTATGCACGCCAAAGTCTTGCGCAAATTGCAGTAACACACACACACACACACACACACACACACGCACACATGCACACACGCACCCATTGTTTGAATATTTGTTTCATTTGCAATGGGTTTTAATTGGTATGCAAATGGCCCAAACAAAACGCTAAGCAAAAACAAAAAACACAACAAACCATCAAATGCAAATCAATGACGCAGCCGTGAAAAGGTCGCTCAACAGTTTGTTTGTACTGCAATGTTTGTGGCCAACTTTCCAGCGAAAAAGCGGCGTCTAGAAGAGCGAGCACAGTTATAGACACATTTCAGTTACCTCATCAAGTGGCGTCGCTGTCGCTGTTGCTGTTGCTGTCGCAGTTGCTGCTGCTGCTGCTGCTGCTGCTGTCGACGCCGTGAAATTGCAACAATTATGGGCAAAAGACAGCGACGCGTCGCGACGTCGGCAGCAGTTGCGGTGTAAATGAAAATCAATGAAGCGACTAACAAAATGTTGCCCAGCGACGACGACGACGACAACGAATGTGCGGCCAAAGAAAAGGCAGAGCTAAAAGTGCCGCATAAAAAGAAAGTTCAATTTTTTATATCTTTCCTTTTGCGTATTTTCGGGTTTTGATATTTCATTGTTGTTGCTGCCATTTCGCTCGAGACCAATTGATATGAGCTAACAAAAGTTGCCGGCTGCACGGCGAAACAGTCAGTTGTCTTTGTCATTGTCATGCAGCTGACCGAAGTCGGAGTTAGAGCAAGACTCGGACGGCGACCCAAAGCACGTCCACATTCACTAAGGAAACGGTAGCAACAAGTCCAAAAAAACAACAACAACAACAACAAGAAAAGTATACAAAAATTCAACTACATGAGCAACATTTAAATGCAGGCGACGCATTTGATAATTGCCTGTGTAAATCGAAGCCGAGCAGAAACTTGTTATTGCTGTGTTGATTTTCGCGCGAAAACAACTAAACAGCCAAAAAGAAACCAAACAAACTCAGCAACTAAGCCAACTCAACCAACTAAATAACCAAAATTGCAACATTTGCCAACGGCGCCAAAGAATTTGTGTCAAGCGCTTGCACAATGACCACACAGTCGCCTTTTGCTGCCGCTGCTGTTGCTGTTGTCGAATTGCAGTCGCGCCTTGCACAGCAGCGCACGGGGCGTATGAGCAACGTGTTGACGATGAGGGCAAAACTACGAAGTCCAAACCGTCGACCAGAAGAAGTAAAACAGCAATTGGTAAAGTGTTGCATAAGAGCTTACTTACTTAAAACTGGGAGCCGGCTGAATCAACTTGGCAAAGCCCACTTGACGGAAGTTAAGAAAACTATATATAAATACACACACACACACACACACATTTTCATAAGTACATAACTAACTATATTCCTATATAAACGGATTCAGGTCGGGTGACAAAATGTTTGTCAAAATGACATTAAAATTTGTTGCATTCACTTAACAGCAAAAATTTGGCGAGACAACATCAACGTCAACGTTAACGTCTGCGTCTGCGTCTGCGCTGCGTGACGCTATGTGGAGTAAGCCAATAAGTAAATTGGCCAAATGTAAGAGACAAATAACAACAACGAAAGTAAGCAACAATTGCAAGCAACAAATTGTCAGCTAACCACAATTGCAACAGCAGCCACAACAACTACACTTAACTTGGCGAATTTAAGAAAAACCCAGAGTTCGATATCCGGTTATGAAAACATGATAACAATTCGTATATTTAGCATGATATGCTGCAGTTTATGCTTAGTAATTTACTGTTAATAACCAACACATTCAAGACAAAGACTATGATTATCAAAGTATTCAAAACAGTTTACTTTAATTGCACCATTCAATTATCTTCATTGACTTCCATTACAAATTAATATGATTCAAATTTCCCGCGTTCCTCTAGTCAGACTGCTCACTCACCTATAGCTATCTTGCTCGCACACAACGGAGTTGCTATGCAAATAGCGTCACCTATACGGCTAGCGCGCAGTGTTGTAAATACGGCTGCTGCCATCTATGCAACAAAGTTACAACTTAGTCACGCACATATATCGATAGTTTTTCGATAAAAGAAGAACTGAACAGCAGAACTGAATAGCGCAAATCTTTAATTGTATTTATTGAATTATATAAATAAAGGAGTCACACTATTAACTTCTATCATTTGTACTTGAATCGATAGCAATGCCTGCAGTCTGGCAACACTATTTGATTTAAATTATATCGATAGCTCATACGATACTTTGACAGCTGTAACTAAATGCCGCATTTTTTACGTAAATCTTATTAATTTTGTAAATTCAACAAGTTATTTATGTAAAAACATTAAAAGTCACTAAAAGATAAGCGTTACTTAAGTTAATCAACCCAAGTCAATCACAAAGACCAACTGAAAATGATCTACACAACGACGCTGCTCTCCCGGGGCTCCTTCATCGGGTCGCTAATCAGCAAAGTCAGGCAAGTTGTAGCCAAAAATTCAGACACAGCACATACAAATGAAATCAACAACAATTTTACACCTACGCACATGTCCATGCCAAACACAAACAGACCATTGGCCGCAGCGAGCATTAGCAACAGTTCGGTGCATCAATCAAAGACGCTAGAGGAGCAGGTTGGGCTGCCGCCGCGGCCAAAGAAGCCCCTAACGCCATATTTTCGCTTCATGAAGGAAATGCGCCCCAAGCTGCTAGCCAAGGATCCAACGAAAACTACAATTGAGGTTGTGCAAGAGCTATCAAAGCGATGGGTCGACGTGGATCCCAAGCTAAAGGATCGCCTTCAATCAGAGTACAAAAGGGATAAGGAGTCGTACATGGAACTGCGCACCAAATACGAGTCCAAACTAACTGACGAGCAGCGGGCTGAAATCAAGCAGTTGAAACAGGACATCAGCGATGCCAAAGAGCGCAAACAGCTGCGCAAGCGTGTCAAAGAACTCGGACGCCCCAAGAAGCCAGCCTCAGCCTTCCTGCGCTTTGTGGCCAGCGAGCGTACACATACACCGCAATCGTCACAGCAAACATACCGTGAATGGCATCAGAAGGCCACTGCCAAGTGGACACGCCTCTCCGACGAGGAGAAGGCCGTCTACTTGCAGGAATCCCGCAAGGAGCTCGAACACTACAAGTACGTAAATAGATTCACTCAACTCTATAAATAGTTCCCTACTTGATATGCTTGCATTGTCTCTACAGAAAAGCCATTTCCATTTGGGAGGAGAAAATGATACGTCTTGGCCATATTGATGTGGTGCGCAGCGGCATTCTCATCGATCCCCCAGAGCCAAAGGCACGCAAGTCTCAATCCCTCAAAGAAAAGTAGTCTGATCCGCATGCCAACATTCATTTTCACTTCTACAACTACAACAACAACTTTGTTTTCTCGTTGATTTTTTCACCCATTGAAAATTGTAATTGCTAAGTTAAAAACATGAAAATGCTGTGAATTTTGTTGTTTCTTTAAAGAATGAAAAAAGCTGCAGCTTAATGTATTAAATATAAACAATAGTTCATACTTTGAATTGAAATAAAAGTGTTAAGATAACTAAACTAAATTGGGGTAAAGCTAATGTTTTAAATGTTAAAGAGAATATGGATTTTCTTTATTTCTAGGGTTAAAAATCTTTTCAAAAATTGATATAATGCTGTTAAAATAACTTAACTAAAACTGAAGGCTATCGAAATCGGAGTTGGGAAAAAATGTGTTAAAAGAGAAACATGCGCTCTAGGGTTAAATATAACTCAAATATATTGAACTACTTAGGCAAGAGAAATAACCTAAACTAATCTAATCATTACAACTAAAAGCAATTTGACCAACACGTGGCATTGGCCAAATCTATTAAACGTTTGCTGCAGCAGTAGCAACACGTGTCTGAGTCTTACGGGGTTAAGATCACACTTGATATTTAGTTGATTTAACACGGTAATCGACACAGTTTTAATCTATCTGCGTAGATCACGGTAAACAAATATGCAATGAATTTGTCACCTCAAATGCGCAGAATATCGAATTCAATTAGTACAGTTTCTAACTCTAACTCTCTATGCATACATACACACATATGTACATATATGTATGTATGCATACACATGTATGTATGTATAAGTGCGCTTGGGACCAGACACAACCGTACGCCTCTTAAGTCAGTTTCCAAATGAACGTTGCGCTTAGTTGCCAGAATCGAAATAGGCTTGACTGAAGAATGAAGACAGGCACATATAATGAACTGGAATGCTGCTGACTGGATGACCATTTCCACTAGTCAGCAATGTAAGCGGGCGCTCTCTTTCTCTCTCTCTCTCTGTCGCGCTCTCTCCTATTCTTTCCGCTTTAACACTGATAGCAGTCACGTTTGGCACACTTGGTACCTTAGTACTTTAGTACCAAAAGAGGCACTTATTTAGTTCGGTGGTACTTTTTTTAAAATGGTACTTTTACGTTGGAAACAATTGCTACAAAAAAAGGTTTAAATCTTTTTAATGTTACTTTAAGCACAATGTATACCTATAATAGTTATGTATTTAACTTATATACTAAACACATATTTATAGTGAATTATGCTTAAAATATAGAAAAGAACCTCTATTTAGAGGGTACATTTTTATTGTTTCTATTTTCTAAGATCTGCTTGCTAAAAATTGTAACGAAGTGGCAACCGTGCAGATAACAGTTTGATATTTTGGCTGCTCAGTGAGCGCATAATTCGTTACGCTCAGTAAATTGTTACTGTTACTCTCTTTGCGTCTGTTACACATTATGCTCGCTGTCTCTCTCACTCAAGGCATTCCAGTGAGAGTTGAATTTGTTATGGATGTTGTTGTTGCTTTGTCAACAGGTAGCTGAAATTCATGGCTTACAATTTTCATTTGAACGCGCCTAGCTGCCTGGCTGTGAAAACTGGCTAAGAACTACACACTATACTAATTGACATAGCCGAAAATTGTTTGCATGTGTGTGTGTTTGTTTTGGTGTACTGTACAACTGCATGGTCATTGCTTGGCAGCTTGATTGGCCACCACATTCTTTAGTTTTTAGCTAGAATTAAACTTACCTCTGATTTTTGGCCAAATAACACGTTCTTTCAGCCACTTGGCGCAATTGCGAAAGCCATACGAGTATTGGCCAGACCTTGAGCTACTCTCTAAAAGCCGCACTAAACTAAACAGTCAAAATATCTCCACTAACTGTGGCCAATAAAATGTGTATAAAGCCAAGACTTTGGACAACTTGGTAAATACCAAAACATATTTAAGCCATACCAGCCTGAAGCTGCACGACTAAAGATTCAAAGATACTTAAGTACTGCTCAGATACAGATACAGATACAGATACATACGTTGGCTATAGATACATATGTTGGTAGTTAGCTAGGTGGATAAATAAAGCGCTTAATGTTCTGGGCCAGCCAAGTGGAACAGTTTGTAGTATTGCAGCTTTTGGTAGCTGCTTATTAGCCACTTTTATTGTCTGCCTTCTGTGTGTGTGGCGTGTGCGTGTGTTGCTGTGGTGTGTTGTTGTTGTTGTTGTGGCAGCTTATTATATTCATTATTAGCCCATAACATTGCCTAGTTGTGCCGCTACTTGACCCCCTTACAGCTCCTGCTCTTCACTTGCACAGTCTTCTGCCGCAGCCTGGCCCAAACTGGAGGCCAACATGTTGTGTTAGCCGCTTGCACAACAGAACTTCAGCTAGAAACAACAACAACAACGACAACAAACAAACAACAAACAAGTTTTTTTGGTATTAAATTCTGTTTTTTTTTATTCAACAATTTGGTTCGATGCAAAAATATATATATATTTATGTATATATTTAACAACAATCGAATGAAGTTCTCGAAATAATTGCTAAAAGAAACAATATACAAATATATTTATTTAAATATATTGATATATTGTTATTATAACTACAACTTACAAAACACTACAAACATATTTACATAGAATATTCGTATAATTTGGAATAAATGAAGAGAAAATAATTTAATACTCGCGAAAATGGGAAATGGGAAATGGAAAATGGAAAATGATCTCAACACATGAGCAGCATCGAATGTGATGTGAGTTGCGCAATGGAAAACGAAAAGAAAAGAAAAACCATCATGAAAAATGAGGGCAAGTGAAGTATTCCTCCTTTTCCTGCTGCAAGGGGGGTTGCTAGAGTACTCTGTGTGTGTGAGTGTGAGTGTATGTGACGAAAGAATTCACTAAACAAATGGATCACGCGAATAACAAATGAACAAATGAAAAACTGGACAACTGGACAACTGAACAACTGACCACCTTCCTCCCAGTTAGCCTCGCTTGCCGCTGGCTTGGCCATAGGTGTGACTATCCTCCGAGGGCGGACGCACCCAGCCGCCATAGCGACGCTCCATTTCACGGGCCACGGCCAGACAGAGATGATCCTGGCCAGGATTGGCGACCACTTGAATGCCCATGGGCAGATTACGACGATCCAAGCCAATCATGCAATTGGTAACGGGCAGGCCAAGCGTGTTGAAGATGGCCATGTACATGGGCTCCAGCAGCTTGTGATAGATCTGGTAGTGCTGGTGGGCGGTATTCGGGAATGTTGGATAGAGAAAGACGCCGTCGGTGCCGAGCAGCTCTTTGAATTCAGTCTTGAGCGCCTCAATGATGCTGGCCAGATGCTTGTGCCGTGAATTGGGTATGATCTTCATGAAGTTCTGCAGATGTCCAAAGATCACCGACGGCAGTATGCTATCGGAGCAGCCAAAGAAATACTTGACCGTCTCCTTGCACACGGTCTTCGGCTGTTCGCCCTCCTCCGTCTTGTGGTAGATCGTCTCAATGTTCTTCATGGTCAACATGGCCGACAGCGAGATGTCCAGTGACCACTTCATCTTGCGTATATTAACGCGCTTCGCATTGAAATCACTCGCCACCCGATTGATGGCCGCATGCAGATCCCGGCTGAGGGGACGCATCATGCCCGATGGTCCATCGTTGTCCATGAAAAAGAATCGTATGCCATGTGCGCTGATCTCCTTATCGAGGGTCAGCTTCGGCCCCGTCGGGTCACTCATGCACTTGAGCAGCAGCGGCAAATCCTTGGCATAGCGTGTCATCGGGGCAATGGTGAAGAAGTCCCCCCACTTGGGAAAGTCGCTCGTCGGATGGTGGCCACGAAACGAGACAGCATATGGAGTCGGCTTGTGGCCCCAAATGCCGCTGAACATGGCCGGCAAACGGGAGGAGCCGCCAATGTCCGAGGTGAGGCCCAACAGGGAGGCGCCACTGGCCAGCAGCGCTGCCTCGCCACCCGAAGATCCGCCCGGGGTGCGCTTCAAGTCATAGGGATTCTTTGTCTGTCCCGTCACATTGTTGTACGTCTCCCAGAGCAGGCACAGCTCCGGTGTGTTCGACACCAGCAATATGATGCCGCCACAGCGTTTGATCTGCTCCACAACAGGAGCATCCGATTTGGCAATCTGCGGCGTCTTAAAGACCCTGCCCGCCTGGTTGGTCAGACCCTTGACGGCAATGCTCTCCTTCACCGTCACTGGGATGCCCAACAGGGGCGTCAGCTCCTCCATGGACTCCACACTGTTGATGCCCATGGCAATCACATTGTCAATCTCACGCGCCTCCTCCAATGCCTCCTCGAAGCGATCCTGCACAATGGCATTAATCAGCGGATTTACCTGCACAATGAATCCACAATGAATACAATCGAATGTCAACTTAACTTAAGCTATGATTAATCCAATTTACCTGTCGGCATCGCTCGATGTAGGCCTCGACAACTTCTTCGCTTTTAATCTGCAAATACAAAGCAAACGGATCAGTGACACCATAATACCCTGTAGAGAACTCTCTACCAAACTGAAAGTATCCCAATTCCCAAAATCTATAAGTGGCAACCGCTCAAAAAGCAGCTGAGCAATCAGGTCTGGCAACTCACGCAATGCACCTCAGCTAAGCTGATTGCTACGTCACTTCATTTACATATGCATATATCGCAGTAATTCGCTGTCTCACTCGCACACATGTGGAAGCAAAGAACAAAACGTAAGCGATTCATTGCAATCATTTCTTTGCTGATTATCTTTCTTGTTTATAGACCGATCTTCTTGAAACTTTCAGCATTGCTTCTCGACGATGTTCTTCAAGCATTTGTTAACTTAAAAGTGTCTAAGCTGAGAACTGAGAGGAACCTTCTTGCCCAATTTGTTGCCTCTAGCTCTTATGTTTACAGAGATCAGTGTGTTTACACAGACAGCCAGACTGGCATGGCTCAATCGACTCGGCTGTTGACGCTGATCAAGTATATATATATATTATGTAGGATCTGCCACGCCTCCTTCTGCCTGTTGCTTACTTTTTGCCACAAACTAGTGTAAAATATAATAATATAATAAGAACATAACGAATTTGTTTGATCAGTTCCGCATTTTCTACAATATTATTTCTATGACCTCTCTCTCTATCTCAGATTTTATGTCTGTCTCTATCTCTCTATCTTCTTCTTCTTCTCCCTCTAAGTCTGCAATCGAATAAATGTGCCATTGCTCCATTCTTGTCGCTTAATTGCTTGTGAGAACCAAGCGACAAACCAAAAGCAATTTACGTTAAATTAAAATCAATAAAACAATTCACATTCATGCCGCATTGGCAATTGCCTGGCTTGGGGCATGAAATGGCTTAAGCAATGCCGCAGCGTGCCACATGGCGTATGAGTAATATTTGTTGATAAAACAATAACTATTTAAAGGAATTCTTGCAAATAGCAACTTATATAAATAGTAAATATTGCAAATAAATGGAATTCGCGGAAATTTCCCAAGGGGGAAAACTATTTTTAGTTAGTCAAGGATTAAGCATTAAATGTAATAGCTAACATTAAGGTTTATATAATTAAGCAGTTTAATTAAACATAAATGTAATAAGCATATGTAATTTGATCATATCTACTCATGTATTTGCTCACAATCAGAAGCTTAAGGCCATTGCAGTTACAACTTGTGCTAAATGCTTAATTTGCAGTTGCAGTCGCAGCTCAGCGACAATTAGTATAGATAAACAAATAAATACCGCAATAAAATAAATTATTGCGAATTTGCATAGATAGAAAAATAAATTGTGCATGAAATAAACAATAGCTGGCAAATATTATGTGGAAAAGCGGAATTCGAAATAGAAATGCCACTGAATTCTCAGTTGAAGCATAGAAATAAGACAAGCGAAACAGCCGAGCGAGCGCGACAGCAAAATACCCTGTGCAGTCTCCTAAATAAAGTATTTTGATTATGATAGAAGTACAACAAGATAATAATTTTATTTTTACAGCTTCAGCAACATTAAAAGTATTTGCGTAATAACAAGTTAAATGTTGAAATTTGTATTGCAAAACGTTACAGATTTATCATCTAGATAAACGCAGATTTCATTCTTTATGCGAAATGTTTTAGTTTCCGCAATGATGAAAATGTTGCATGGATTGAGTCAGAAAGAAACAACTTAATTGTTAAGTGAATTAACAAATTGTTGAATTTGTAATCAACTGAAAATGTTACCTGAATTCAGCTAAATGTTAACTGAGTTGAAATATTTGAGATGGCAACGAAATTTCAATGCCTGTAAATTGAAGTTACATTGAGGCATTGTCGCTTCAGCTCTTGTTGCTTAAATGCAACACACACACACACACACAGGCACACACAGTTGCAATAACACGTTCATATTATGCTTACTTACATGCATACATATATAATTAAATTTAAGGCTACTTGACTTTTTCAATGACTTCCAGTGTAATAATAAATCAAAAGCCAACTCAAACTCGAATCCGGAGGGATGGCTAAAGGGAGGCTGGTGAATGAGCGATGGGGGGAAGAGTGCATAAAGCAGATACTGATAAAATTAAAGACTGAAGCACAGGCTACACAAAGTTGTGTATGTGTATGTGTGTGCACAACATGCACATTGCCATCAGAGACACAGAAAGACAGAAAGATAGAAAGACAGAGAGGCAGACAGACAGTTGAACAATGGGTAAATCAGTGACCCAAAAGCAAACTTAACTCGTACAATACGTGTATAATTAAATGGAACATATGTATACGTTGATACCCTGTAACAAGCAGAAGGTAATACAGATTTATGCAGCAAAACAAAGTTTAATAAATTAATTAGTTTGTGCAAGTATAAGTATAAGTATAAGTATAAGTATAAGTATAAGTATAAGTATAAGTATAAGTATAAGTATAAGTATAAGTATAAGTATAAGTATAAGTATAAGTATAAGTATAAGTATAAGTATAAGTATAAGTATAAGTATAAGTATAAGTATAAGTATAAGTATAAGTATAAGTATAAGTATAAGTATAAGTATAAGTATAAGTATAAGTATAAGTATAAGTATAAGTATAAGTATAAGTATAAGTATAAGTATAAGTATAAGTATAAGTATAAGTATAAGTATAAGTATAAGTATAAGTATAAGTATAAGTATAAGTATAAGTATAAGTATAAGTATAAGTATAAGTATAAGTATAAGTATAAGTATAAGTATAAGTATAAGTATAAGTATAAGTATAAGTATAAGTATAAGTATAAGTATAAGTATAAGTATAAGTATAAGTATAAGTATAAGTATAAGTATAAGTATAAGTATAAGTATAAGTATAAGTATAAGTATAAGTATAAGTATAAGTATAAGTATAAGTATAAGTATAAGTATAAGTATAAGTATAAGTATAAGTATAAGTATAAGTATAAGTATAAGTATAAGTATAAGTATAAGTATAAGTATAAGTATAAGTATAAGTATAAGTATAAGTATAAGTATAAGTATAAGTATAAGTATAAGTATAAGTATAAGTATAAGTATAAGTATAAGTATAAGTATAAGTATAAGTATAAGTATAAGTATAAGTATAAGTATAAGTATAAGTATAAGTATAAGTATAAGTATAAGTATAAGTATAAGTATAAGTATAAGTATAAGTATAAGTATAAGTATAAGTATAAGTATAAGTATAAGTATAAGTATAAGTATAAGTATAAGTATAAGTATAAGTATAAGTATAAGTATAAGTATAAGTATAAGTATAAGTATAAGTATAAGTATAAGTATAAGTATAAGTATAAGTATAAGTATAAGTATAAGTATGAGTATAAGTATAAGTATAAGTATAAGTATAAGTATAAGTATAAGTATAAGTATAAGTATAAGTATAAGTATAAGTATAAGTATAAGTATAAGTATAAGTATAAGTATAACTATAAGTATAACATCTGAGATGAAGCACGCATAGCTTTAAGAGCAGGAGGAGCGCAACAAGTTTGTAACCGAAAATAATTGAATATTAACAAATCTTTGCGTAAACAAAGTGAGGCAATCTGACAATGAGATTGCCAGCCGCAACTAAAAATAATAATTAAAATAATAAAAATTAAACAACAAAAGCCAAAAATGTTTCATGTGAGACGAACGTGCAGTAAAATATAAACAAACAAGGCGGACAGACTTATAAACAAATGCGATTAAACTCAAATGCAGATTTGTTGTGGGGAGTGCGGGGGAATCACGGGTGTCTCGATAAGGTCTGTCAAGCAACGACCTTAAGTACGTTGCCAAAACAGAAAACTGACAACATTTATGAACATAACCAGGCGATTGTAATTAACAGCAAGTAATTCATAGTTTCCAGATACTCTCTTGACTCGAGGATTCGTCATATCTTGCTCTGTGTGTGTGTGTGTGTGTGTGTGTGTGTGTGTGTGTGTGTGCGATATTCGAGTCTCTTTGAATTGGCCAACTATTTGCGAGTAACTGACTGTTCGGACTGGAATTTCTACCACTTATGCGACAGTTTGATTTTGAAACCGTCAAAGTCGCATACACAATCAAAAGCTTTGTTTGAATTGCAAACTGCATGAGTAAGAAACGTTTAGGCCCTTTAAAATAAAAGCCAGTTTTGAAGAAAATATTTAAAAATAATATAATAATATAGTAATTTGTTACTATATTTTAAATATTTAAATAATATTTTAATTTTTGTATTCTATCAATTTTAATCATTGTAATTCCAACAATATCTTTTGTATTGTTAATCAAGTTTCTTACTGTATTAAACATTAACATTCAGCTTAAGTTTTATTTTTATTATAATGATTTAATATTAATATGAATATTTTTATTATTTAATTATTTGTAGAGATGAAACTTCACATTGAACATAATTCTCAGAATTTTGCTTAATATTTCCATTTAATACTTTTTTTTATTTATTTAAATAATTGTAGAGATTAAAAGTCACACTAAACTTTATTCTCAGTAGTTTGCTTAATAGTTTCATTAAATTTCTTTATTTAATTCGTTTCTCCAAGTGTAATTTTAATTGAATTAAAAGGTGTAAATGTTACAACTGCCGTTAATCTCATACACTCGTTGCCTAACTGCAGTTTGAAGCCTTTGTAAAAGTAGAAAACTCTGTGGCAAAGGTTAACAAGTTAAGAGGTTAACATACTAACAGGTTAACAGATGACAACAGCGACTCGACCCGCTAATGGGCGTTGACTTGGCCAACGAGGGAATCGCGTCAGATTGCCTCAACTTTGCCACAATGTATCTAATAGATGTGGCAACCGCACTGGCTGGCCTTTGTTGTCGTTGTTGACTTGACGCGTGCATTAAGTGGACTGAATACTGTACCGTACAGTGCTCTGCTCCCCCCTGTCCGTCTGACCAATTGCCCGTCTATCTGCCTATCTATCTGACTGTCTATCTGTCTATTGATTTTGCAAGATTTCGCCAGCACCAAATTTGAGGTGCGTTCATTTGAAGTGGTATTTTGCGCAAGTTACCAATTGAGTTGCCTGGCCTGGCCTGGCCTGGCATGTTGGCCAGGCTACGAGTATGTAATATTTCGTATACAATACACTGTTACACTTACCTTTTTGGTGCGAATGAGCTTGGCCAGATCGACGGCAGGTATCTCCAGCAGATGGCTGCGGATGGGCGGCAGTTTGCGCCGCATCACCTTGATGTTGGTGTAGCGGCTGTAGGGTACAACAAACCAGCTGAAGACAATCATGGCCGAACGCAAGAAGCGACGCATGATGTACCCCAGGATTCTGGAACACAGTAGCACAGCAATTTTGGCGATTTAAGTTTAAACAAAGCAAAATTAATTGTATCCGTCAGATACAATGCGACACGTTGTGGCAGTATTGTGGCTTAAATGAACAGGTTGGCCAACTAGCGACAGGATTGTGCAATATGCAGCTGGCCTGACTGCAGCACGGACTGCAACAGCGACGCTGAGGCTGACGCTGGCGCAGGCGCAGACGCAGACGCAGGCGTCGACAGCAGCGGCTGCTGCGATTTACGCTTGCACAATTCACTCACTCGAGCACACGAACTCGAATTGCGGCGATGGCGCTGTCGATGGCTTAATACTTTTATTATGTATTTATTTATATATTTATTTATTGATTTCTTCCTTTTGGTCAGTTGGCTAATAGCTAAAGTGGCAACACTTTCTTAGGCCCCACTGCATCTTGTGCTAGGCGAATGTTTGCTAACTGCGTAACTAGTTTTCACAGCGAATGTATGTTTGTAGGCGAATTTGAATTCGCTGCAAACGCATGCGTAACGTTTCACTGGCTTTCATTTTGTAATACACGTCTAATCACGGCATTTGTTGTTGTCGGTGTGTAACTGCACTTCGCTGCAGCAGCGAGACGAGACAACAGCGAACAAAACGAACAAGACGAACAAAGCAAACTGACAAACAAACTAAACGAACCGCTTCAGACGACGTGCGCTTAGCAAATAACTGAGAAGTCAAAGCTGCTCAGAGCATTTAAAGCGGCGCTCACAGTTGGCAGCTCGCCGCTGAGCCGAAAGCTCCCCACCCGTTCCAAAGCTCTCTTCGAGAGAGCGAGAGGGCGAGTGAGTTCGTCTGCTCTTAAGTTGAACCTACGTTACAAGAGCGTCTGCGCGGCCTTAAAGTTCACTTGTAAATCCCGGTTGTTCTAAGGAAATGGCAATGCGTCTATTGCGGCTTGTTAACAGGGCCCATAATGCTACGGATACGGCAACAGTAATTATATCTGAATCTATATCTGTATCTTTAGCACTTAATGCGTCAATTCGACTAATCACTTGTTATGTTTGCGACTAAGCTGCAATTACAGTAACCTGTGAACTTAAATCTGTTTACCTTTGTTTCGCTTGTTGTTCAACTCTTGCTCCTTTCCTTGATTAATTACAACAATAACAACATTGCAAATTGCTGTAATCATGACACATTGCCATAGGTAAGTGAGCTAATATTATGGGCAAGTGTTTAAAGGCGGCTAATTACAAAGACGTTAGTGGATATCTTAACGCAAATGTGAGATCATCGGCATTTAAAAAAGGAAATAAATCCATTATTAGTTATTACTATTAACGTCAATGGTAAAACAAATATTGACTGGAAATTAACATAGTGCTGCTATGAACTTTGAACTGTGGCAAATAGTTCCTTGAACAACTCCAGGGAATATTCATCCAGCACAGACTTAAAAGATAGATAAAAACAATATTATTATATTATTAACTTGCATTCTTCAGCTCCAGTCTGCGAAATAGAAAACAATAAACAACATTCTCCTTCTGTAATAGTTTTCAATTTCCCACAGACTTGGCATACCCTCTGCAGCTTTAGGTACAGAGTCGAATAACAAACAAACAATTCCAGAAATATGAATATGACGTTGTCTCATATCTGTATATCTCACAGTAACTGCTGATAACGCTTGTATATATAATGAAATATAAACAAAACTGAAGCTTTATCGTTTATTGAAGCACTGAGGCTTGACGCCCTTTTGAACAGCAATTTGGACACTTTTCCAAAATGATTTGTTTATTTATATATATTGCTAAATGTATCTAAACTTAACTTATCTATGGCCTTCAAATGGTTTTTTAATTGCGTAAACATTAGCAACTAATGACAGAAGAGTCGGACATTTAGATAGATGTACTTATAGACGTATTAAGTCGTAGTACGAGAACGTAATGGTTTAAATGATGGTCAACAAACTGGGACCGCGATGGAGCCACTGAATAGGGCAATTAAGGTGAACAATGAGAATAACACTTGTACATTCGTATGTGTAATAAAAGATCAGCTTAATTGTGTAGAATTCAAGCGAATTGCATTTTGGTTTCTGCCATTTCGTGGGGAAAAACACTGAGCAGGTTTTTGGAAACGAGTTAAGGTCTCAAGATATGGGGGAAAACCTGCAAGGTGATTGCAACTAGAGCAAACAGTTGGCATGGTTTACAACAAGGAACTTTCCGTTTCAGTTTAAGAGAGCTTTCAACTGAGTGAGTGCAAGAGATAAGTGCTCTAAGCTTAGTTAGTTTGATTTAGATAACAATCACAATTTAAGAGAAAACGCAACGAACTTAACGAAGAGTTAACTCACGTAGAGAGTTTTCTCTTCAATGCTGTGCTGAGAAAGCTCGGCAACTGAGTAAACTCTTAGTGGACTGGAAAACTTTCCATAGTTCATACGCAGACGGCAATAGATATAGATAGAAATATCAACGAACAGAAAGAATAAGAAAAAAAAAAACAACAACGAAAGTGACAGTAAATAGCAAAAACAATAACAAAAACAATAACAAAAACAACAAAAGCAAATTAATTGTTGATTGGCAGCTTGTAAGTGGATAACTTTTAAGTGAATCCCAAGTGCTCAATGTGGTTGCAGCGATTGCGATTCACTCCAGCGGCAGCGGCTCGTCAAAGTTTCAGAAGCTTTGCCGCTGCCAGCGACAACAACAACAACAATCAGATCAATAAGAACCACAACAACAATGCATGCGATAAACTTGAGACAGTTTCAACGGATGATCGGCATCCGTTGAAGGGCATACGCATTCTGGATCTGACCCGCATTGTGGCTGGCCCATATTGCACCATGGTGCTGTCTGATCTTGGCGCCGAGGTGATCAAGGTGGAGCGTCCACATTTCGGAGATGAGGCACGCAAATGGGGTCCCCCATTTCTGGAGCAGAGCGGCGATGCCACGTACTTCTTGTCCTCGAATCGGAACAAGCAAAGTGTTTGCATTGACATGAAACGCGGACTGAAGATCATGCATGAGCTGGTCGAGAAATGTGATGTGTTGGTGGAGAACTATGTGCCGGGCACCTTGGATCGCTACGAGTTGGGCTATGAGCAGGTGCGTCAAGTGAATCCTCAGCTCATTTACTGCACAATCAGCGGATATGGCTCTGTGGGACCGTATGCCAAGAGGCCCGGCTATGATGTGATAGCCTCATCAATGGGCGGACTTTTGCACATAACGGGGGAACGTGAGGGGCCGCCTAGTAAAGTGGGCGTGGCCGTTACAGATATCGCCACGGGACTCTACGCACATGGCGCTATTCTGGCGGCTCTGCTGCAACGTCAGCGCACCCAACGTGGCCAAAAGATCGATGTCAATTTGCTGTCCACTTGCTGCTCCCTGCTGATCAATGTGGGCAGCAACTATTTGAATGCTGGCACTGAGGCCAAGAGATGGGGCACCGCCCACTCCAGCATTGTGCCCTACCAGAGCTTCAAGACGGTGGATGGCTACCTGACCCTCGGCGCTGGCAGCGATGCCCAATTTGTTGAGCTTTGCCAGCGCCTCAAGCTTGATGATTTGCCAAAAAATGAAAAGTTCAAGACCAACAAGGATCGAGTACGGAATCGCGAGGAGCTGGTCAGCCTTTTGGCCAAGATACTAGCACAGGACACGTCTAAAAACTGGATGAATCAATTCGAAGACGTCTCCTTTGTCGTCGGCCCCGTGAACAGCATAAAGGAGGTGTTCGAGGACGAACACATCCAGGCCATTGGACTGGTCAAAAAGCTGCCGCATTCACGGGACGAGAGTGTCAAGGTTGTCGGACCACCGGTCGTGTACAGTGAAGCTCGCAACGATGCACGTACCGCACCTCCAATGCTGGGCGAGCACACGGACGAGGTGCTGGGCAGACTTTTGGGCTATGGAGCCGACAAAATTGCCGAGCTACGCGAACAGCGTATAATCCAATAAATGGATAATTAAAGTATTTTTGTTCTTCCTTGTATAAATAATAATAAACATGTTCTAAATGTGAGTTTGCCTTTGCAATTAGTTAAGCCAAGCAGAGATCAAGAGTCAGCTGATCCTTGAACTTAAGAACTTATAAAGACAATACTAAAAAACTGAAGTTATTCAGTGAGCGCTCTAAATTATGCCTGACCTTAAACCTGTGATAATTTTTAATAGCCCTTACGTAGTAAACCGTTAAATGCTTTAAGAGCGTCAATGTTTCACGAACTCAGTCGAAGCAGAATCAACAGGATCAATGAAGAGAGGAAAATCCCATCATTACGTGATTTGCGTAATGTGCCCAACGAAATGTACTTGAAACTCGTAATCAACAGCTGGAATACCGTTGAAGGCAACTTACCGAGAAATGAGAATGTCCCGGCGTAGACGGGTCAGGCCGATTATCGATTTTAGCAAACTCGTCACTGGTTGTAAGCAACACACATTCACACACAAACGCACACATGCAAACGTATCGCAGGGCATCGCAACAAAATGAAAATAAAAGGAAAGTGAGAGAGAGAATTAAAATGAGCAAAACAATAACAATAACAGAGAATGTGAAAGGAGTAACGCAATTAAAAATTGTCTTGAAACTAGCTTTTTTAACTCACTTTTAAGTATTTGCAAATCGTCTCGCTTCGTTTTATAGACACATAAATCAATCTCGCAATTCGTCTGCCGCTTATTCCGTTGTTGATGGACTGCAAGTGCTACCCAAACTAACTCTCAGCTCAGACACAAACTAACTGACATGCATAGTCAAGGCGATTTTTTGGTTTTTGGTTTTTTGTGTTTTTTTTTTTCTCTGACGACTTTGATTTTGTCTGTGAGCAAAGTTCACAAACTGCAGCGGAGACACGACGTAGGCAGAGACAGAGAGCCTCTGATTCGACCTCCCCCTTTAGCACCTACACCAAAACTGAGCTCACAATGTGAAGCCGTGGTGCATTGTACTTTGCACATAGAAATCACTTTATTTACACACAAGTTCTATGTAGAATGATCGTGTGTGAGAGAGAGAACAAGGTGGGAGGCGAAAAAGAGTAACAATAGCTGTACAGAGGTATGGGAAACAAGGTGTTCAATGGATAATTTAAAGAACTTTGTAGGTAAAATTCATAGTAATAATTTCCTGTTTTAATATCCACAAATTATGAGGTCGTCTTTATCTTAGTTAATTGTTCTGACGATTTTAAATTTAGGGAACCGCAACCAACTGCTAACTTTATGTTGCGTAAAAACAAGCTTTTAACTGCATATTTATTATATTATATTATTTTTTACTGTTAACTTGTTTACAATCTTAGCTAACAAACCCAAATACGTACTTGAAATGTTTGAATTTCGCGCAAATATCGAATGTCCTATTTAACAGGGCTGTCAACTTGCACTCAGCTGTTTTGCCGCATTTGATTTATCGAAATCTTCGCTAGGTATCGTTATCGATATGTTGATGTTGAATAATAACAACAATAATTGTTTGTGATCCTGTCATAATTTGTTAATAAAAATGCCGGGACCACAGAAATCATCGTTTTTATCGCGTAATCTTGTCGCCGTGGTCATGATACCCAGCCTAATTGGCATACACATCGGCTGGAAAATATTACAAGATAATCGCAAGCTTGTTACAGTTGAGGAACAAATTGATTTGCCTCCAATCACGGTGAGTTTAGTTAACAAATGAATTAATGAGAAATCTTATATAAAGAACATCATTGCAGTTGGCCAAATATGTGTGGAATAGACTTACAAATGGAGCGGACACTCGAGCAGTGGGAAATCAAACGGACAGCACAAAATGATCGTATTAAATTCTGTGTAGTTTCTAGTTAAATCTATTTATTGCATTAAATTGATGCAGTAATTAAATCTATGAATTATTAAAACCTTATGATACAATCTAACAGAAGAACGGACGACATACATACATACAAATGTATAAAATAAACTCTGCACTTGTTGGACATGAAAACGAACAATTAATTGTTGTTTTCATATCTTACATTTAAGTTAAAAATATAGAATATGAATTATTGCGTCAATGAGGAATTGACGGTGAGATTGTCGAGCTGCGCATTGAAAAGTACATCGCTGATGAGCTTCTCGGCAATGATACGTTGCGTGTGGTTAATGGATCGCAGCTTACTCGCCACATTAACTCCAATGGCATCATACTCATCCTCATGGCGATGCGTGGTGCTTGGAGCTGTTGTTGTGTATGCTGTGGTCGCAGTGTTCCCGAAAAGCGGCTGGTAATGATCGCGTCCAATCTGGATGGTTGGCACAGGCTGGGCATGACCATTGGCCTGATGATGCAGGTGCTGCAGCTGCTGCTGATGATGTTCAAGTGAGTTTACAGCCTGCAAGGAGTACATTGAATTGTTGGGCTGCTCTAGAGATTCATTGCACACTCACCTGTTGTATTTCGCGCTGCGAATTTGAGTCAAGCGATGTTATCTCTAATACTTTCACCGCATGTCCGCCAGCTGCTGCAGCCGCTAAGGAGGTCTGTGCTGCTGTCGCTTGTGCCACTAGTCGCTGATGCGCTTCGGAGGCGTCTTCATGATGCACCGGATGCGATTCATCTTTGACCAAAGTCACACAATCTGCTGGCGTCACGGATATCGTGCTCAACGTGGCGCCTTGGCTGCTGACGACAACATTGTTAGACGGCGCTACTTCTGCTTCGACTTCATCGCTTGAGGCGGGCACAATAGTTTCGATGTGCTGTGACTGTGGTGCATGGTGTGACTCTTCCTCAAAATCCATCGAGTCCTCGTCGTCAAAGTTGATGTGCAACTCTCTCTTTGGCTTACCAGCCAATTCGTTGGAGTGGCGCTTTGGCTTGTGGTCGGCTATAAAGAGCAGTTTGTCGTAGTACCAGAGGCGCGTTTCATAGTCACTTTTGCTGCTTGATTTGCGGAATTCGCGACGAAATGCTGATCTCAATGAATTGATCTTTCTCACGACCATGGCGCGGTCTGGATTTGGCTCAACTTCTTTCAATTTTTCGACTAGTTTGTCGTACGCTTTGTTTCTGGATGCATGATTACTGTAATCATGATGCTTTGGCTGCCACAGACACTCCTCCTCCTGGTATTGCTCTATAAATTCGGTTAGCCAGTGCCGTGAATAGGACCGCAAGTCGTTTAAATTTGACATATTCATTTTTATATATTTTTATTCTTTGATACTTCGCTGTTTTGCTCCAAGTGCGTCTTACGTGAAGTTGGCTGCAGCAGAAATGGCGTTGCCACACTCATGTGCAGCAACAATTGCGGAGCTGTGGTTGCGCCACTTGGTTCACAAACGATGCAGCCCTGGCCCATACAGTTCTCGATGTTTTTGTCAAATGCTCAGAAAAGACGACAGGGCAAAGTCGCGCGGTAAATGGTTATAATGTATTAAATAATAACAAGTTTGTTTTGTGAAATAAATAAAATTAAATGCGCGCAGCCTATAAAATAACGAGCCACAGCTAGTGAGTGCATGTGCGTGCGCCGCAAATTCGGTAACATTTGTGTTTCTATATTTGCACTGCGTGCCAATTGGAATACGTAAAAATCTGTGTTAACAAAAACAAAGGTGCGTTATCGTGGCCTTAGTAGCATAATTTAATGTTGTCTAAATTTGGCTAATTATATAATATTTCCCTGCCAGTGTGTGTGTGTGCATGTATGTGTTTAGTACATGTGGAGCCAAAAACGTGATAAATAATAGCCTACATAAATATACAATATCAAATCAGAGAGTCCAAGAATTGTAATTTAGTTTCAATTGCTTAAGCAACATAGGAGAAGATGGAGGAGGGGGTTGCGACTTATTTTGGGACTTCATAACAAAGACAACAAACGAACAGAGTACAAAAATTGCAGCAACAGCTGTTCGTTGTGCTCTGTGTGTGTCTGACAGGTTCCAATCAGAATTTCGTCACATTGAGTTGACAGACGCGGAAATTGGTAAACAACAAAGGAGAAAAACAACAACGCCATATTGCTCAATGTTTATACTATGTATTTGAATAGTATGTGAATTAAATGCATATTTTAAGGTATTTAATTGATTCAGAGTAGTGCAGTTTCAGCGCGGTGCAAAGTCCATGACAATCAGAATTATTGCCATAAAATGAAAGAGACAAAACTAATGCGAGTGTCGTCTATTTATAGCACGCTTAATCGAGTGTTGTTAGAACATGCGTGTGTGAGTGCGTGTGTGCATATAATATGGATAAGCAGCAACCTTGACTGAGTGCAAAATAACAAACAAACGCTTAACGAACTTGTTTACATTCATTTTGCCGGCTGCAAACGAGCCTCCCGCCCTCCCAGCTCTGTCACCTGCCCCACTGTGCCAGCAACCGAAGCAGCTTCCAGTTGACAGTGGGCCGTAATCGATTTGCATTCGTCTTGCAGTTGTTCTAGATTCCTGCATAGTGATGACACAGACGCGATAAATTCGTATTATGATTACAATAGTAAATTATCGTTAATTTGCTTGCATTTTTTAAACATGTTCGAACGCATTTGATTTCGCTTGAACAAACGGTTTGGAATTTTTTAAAGAAATTGAAATTTATCGAAAATCTCATTATTGTTATCAATGCTATGCCAGAGGTGCCGAGACTTTTTAAGCTCATCCCTTTATCTCTAAGGCATCTGGGCACGTCTGTAGTTATCTTATCAAAAGAAAAGATAGTTTTTATCATGGTTTAACTTTCAGCTTGTTCAAGGTGAATTGATTCAATTGAAAAACCGCACAGAATTCCACATGCGGAAGACAATTAAGACGGGCTGATGTATATAAATATATGCTAATTGTACTTCCAGATAAATAGCTGGACTTACAGTTACCCTAACTTTGTTAAGAATAATCTTGAGTTTTCTTAGCAAATAATTTCTATTTTTAAAGTTCCACAAGTCAATGTTACTTTGCCTTAATCAATACACTTAAAGCACGCTTGTTATACATTAATTTTTGGTGATAATTTGTTGTTATTGCGCTGTTTACGTATTCCATGAGCCGCAACCGGTTTTGTTTGTCTCTATGAAAATATATACATACTTATAGTTATGTCTATATATATATATAGACATATATGGGCGTGTAGATGTGTTTACATATTGGCTTGTTTATGTTGTTTGCACCTTAATGTTGTTAACTGGGTCTAAGGCATGTGCTAAAAAGGCCTAAATGGAGCCTCATAGATAGAGTTCTATTACCCATTCGAAACTTATCAAAATCTTAATCAGTTTTCGAGCGGGAACAGTCCAAACAAAGTACAATTCCATATCTCGTTTGGTCAAAAGAGTAAACGTTTAACATTAATAGAGATTATACAAATTGATTATATTGAAAAATCATCTCATAATATTACATAATAACTTTAAGTAATTTGCATTTTCTTGAAACGCTGCCAACAAGTGTGAACATATTTGTGTTGCCTTCAATTATGAAACATTTGCGAAATTGTCTATAGTATGAAAACATTTTAAGCAATCTTTAGCTATCTGTATTAATGTTTTTTGTTTTTATTTCTCCTGACACGCCTCTAGCTGATAAGAGATAAGCTGAATCAGCAGCAACACTTGTAGCTACTTTGATCGTTTGCTCATAATTGAAAATGCAAATTGAAAATCCTCTTTTGCTTGCAGTCTGCCATGAGCCGCCTTATAGAGAAGCCCAACATTGCCATGTCCATTACCACAACAGGTAGTCAATTATCCAGCACAGTGGCCGCCAGCTCAGCCAACAATGCGGCGCCAGCGGATGACACAGCTCCGGCAGCGGAGGACGAGGATGGCCACAGGATGAGGACAACTACGGGGACGGCCACGGCAACGTCCATGTCAACGGATGGAGGACACAATCAAAGCGCAAACCCCACAAAATGTAAGTAAAATCTTAAAAAAAATATTAAAAAAAATTAAATTAATAATGTTAATGTTAATACAATAATAATAATAAATATATATAAAATAATAAAAGTATATTTAAATATTCCTAAAACTTTGTAAATAAAACTTATTCAGTTGCTATAAAAAGTGATCAGAATGTGTGCAAATCTACCCACTGTAGCGACAGCTATACAATTGTTGTCCTCAGTTGTTAACTATTTGTAGATTATATCTATATATAAAAGAATAAAAATTTTCTTAAATATGCTTTAAATGTTCTAAATAAAACTTATTCAGTTGCTATAAAAAGTGATCAGAATGTGTGCAAATTTACCCACTGTAGCGACAGCTATACAATTGTTGTCATTAGTTCTTAACTTTTTGTAGATTATATAGATTCAAAAGATTGTTATTATTTATTTTGAAACAACACAAATGCTCGATTGAAATTCTCTAGTAATAACAAAATCAATAGTTGTTTATTTATTTTTTTTTAATTAAACAAATTTGGCAGTATTTTAAATTGGAAATGCAACAATGCAAGTGAGATAAATTGCAACAAAGCTTAGCTTTCTTACGCTATCTATGTTCGTATACAGTAGACGGATTGCTATAAATGTCAAAGATGTGTTGAAATATTTATGTATTTCTGATTAATAATGGATGCTTTTACTTTTCAAGTCAATCAACATGATTTCATTGAGTTTTATGCCCATTTTGCAGTGCACAACAGTCTGGACGAGGTGGTCATCAGTCTGATATCTGGAGCAGCAGCTGGTGCACTGGCCAAAACAACAATTGCCCCATTGGATCGAACGAAAATCAATTTTCAAATACGCAAGGATGTGCCATTTTCATTTCGGGCCTCGCTCAACTATCTGCGTCAGACATATGCCAAGGAGGGGGTCCTCGCCCTGTGGAGGGGCAACTCGGCGACAATGGCCCGCATTGTGCCGTACGCGGCGATTCAGTTCACCTCCCATGAACAGTGGCGACGCATCCTGCGGGTGGATCAGAATGGCGCCAAGTAAGTCTTGCACACTCAGTTGGAATGTTTGCTCAATTCTGTGATCACTTTTATTACAATGACAGCACGAAGGGACGTCGATTTGTGGCCGGCTCACTGGCAGGGATTACATCCCAATCGTTGACGTATCCTTTGGATTTGGCGCGGGCTCGCATGGCAGTTACGGATAGATACACGGGCTATCGGACGTTGCGTCAGGTATTTGCCAAGATTTGGGTTGAGGAGGGCCCCCGCACACTCTTCCGAGGCTATTGGGCCACAGTATTGGGTGTTATACCCTACGCGGGCACATCATTCTTCACCTACGAAACGCTCAAGCGCGAGTATCACGGTAACTAATTGATTATCTGCTGAATCTATGAACTTTTTACTAATGTTTCGTGTAATTGCTTTAGAAATTGTTGGAAATACCAATCCGAATGCTTTAGTCTCGCTGGGATTCGGCGCAGCGGCTGGTGCAGCGGGTCAAACGGCGAGTTATCCACTCGATATTGTCCGTCGGAGAATGCAGACTATGAGAGTTAACCCTGCGGCTCTTGAACCCAGTCCCACAATACTGGAGACCCTTATACAAATCTATCGGTATGTATAGCTGAGCTAAACCTTGAAATTGTTAACTAAAATTTGCACATTCTACGTTCGACAGTGAGGAAGGCGTCAAGAATGGTTTCTACAAGGGTCTAAGTATGAACTGGATCAAGGGCCCGATTGCCGTGGGCATTAGCTTCTCCACGTACGATCTGATCAAGGCTTGGCTTAGAGAGTTGTCTCATTTGAAGCGTGGTCGGATCGATAACTAGCAATTGGCCCCCAGCATACACACATACTCATACACGGCCACACACACCCTACACACCACCCAACACACACCAAAAAGAAAAGAAAACGCACTGCTTTCGTTCTTAAGTTGAATGTTCGGAGTGTAAGGAATTAGTAAGGATTTAATGCAGCAGTCTCATGCGGCATCAGCATTGTTATATTGATATTTTTAGTTGTTAATTGTGGGAGTGTAACGCTTACTTTTGTTATTCAATGTAAATGATTTATTGTTTCCTTTAAGCTGAAAGTAAAACACAACAATAAAATTGTCTACATAAAGTTTCAAATGTAAAGCTCCTATTGCTGACGGCTTAATTTGTACTCAATGCCATTACTTTGACAATAACTATACTATTTTATGTATAAAACTCTATAGCTACTAAATTGTTATATAATTGAATTTTTGTAGCTCTTTACTTTGTCAAATATCGAATGTAAATTGAAGAAGGGTTTGCAGTAACATCATCTGTGAGGATATTGTATTATACAAATATCGTGAATTTATTTATGTTCAGCAGAAAAATATTATGCATATACTGTATGTGACTCTGTTTTTTATTAGTGAAAATAAATTTGAAATGTTGTTTTAAATAATTTGCCGATAAGTTGTTACACCATTCAAAGTGCGCGCCGTTTATTATCGGAGCCGCTAATATATTCTATTAAGATGGCAACGCCACCGATATCTTGCTCAATAGTCTTGCTCTTCACTATTTGCTACACATTTGTCATCTCTAGTCGCGTTCCATTGTGCAAAAATAGTGCGCAAAAACAAAATACATGTTTATATTACATTTGTTGGTGTGAACTCAAGTCATAATTGTCAAATTGTCCCTCAGTGAGTCGAGTACTTATATGCAGAGAACCTTTTTTTATCACCCGTGTTATTTACACATGTTTGATTTATGTTCGCAAAGACGTTCTACACCTGAGTACTTACATACGTACTTAAATATATGAAAAGCTTGCAAAAACATTGAAAAGCTACAGGTGAGTTTAGGATAATGGTTAATGAACAAAAGTTAATCCACAATTATGCAAATTAAGGAGACTATTGATTTGTTGTAGTCATGGCCGCTCCCTTGTGGGCGGCTGGCACTGTTGCTGGCGTACAACAGGTGAACGGAGTTGCCACACGATTATTTAAGCCTTTCGGCAATTTGGCCTGCGAAAAATCAATTTTAATTGATTATTATTATTTCACACTCTGTAATTAGACACAAATAAAAAAGAAAATCTGGCCGCAGATATCAACTTTTATTTGTGAATTCCCCCATAAACAAGTGTGCTTATATATATATAACTTTTGATTTATCGGTCTATGTCAATAATATTTCTTGCTTGTTGTTATCTTCCGCAAGCCGTTCAAATACTAATTAATACTACTAAATGTTATTTAATAAGAATATTTTGAAAAATGTACATAACATTTTTGATTTTTCACTAATCTATTCAAATTTATCACGGT
Source organism: Drosophila macrospina (assembly GCA_035042075.1). Classification (NCBI taxonomy): domain Eukaryota; kingdom Metazoa; phylum Arthropoda; class Insecta; order Diptera; family Drosophilidae; genus Drosophila; species Drosophila macrospina. Next base: position 1,570,038 of record JAWNLW010000504.1, on the reverse strand, counting down.
TGATACATTACCAACTGTTAATGACATTCCGATAGTCTGGCCAATTAGCACTAACAGTGCCATTCTGAGTAAAACAGTTGAGCGCCGAGCTAACAGCTCATTGCTACATTTGTGTTCGTGCGTCCAATCGCGTTGGTGGTGTGCCTTCGCGGCTAGTGCAAAAAGTAATACAAAAAATCAAATTGAAATATCAGAAAGCTTGATAAAAGTTTAAATATTCGAAACTTGTTCAATTCAAATATACGTTTGACTGCATTTTCGATTGTTTTGTTTTGACCCAATCATCCAACAGGAAACAGGGAACATAAGAGAGAGAGAAAAAGTATAGTGAGGTTTCAGTGATAGTGTATGTAATTGTGAGGCGCGCGTGTGTGCTGTCGATTTAAAAATAAAACGGCAAATACATATCAAAATATTAAAAGCAAGGAAACAGACTAAAAAGTCTCTCTCGTGTGTGCTATTCAGCACTTGTGTTCGCGCGTGTGTGTGTGTGTGTGTGCGCGTGTATTGTGTATGTGTATGGCTGTGCGTTGTGCGGCCATCGCAACCAATACCATTATAAGCATATGAACATACGTTCCATACGTGTTTACACCTTTTGAGCTGTTTGTGTATTAAAGGTAAATAGAATATAGAAAAAAAAGAGCAAAACACGGGCACGTTCCCTGTGCACAAAACCGACAAGCAAATGTTATCGTTGTCCGGCAAGGGGGCTATGCGTGGGCGGGCCGACGCCGTTGCCGCTGCCACTGCACTTTTCGCCCCCCCTATTCCGTGCTTCTGTGTAGAATTTGTTGTGGTAAATTCTGGGAATAAAGTAGTATTCTTTTGACTTTTATAGATGTTTAAGATTTAAGATTCCTGTTGGTTTCTTCTAGATGTTTAATTGAGTATGCTATGCATGTTTAAATAAAAATCAATTTCACATTTCGCCCACACACAAATATAAGAATATGTACATATTTATGTATTGACACACGTGTGTGCAGTGTGTGCGCCTGACCATGCAAAATCATGTGTTCGTTCCCACTTCGACAGAGACTTTATAGTACTTTCTGTTGTTGTTGTTGTTATTGCCGCTGCTGTTGCGCTCCTGTTTCTTATTGTTTTTCTTGCTGGCTGCGCATGTCGCAGTTGCACTCGTAGTGGCCATCGTCTTTCGTTGTTAATTCCTGGAAAAATCATAAAAACAAAAGCAAAAGAATTTTCGAGTGCAATAGCAGCAGCAACAGCAAGCGCAACAGCGAATATATTAGCTCCCCTCTTTCTCCTTCTTTCCCATTGCCTATCAATCTATCTATCCCTTTCAGTCTTTCTTACGAGCACATTTGCTACTCTTGCTTTCTTGCCGAGGCAGCGACACACCGACATCAACAACAACAACACCAATGACAAGAAGAAGAACAACAGCGTTACCGACAGCGCAGCAGCGCCTCTGCCGTCGCGTCGAGCATTCTGCCCGCTCAACACTTTATCTTCTTCTGTGTTCTTCTGGTTCTGTTCTTGATTCGTTCTTTCGCTCAATGTGTTGCGCACACGTTTCCACTGGCCGTGGCTGCCTTTTACCATTTTGGACAAATTACATTTCTCGTCGTCGTGTCAATGACGTCGCCGTCACCATCGACGTCGCAGTCGCAGTCACTAACTGTTTGGCCGAGTCTCTGGCCGACACAGTTGCTGCTTTGAATTGCGTCCATCAAAGCTTCTCAAGATAAGCTGCGATAAGGTTTGCTTAGTGTAGTTGTTGTTCACTTTCCGTCTCGCTCGTTTCTCTATTTTACGTTTACATCTTTTTATTAGTAACTAAACTGCAACGCAATTTACACTAAATGGTGTGTAGTGAGTGGGTAGGGGAATCTTATCAAATGAAAGGCGCAAATCTATTGATTGTTTACATACACACACACACACACACACACATAGGCACACACACACACACACATACACAAGTACCTAGACGTGTGAACTTTAATCAATCACAGCAGAAAGGAAAATCACTTGAAAGAATAATCGCCAATGTGTGTGTGTGTGTGTGTGTGTGTCTGGTCTGATAAAAAGCAAAAGTACTAATTTTAAATACTTCACATGTGTGTGTGTGTGCGTGCGTGTGTGTTTCTACAAATAGAATTACTTTTATTAGCTGCATTTTTTTCAAATTCTCAATTCTTAATAGCTTTCTGCAAAAGCTTCCAAAAATAACATAGAACAACAACAACAACAACAAGTGATTGATTATTTAATATATGTACATCGATGTTTGTATGTGTGTGTGTGTATACTTTATACACACTTTAGAGCGGGGGCGGGAACGTAAGCAGCTGGGAGGTGGGAGTTTGACATTTGATGTTGGACGGCTTCGCACAACAAAAAGCAAAAAGCAAACACAAACAGGCGCATGCACAGTCAATAACTCACACAAGCACAATTGCTTATTAAACTTTTAAAAGCACAATAACAAATATCACAACAACAACAGTTACTACAACAACAACGGCACAGAAGAAAAGTCAGTGTGTGCTTGAGTTTGTATTGCTTATAAAAAATTTAAAACGTAACAAAAACATTGCTTGGCCCACAACGACGCGTTACATACACTCTACTGTTTTTAGTTGTTATAAAAATTAAAATATTTAAAAAAAAGAATTACTTATTTAAATTTAAAGTATGCGAAAAGATACTAAACATTGCTTTTAATAATATTTGAATATTATGTTGGCACAAACTGCATAGGCAATAAGAAGTGCCGATTCTTGAGCTTGTAACTGAAACACACAAAGCAATTTGCAGTCAGTCAGGAAAGAGGAAGGAGGAAAGAGGAAAGAGTAATACAAATGTCGAAGCAGCAAAAAGGGCAACCAAAAACAACAATAAAGAACAGATACTTGCTGCAGATACACACAGGCAATTTAACACATACATACATGCGATGTACATACATATGTCCATGTACATACATCGTTGCATGTATTAGTGCCCCAAACGTTTTACGATGTCCGTCCGATTCATTTACATTTGTATGCGCATACGTAACTTGTTAAGCAACTCAACTGGTTGACAACAAATGTGCATTTATCTGTGGCCTTAAATTAATTATTATTATTACTGTGTGCTCAGCAATGATAATATATATTTAGTTAAGAATGAGCAATTAATTGCTTTCCTTCTTCATTTGCCAGATAAAAACCAAATTCCCAACCAACTATATTCGCAGAGTTCCCCTCGCTCTCTCTCTCTCTCTCTCTCTCTCTCTCTCTCTCTCTATATATATATATATATATATATATATATACATAAAGCGTTCTATTGGCAATCAAACATATGTACATAGATCTTGTTATATCTTGGGAATTTGTTTATCTGTTGCCTTATGGCGTCGTCGTCGTCGTCGCCGTCGTATCGTTGCCAATATTTGTTTAGCCAGCGAATATGTTTGCTTAGCCAAATCCACATCTGGAATGGCTTGATGTGCGTTCGTTAAGCATTATTCTGGTATTGTTTATGCAGCTAAATTTGCGGTACTTTTACAACTTGAATTATAAATTAAGATACACAAATAACAACAAGAGCTTGCATAACTAAGAGCGCTAGAGTTCTTAAAGAGAACTTACATAGAATTGCTTGTCTTTGCTCTAACATTGCCCAACAAAAGGTGAATAAGTAATTAACAGTGTCGCTGATTAACAGTAGTAATACGGCCAAGCCTGGTGAGCAGGTCGGGAATTAGTACTTAACTCAAATGTGACCCTGAATCTGCATTATCAGTAATCTGTGATTAGTTGCAGAGCCTTAATTGCTTTAGTGCAGATCGCAATCGCATTGCATTTGCCTAGCCAATTGCGCTTTAATCTACTAAGCAGCTTGCTCAGCTTCTATTCAATGTGCGAATGTGTGCGAGATACAATAAATCCTTATCAGCGACATACATACCTCCCTCTAGCATTATTCATAATCAAAATATGCAATACAGTATTCACATTATTCACATTTTGTGTTTGCTCATTTCGTTCGTTGCTTTCCGTTGATGTGTTGAGTGCAGCTGTTGCATTTGTTTGCTGCCTACGTGAAAGATACAGATACATATATACATATATATGTATATATGTGAAATATATGTATAAATATAACTATGAATATACGTAGAAGCGCCGCGTTGCGATGCAGTCAGCAGTTTTAATTGATTGCTATTCAAATTTGCTCTTTGGGGTTTCCATAGATCGTCGCAACGTCAATTGACAATACAAAAACAACAACAAAATGTTAACAAACCGGTTTTTCGCAATTTTCACTGCGCTAACAACTTTCTTTGGCAAGTACTTCAAGGCTAAGTGTTGCACTAGTTTTCCGCTGCTGCGACATCAACCGCTCAAGGTCGTGTGTCTGCGATAGGAGTGTGCGCGAGAGACCGGAAGAGATAGAGACAGAGAGAGAGAGAGAGAGTGAGAATACACATAGATCATAATTCATAGCTTAAGCTGTGAAAAAACATTATGAACGTAGCGCGCTTTTGTCCTAATTTAAGCACGAGATCTGAATTAAATTCAAACATGTCAGATTCTTATCAAACAGCAAATATAAGAGATTTCGCTGTTTCGCTATTTGCCGCAAAGGCCCACAAATTATTTATTTAATATTGTTTTCATAGAGAGCTTTGGTGCTTTGCTTACGTTCCGGGAAGATTCCGCAAAAAGATTCTTGAGCAAATATGTTGGTATATGTACGTTTAAGGTATTACCTTATCAAATTCAACGAAAAATGTTATAAAAATCCAAAAACTACATTCGACTACTTTGACTTGCCTACTTTTTATACCCTATTAACATTGGAATGGGGTGTACTCAGTTGCTGCAATGTTATGTACCAGACAGACTGAGACATCTTTTGCAAATTAGTTGCCTCCCACTTCCATTTGTGCTGATAACAAGAGCCAAGTTGTCCTTGTTGTCTCCCCTTAGCTCATTAGCGTAATCCGCCTTCTTATAGTTCGTAAGTAAGTAGTAGTTGGTGCTCGGCAATGGCATTTCATTGATATATTTATACAGATTTACCTGTAATTTCGAGGCATTGTTAATAAGTGTGCACTTGTATTGATTTCAAGTTCTTCTTCACTCAATGGGCCAATCAAATGGACTTACAATGTTTATACAAATATAATCTGTAGTCTTTGGTTTTAAGTAGTTGCTGTTGTGCTGCTCAATTTGCATAATGGGAAGAGATTTGTAATTCTTTGAAATCGACTCAAATAGACGTCAATGCTCAGCAGCGAACGCAACTGAAAGATTCAAGTTTTGTTGTTTCGTGAAGTTGATTTAAATTCATTAAGTTGCTTTTTATGAAAGGTGGAAGACACGTTCGTTACCCATTGACGACAGCATAAGGTTGGGGATTTATTACCATCGTGTTTTGCGCTCCTATATTAGTATCAGCTTTTTTATAGACTTGCAGTTTTATAGTTATCACAATATTGCCTCATTTCTAATGCAACTTTCATGCTAACCGACAGACATAAATAATTTATTTATATATATATATATATATTTATATACAAGTTCTATTGGTTTATAATATGCCTCTGTCCGCCGTAACTCTTTAACTCATTGTTGACTCTACTCAACCGGTTATCGCAAAAGTATTTTTCTTGTATACGCTTATCCCAATGGGATAGGCCCTTTGTTGCTCAGAGTTGCACCGACGCTAATTGAAATTAAATATATAAAAACAATTTATTATAATGCGATTAAATCATATTAAAATTTTCATATTTTTATCCATATGATTTGCTGACAATCTTGAATTTAAATGCAGTAAAGTTAACAGTCAACACTGTTATTAACATTTAACCTAAGAGTTAACATAACTTCAACAAATGATTCAATTTCTCTTGCCTTAAAGTGCCTCGATGTTAACAGCAAAAACTGTTATTAACATTGGGCTTACGACTTAACATAACTTTAACAGTTGCGCTGTTGCTGCGCCCTTATCACATTTATTAGAGTATATTCAATTCGTTGGCTCACAATGTGATATGATTTTATTGCTTTTTATGATTGGTTTAGTTTTATCGGCAATATGTTATACCCTTGGAGACCGCACCCGCCCCTTTGCCCTCACGCTACTCCTGCTCTCCACATTGTTTCTTCGTTTCGGTGCGTTTTTTTATAGCTGGGCAAACAACAACAAAAAAAGCGCCGCAAATTTGCTTTTTGCTGTGTTGCTTTTTGAGAGTCGCACGCTTGGCTTAGTTTTCATACTTTTATATTTACTTTTGGGCCAAATGCTGAAAGCAGCTTTGTCAAGGATGCCGAAGAATTTGAATATGCACATTTAATTATAATTTTGCAACACAATGTTAATTTTAATAATAGGTCAAACGTTCTATTCTTTTGTTGTTTAACCTTCTTTTTTGGCCCGTTGAAATTTACATAATTTTCACATTTAGACAGTTTCATGGAAAAAGCCAAAAGTAGTAGTAGGCAGTAGTAAGCGTAGATTTCAAGTGTTTGCATTGTTAACTTATCTCAATCGTTTCTCGCTATTCGTTTGATAAGCCCTTCTTTTGTTGTTTTTGGTGCTCAGCACAGTCAGCTGTTGGGAAGCTTATCAATCGATTTAATCTTTCATGGCAATTGATTCATCATTGGCAACAGCGATTGCCCCATTTCAGCGATTTCTGCAAACAGAATGGAAAACGAAAAACTTATATTATCATAACGATTCCAACTAATTTGCAATTCACAGTAAGCACAAAATTTATTTTCGTGTATTTCATTTAACAAATTTGACGTGAATTGCACTTGCCTAAGGGCATAGCCAACGCAATCCTTATCGGCTAATGAAAACTGTATAAAAGTAACGCCACAGTTTCCCAAGCAGTTTAGTCGTCTTTCATATTTCGCCTAAAAAACTTGCACATTTCCATTGTTCGAATTGGGATCGAATTGATCGAAATTGATAGGCAGGTAATATATAAATAATGCATAATGCATAAACAACTTGTTAAGTGCAGATCTTAATTCACATAAACAGTCTGGCGCTTCGATTTCTACCTGGCTTATTGTTCAATTGTAAACAACTCGGCTTATCACAGGTAAACTAACTACTGCAGCTCATGCGGGTATCAACAACAAACAAAGCAGCACACAGCGATGAATATCATAATAAACAAATTGCCATAGACGCTTCATCACGCTTTTCTCAGATTTCCGTGCCACTTGGCGAAAGAAGGCTTTGTGCTCAAGGTCGGCTGTGGGGCTGGAAAAGCACATTAGAGTTTTCTTCACGCTTTTCTGCAACGCAGCTTTTCTCTGGCTTTGTGGCCTGCAATCGCACAGTTAGCATTGGCTGGGCGTTTGCTTTGTTTTGCAGCGCAGCCTTGAACTAGTTACTCCATTGTTGCTGGCTGTTGTTAGAGGAAGAAGCCAGAGAGTGAAAGAGAGAGAGAGAAGGAGGGGAACAGAGAAGCAAAAGAAAAGTTATGAATCGTAGATGAAAACCTGCAGAAGACAAACGTTTGCTACCTACGTGATCTTGTGAGCCGCACATCCCATTGAATTGGGATCGTATTTTTGTTTATTTTTGGTGTGGTGTGTGGTTTGCCCAACAACAGGTAACACACACACACACTCACACACCGAGAGTGTCCACGGGTTTGACCTGTTTTTTGCTGTTGTCCCCTTTGTTTCATTCGCTAGAGAAGAGCGCGTGTGTTGCTCAGCTCACGATTGATTCAATTCCCTTTAATATTTAAGCATTTCTGAAACATTTATTATAGTTTAACAAAAGATGCTCTAACAGTTTGTAATTAATTACAACAATATTCCGTTGATTTAATCGTGACACGACACTGGAGCACAGCACTCTACTCTCAGTTCTTCACTCTCCACTCTCTACTCTGGCTGCCGCTTGGAATATGTTTGTTTAAAGATTTTTATCTAATTCTCTTTGTTGTTGTTCCTGTTGCTGCTGCTGCTGCTGCTGGCCCTCGTTTTGGGCCTGTTCCAACTGGTTTGGCTTGTTTAAACATTTATCGTGTGCGTCTGCTGTTGTGACCATTCATATTTGCTACGTGCGCTACGCTCTCCCGTTGTCCCTTTTTCCCGGTAACTACGAAAATTAGCGTATCGACCGCAAAGACAAACAAATGTCTGACCAAGGTTTGCTTTTGTTTTGCAGCCACAGCGGCGTTACGAGGGGTTTCGACTCTTGTGCACGAGTTCGACTTCGACTTCGAGTTCGAGTTCTTTTGGTTTCTTCAAGTTGTTGTTGCTCTTCTTCTTTCTTTCGCCCGCCCAGGTATAACTCAGGATCAACTTCACTCCTCGGCCATTGCTATTAATATTCGCACTTTGCGGCTCTACGAATGCAACTCTCTTTTCACACCTGTCGTCCACTAGGCAACGCATTCAATTTGCCTACATTTAAGCACTATTATATTGTGTTCTGTTTATTTTCTCACTGATGTGCAAGTTGTTGTCGTTTGCTGTTTTGTTTGACTTTCGCCATCATTTTCTATACCCTGTGGCCATTGAAAATCTGCAAAAAAGGGTATATTAACTTTGTGCAGCTGTATGTAACAAGCATAAAGTATATATATTCTTGATCAGCATCCGCAGCCGAGTCCGTCTGTCTGTCCGTCCGTCTGTCTGTCTGTCTGCTTGAACGCGTCAACCTCAGCAACCAAAAGAGCTAGAGACACCAAGTTGGGATGAAGGTTCCTGTATACTCTCTTCAGACTAAGCTTATTTGCATTTTTCATTTTTTTGGCCGCAAATCGAGAATCCCTAATCAAGGAAACACTTCTCAGTGCAGACACTTCTAACTTAACAGACGCTTGAGGAATATCATATAGCAGCCATGCTGAAAGTTTCATCAAGATCGCTTTATAATAAAGAAAGATAATCAGCAAAGAAAGAAGAATTGAATTGCTTACGCTTTGGTCATTGTAGCCTGCAAATGTGTGCGAGCGAGACAGCAAATGACTGCGATACATGCATATGAAAGTGAAGTGACGTAGCACTCAGCTTGCTGCTCTTTAAACACCTGTTAGAGAGAGAGAGAGAGTTATTGACTTCTATTTTAATTAAAGTATTCTATATGGGAGGCAGTGCAGGGTATTATGCAGTCGCACGCGCTCAAATGATCAGTTTTTCTCTGTTATTTTGTTATGGTAATTAAAGTTTTGTTTTCCCAACAGACGCTCTATTTGACTCTGACTCGCAACATACATACGAAACACAACATACGATATACATGTACACACACCCACACACACACACACAGTCACATACACACACACACACACACATGGCGCCTGTTGTGGCAAGTTGTGTTATTACTGTATATGAAATGTGACATTGTTTATCCTGATCTGCTGTCCATCCAGAAGGTAAATAAGCCTACCTGTCCAACTCCCCCCCCACCCCCACGTTGCATATACAGCGCGTAACCTTCACAGCACTTGAACTGTGGCCAACTTGCATGTTTTTTTTGGGAACCACGAATGTTATTGTTTCATAAACGCTCAGCAGGGCACCACAAATTGCAGTTCTCTCAAATAAAATATTGATAAATTAGTTGGTAATTGTATAAAATTCGCAGCTTTCTTGGAATTGTAATATTTTGCGTTTAATTCGTTGGAATTAGGAGGCTTCCAAAACTGCAATACTATGAATATCGATGAATGCAGCATGAAACATTGAGCACCTACGTGGCATTGTGCAATTGCGATCAAGTTGTGAATAGGGATTGTAACTAGTTGTGAATAGAAATGTATTTGATTGCATTACGTGTGAATACAATACGGAAACGTAAACCTCTGCCAACACATAGACGGATGCACACCTATTAATATACGCACACACACGCACGCACATACACACACATACTCAAACATACTCATTACCATTTCCCTCATCATGTATTCCTTTGCCACTTATATGCTCATGTATATGATATATGTATTTTATTTATAGTTTTCTATCCATAAACATTCATACCTAACATTCCGTGTTGTGCGAGTGCATTTTATGGACGAATCAAACTTGCGATTCGCTTGTGGAAGTCAGCAGCTGGACCTTGGCCAGGTCAACGGCGACGCCACCACCAAGCAGCCAGTGAGCCACACAAACAAACAAAACAACAAAGCAATAACGAAACTAAAGCATTAACAACAAAACAAACAAAACGAAAAACTAAAACTAAAACTAAAACTGAAACTGAAATAGCAACACAACACAAATTGTCAGCTGCATCCCTGTCATTGCATCCTGTTGCACTGCAGCATCGCTCTCGCTCTCGCTCTCGCTACACATCCCATCCATAGTCATCCAATACAAACAAACAAACAAGCAAACAAACAAACAAACATATGAGCATGAGTCTGTGGAAGCGTATCTCGAGCCATGCCGAATGCGAGCAGCGCATGGCTGCTTACTACAATAAGAAGGGTCTCTACGACCTGCGCCTCTGCTTGGCGCCCTGGATCGAAGACAGAATAATGTGAGTAGTCGACCTATCCCCCCCTAGGTATGAGCTCTCTCTCTCCCTCACTCTCACTCACTCTCTCACTCTCACTCTCTCGGTTGCCGTTGCAAATAGGATTCCTTTGCGCTTACTGCGAATCGAATTATTCTTTTTGGCTCTTTGTGTGAGAAATTTCCAGTGTTGGCTTGGCGGCAATGTTTGTAGTTGGCTAAAGAAACGAATTAAGACTGGCTTTAATGGTTGCTAAACTCTTTCCCTTCTTCTGCCTTGGCTCCAACACAGGTCCGAGCAGATCACACCCAATTCTAGCGATCAACTGGAGCAAGTGGCGCACAGATTCAACGAGGATCTGCAACAGAAACTACTGTCGACTCGTGCCAGCGATCAGGTGCTCAAATATCGACTCGTCGAGCTCTGCGCGCTAATACAACGCACCCCGGCCCTTGAGCTATACACGCATCTGCGCAGCGGCCTGCAAAAGGAGTTGCAGTTGGCCGCCGAGAAGAGTGTTGCCGTTGCCGCCGCGGAACAATCAATGCCCTTGAATCATTATAATATGAATAATCCAGCCGCAGCGGCCGCTGCTGTCGGCATGAACGGTGGCTATATGGATACCAATGATTTGTTTAGCATCCCCGGTCCCGGCACATCGCCCGCCTCCGTGGGCATGTCCACTGGGATTATGCACAATGCACCGGGGAATGTAACGCCCGCCTCGATGGGCATGGTCCCACCAAAGGTGGAACTGTACGATGTCCATCATCAGATAATGCAAGCCTTCAGCGAATTCTCCACCTGCGCCGAGGGGCTCAAGAGATTGGTGCAAACCTACTCATATATGCTGAATGCTGGCAACACACCCGAAGCGGAGACGCTCTTCAAGCGTCTGATTGAGGACAAGGCGGCCATTGTGGTGCGGCTGCGTCGCAGCTTCCTATACTATGAGAGGCTGCAGGATATGGTCATTACGGAGCTGAAGAACTGGCGTCGCCAGCAGGCTCTGGCCGGCAATGGGGCCCAGTTCAGTGAGAATATGTTGGACGATATACAGCGTTGCTTTGAGCTGCTGGAAACCTTTGTCACCCATCTGTTGGCCGCCATCAAGGAGGCGAGCATGGTGCGACTGATGAAAGAGGATCAGGAATTGCCGACGCTGCACGAACAGATTCAGGTGGCCCAAAAGAATCTAGTGTGCTCCGCATTCATTGTGGACAAACAGCCGCCGCAGGTGATGAAAACAAACACGCGCTTCGCTGCCTCAGTGCGTTGGCTGCTCGGCTCCCAACTGGGCATTCACATGAATGCGCCCACCGTCGACTGCATCATAATGTCGGGTATGTGTCCATCGAGTTTATGTCAACGATTATAATACCGATTGTTGTTATTCTTATAGAATTGCAGGCACAGCGCTTTGTCACCCGTGGCACCCACGTGGATGTTACCAATAGCAGTCTGGCCGGTCAGTCATCGGGCGAGATCCAGAATTGCTCCAGCACCATGGAGTATCAGCAGAGTAATCATGTATTCTCGGCCAGCTTTAGAAATATGCAGCTTAAGAAGATCAAGCGGGCCGAGAAGAAGGGCACTGAGAGCGTTATGGATGAGAAATTTGCATTGTTCTTCTATGCGACAACAACAGTGAATGATTATCAGATTCGCGTTTGGACACTTTCTCTGCCCGTTGTGGTGATTGTCCATGGCAACCAGGAGCCGCAGTCTTGGGCCACAATCACCTGGGACAATGCGTTTGCAGATATTGTGCGTGATCCGTTTGTGGTCACCGATCGTGTCACCTGGTGTCAGTTATCTGTTGCCCTCAATACCAAATTTGGTTCCTGCACACAGCGCGCCCTGACCTCCGAGAATTTGGAATTCCTCTGTAAGTGCACTCGATAACATCGTTGATAACCTAATGAATAATCGGTGACTGTTCTTTTCTTTAGTTGAGAAACTGCAGCGTGATACCATTGCCGGAGAGCGTAATGATTATATATCCTGGAATCAGTTCTGTAAGGAACCATTGCCGGATCGTACGTTCACGTTCTGGGAATGGTTCTTTGCCATTATGAAACTGACCAAAGACCATTTGCTGTCCATGTGGAAGGCTGGACGCATTACTGGCTTCATCAACAAGGCCAAGGCAAATGCTGATCTCATGCGCGCTCCCACTGGCATTGGCACCTTTCTGTTGCGCTTCTCCGACAGCGAACTGGGTGCGTAATCTCTATACTCTTGATCTCGCTCACATCCCTGACACACCCTGCTCAATGATATCCTGTTCTGCTGTTTGCTCTGCACATTAGGTGGCGTCACGATTGCTTATGTGAATGAGGGTGGCTCGGTAACAATGCTCTTGCCATGGACCGCACGCGATTTCCAAATACTCAATCTGGCTGATCGTATACGTGATCTGGATATGCTGCGTTGCCTGCATCCGACCGACATTAATGTCCAACCGCTGGATCGCGATCTCGCCTTTGGCGACTTTTATACGCAGCGTCCTGGTACGATTGCAAGATCAGAGCTTTGTGCAGCAGAGTTGATTTCTTGCCGAGTCTTGCTGAATGCCCATAAAGTTGATTTCTTTCCCAACAAATTGCTATGATTGAGCTACACTCAATTGAATGTAAAGATGTAGAAAATCAGAAGTTACAGAACTGTCGAAGGGTATCACAAACAAACAAATCAAATGTCTGTGATCCTGAAATGAGTGAGACTAATGAAAGTACAAGTAGGAAAGTTCACTTAGTTTATGGTTGGGAAAGAATCAACTTTGTGCACAGTTTGCAGAGACATTTTCATTAAAAAAAAAACCCATTAACTATTTCATTTCTATTTTTGGCAGAGCCAACGCCCCGCGTCGATGGTTATGTGCCCAGCACGATACGTGTGCAGGTGCGTACCAGTGGGGATACGGGCTCCATCAGTGGCACACCACACCATCCGATGCAGTCACCGCCGCAGGATAGCATGTCGATGGGAAAGTAAGTGTTACATGGTCGGCTTTAGCAACCATTTGTTGACCAGAAGTGGCAATTTCTATTGTTTGTTTCGAATTCCTTCGTTTCGGATTATGATTTTACAAACTTTAACCCCAGAAAAACAAAAAACAAACAAATTTAAAACCATACAGCAACTAAAAGGCTGAGTTGCTTTCAGATTCTGTCCAGCTGCAAACTGAATTTAAATTTTCATTTATTTGGCTTTTATTGATTTACATCCCCGTTTTTTCTTTTGGAAAAAAAGAAGTTTAATTAGATTGCAATACTTTGAAATCGAGAGTCTAAAGCGAAGCGATAACAAAAGCGTCTGTGTCGCGTCCCTTGAATAAAAACAAAGCTATTTATTTTCGTTCTTTTGTTTGTGTATTTATTTCAATTTCTTCTTTGAGTTGTGTAGTATTAGCAATAATAATAACAACAATAATACTAATAATAGTAATAATAAACAAGAACAAGAAAAATAACAATTGTACAATCTACTAAAAAGCAGTGGTAAAAACACTTTTACTTACTCTCTACTCTATGTTTTATTTTCATATTCTACTTTTATGCGTTATTTAATTTGTTGTGCTATCCACTTGGTGCTTTGGTGCTCTGGTGCCGTCCAGTTATTCTCCATTTAATGGCAACATGGTTGATAATGTACCGAGCGTCGCCACCACATCCTATATTATGGACGATTCTGATTCAGATGATGGCACTGTGGCACGTGAGCTTGAGAATTATGTGAACAATACGAGGCCCGATGATCCGGTGCTGGGTCAAATAACTGATATACTCATTGAGTGCGCGGATAGGCAGCCAACGCAGTGGATGATGCTCACTAGTCCAACGTATTCGGTGCCATCGTCCTTTAATCAAATGGTTCAAAACTAATTACAAGTTAGCTCAAAGGGGGCGTTCTTTGGGTTGTGCTACTTACCGAAAGGTATTACCAACATATACATAGTTATCTATAAATATTTATGTTCCACTCGCATTCGCATTCGCAATCGCAAACGCATAACAAATCACCCAGCAAATCAAACCAAATCGCAACGATAGATCAATTGATCGTTTCAAGTGCTCTGAAATGAAAGAAATAAAAGAAATGAATCATTAATTAGTTTGTTTTAGCGTCGTCGTTCTAACATTTTGTCTGGCCAACATCATCAGCACTGCCCTTTGTTGAGCCCGTAAGCATTACATCCACACGTCACTCGCCACCCGCTACTCGCCACCTGCCACTTGCCACACCCGCCACGTGCCGCCTCACTTGTCACTTGCTACATACATACCCTCTGTCGCCATCTACTTTACTAACCAAAATCCCCACCGTTTTCAACGTAAGATCGCTAGCTCGAGTCACAGTTTGCAGATATTTATTATATTTATTATTTATTATTTTCTGTTTGTTTTTTTCTTTTATGTAAATTTCTCAAGTTTTGATTTCAAAGTATTGCCATCTTTTTAAGCTTTACAGCGGCTGCAAATCATATAAATCTATATATATATAAATACTTATCAACAACAATTATATTTCTTGCTAATAACATTGTATATTTTTATTCTAACTTTCGATCGCAGCTTGCAGAATAGCACCATCATGCATCTGTAAATGCCAAAGAACAAAAAGCAAAAACAAAAAGCAAAAGCAAAAACAAAAAGCAAAAAAAAAAGCAAAAGCAAAAACAAAAAGCAAAAACAAAAAGCAAAAACAAAAAACAAAACAAATTGAGCAGAAGAACAGAAATGAGCAAATTGTTGGGCTCAATTTTGGGATTTGATTCAAAATAATTATCCAAGTTACTTGCATGCGCTATTTTTCTAAATATTCGTATTGATGTTTGTTCCTAATTGTTGTTATTGTCAGGAATTAATTGTCAATTTTGTGTTACGCAATTGTTGCTCAATTGCCTCAATTGAGCCAAACCCGCAATGCATTCGTACAGTGAATGCGTTGCGATTAAATACAGGGTATATGAACGAAACGATGAAATCATTTGTCACATTTTGCTTTGTAGGCAACAATTAACCCGAATTGTCCGCAAAATTCACAAAAAATTCACTCAAATCATTTGTTCAAGCGCATTTTTCAGTTCTCACATGATTCGCCCCACTCCCCTCCCTTACTAACAAGACATTAGACTCATTATATAAATTAAATAACTTATTTTAGTTTCTCATATAATTTCAATTCTATTAATTTTTTTCCTTTTTTCACATTTCGTCCCTTTTTTTTAGTGGTAGTGATTTCGCAATGGCGGACTTTGATACGATGCAGAGCTTTGATGTATATAATAGAATAATGGAATAATGTAAACATATTAAAAGTATATAAATATACATATATATATATATATATATATAGATGTATATCAATATATATATATATATTAAATCACGTCAAATGTTAAATGAGCGAAATGCTAGAAATATTTGCAACAATTGCCGCTATTATCGACGTCCATTAGATGTTTATTCTGTAACCTCATCAATTTACAACGATCGGGCACTTCGACCACTATATATGGAACGATAAGCCCGCTAAACAAAAACAAAAACAAAAGCAAAAACAAAAGCAAAAAAACATAAATAATATGAAAAGTTATTTTACGTATTTGGAATTGACATCGTTGTGGCATGCGTTTTATTTTTTGGTATGTATTTATGTTGTTTCATCGGATTTTTGTTAACAACAACAAGAATAAGAACAAGAACAACAATTAATCAAGTACAAAATACAAATTTGTGGGGCAGCTTGCAGATATTCTCAAAAGTCTATTGCACTTATATCTGGTTGTGATCTTCAAGTAGTAGAAAATGAATTGTTTAATTCGCTGTTAGACGAATGTACACACACACACATACACACGCACACTCGAAACTCTCATTGTTACAATTAAAATATACAAGATACATATATGTATGTAGTTTAAATGTGTATTTTATATACTTACTTTATGAAATTTGCTCAAACAGTTTACTGAATGTTAATAATATTATCGAATTTATTGTTAAACCGGATTTAAATGTCTGTCTACGAGATAGTGGGTCTTCAAGTGAACAGTGAGTTGGTTTCAAATTCAATTTCAACACTATCTAAGACTAGCACAAGATGTGAAAAAGTGAGTTAAACCTGATGGAGGAACGGAGTGAATGTATACGAATTTACACACATAAAAAGAGAGAGCAGCTATATTTATATGTATGTTTATCTAGTTGTACACGATATTACCATATAAATGTTTAATCTGCTTTACCTTGTTGTCTACTTATAGAATATTAGGATATTTTCTGTTCATTACTAAAAAAATTAAATCTATTTCATTTATTCTTGCAGCATTTGTGAAACGCCAAAAACGAACCAACTAAACGACAAGAGCAATGCATGCAAATTGCAGCACTTCAACACACACACACACACACACACTTGCACACTTACACACACACAGAGACCAGACAAACCCAGAACATGATGTTACGTTTACTTAAGTCTAAACATTTTTTTTTGTTTATTTCAATTGAATTATGTTTTGAATTTGTATAAAAAGTGGCATGCGTTTGCATGTGTTTGATTTGATCTTCGATACGACGACATTGAACTGTATGATTTAGAGTTAGTTGTAAGCCAACTTTTGTTGAATCTAAATTTGTGAGTTTTATTTTCTAATTTTAATCGATTAACTTTTTAGATTAGATTATTTAGCTGAGACTACAATTGTACTCACTTTAGTTATACTTTACGTACGTACGTATTAATTATACTACTTCTCTATATATATATATAAATCAACTGCTTTATGTAACTTTGTAAAAACTTTTCATTGGCTTCCATGCTGTAAATGCAAACAAAAAAATAAACAAAGAAACAAAAACAAAAATTAAGTAAAATTCGTGAATGTACTATATTTGATTTGGTTTGAGATAGGACAACGTGTGCATTGCATTAAAAATGCGTTAAATGTGTCGCTTTTGTCAACGAACAAAGGCACAATAAGAAGAATAACTAAGAAATGAACGAAATAAGTGAAATGAATGTTTTAAAGTTAATGAAAAGCAACGGAATTAGAACTATTTTTTTGTGTAAACGCCTAAGCTTTTGAACGTGAATTGTAAGAATTTTCTAATATCTAAGTATTCACAATTATTCAATTAATATACAATATATTATATATAATTATATCTATATATCTATCTATATATATATCTATATATATATATATATATACATATATATACGAAACAAGTATATACAAATAAAGTTAATTACACATTTTTTGTGCAGCTGTCAAAGCAAATTCAATTTGAACAACGACAAATTCATTATGTGTGTTCGTGTTGAGCGTAAAGTTTGCAAATTTTAAATGTTTTAATGTAAAACTATACTATATATATATATTGCACACACACAGACACACACACACACAAACACACACGCACACACTCATACACAGTCACACGCATTTCCAACGAAACTCTGTTATTGCGAAATATTTTTAAATGTGCACATTAAATGATTTAAATGGAGTCTTTTGAATGTAAGCAATATGCGAATTGAATGAACTAATGAACTATTCTTGTCAAAATGGCCAATAAAGATTTGATTTTAAACATTATTCCCGTTGTTTTCATTGCATTCAGTTTGCTTAATTACTGTGTTTACTTTAGTCCGACTAATGGAGGAATACCCAGCGCTTAATTGAAAGTAAATAAATATCAGTACTGAAGTTACAACATATATTTATACTTTGTCATCAATCAATTTAAGATATATCAATTTTAGGTCAACATTTAGTTCTTATTGGAGCAGCACTTGTCCTTGGGTCCATTCTTGCACACGCAGTTGCACTGCTGACTGCAGGCGCAGTTGTCGCCGCACTTGGTAGCCGAGCACTGGCAGTCTGTGTGTGAAATAAGAGTTAAGTATTGTACATCTGCAGGCATCCAGTTCCACTTACTAGTTCCACATCCCTTGCAGCCCATTTTGTCTTTGATTTGATTGAATATTTAAATATTATTAACAACTGTTTAGCACGATGTCTTCTTACTGACTTTGACTCTGACTGAGCTGCGTCTGCGTTTTATAGCTATCAAAAGTATTCAGTTTTGCACACCATCTAGAGGGAAGCTCAACAAATGCGAGTCAACAATTACACAAAATTCAGCATACTCAGTTCGTCTTATCAAGGCGTGCGCAAAAGTGCGTTATCAACATGAATATACTCATAGGCAATCCCAGTCTGAGCGCAACTGCACACGGCTTTCTTATCTTATCTCGAACGAGCTTGGGGGTATAAAAAGCGGCGATAGTTGAGCAATAACTTCAGAAAGCAAATAGCAAAGCTTGTGCTAATAGTCAACCACCTTTAAGTGACAAAAATAATAACAAATCCAACTTCAAGATGCCTTGCAAAGGATGCGGAAATAGTAAGTGAAGTGAACTATAAATGAAAGTGTGTTTAAATTATTAATGGTATTCTGATTATCCAATAGATTGCCAATGCACTGCTGGACAATGTGGCGGTAACTGTGCGGGAAACCAGCAATGCCAATGTGCCAGCAAGCCAAACTCCAAGTGCTGCCAGAGCAAATAGTTGCTGCTCTGAGTGCTCTACACTGAAATCTCTGACTGATAGTTATAAACTGAAGTTTAATAAATTTTATATATAATTAACAATTAAATTTGATTGTTGTTTTTATGTGTTAAAGTGCGGAATAGTTGAATGGGAGGGAGTTGAAATGATTATATTGTTAATTTACAAGATATGCTATAATATTTCTCATTGTAAAGATAGAAAGGTGTTCACTTTATATTCTATATATTGACTCACTCTTGTTGAGTATTTGGAGTTGTATTATTACTTTGTTTCTGTTTATATTTTCATAGTTAATACTTGTGTAAAAAACTGCTCTTTGTTGCTAATAGGCCATAGTTAGAGTTCGAGAGTTGCAATCAGCAATGCCTCCCGATATCATTTAAATAACTAATTACAAATTAGTCTGATTAATATAATAATGTAATTTGCTGGCAATTCTTTGGTTCTACAAATCAAAGAGCTGCAGATTCTCTTTGAGTATTTAACTTGAAGACATCTGTACTTTGACATGTAATAAATCCCATTTAGAGTAGCCCAAGTCTATGCAAACAGCAAAAAGCAGCGGCTACTCATTTGAAGTCCCTACAAGCAAATATCAGCCAAGTAATGAGGACTCTTATGGGAAACACTGCTATTGTAAGGAAGTCTACAATCAGAAAAGATCTTAATAATCGCACATTTATAGATGCGTTCAATCAATTCTCACTAGACACTCTCTCGAATCTCATGAGAACTAATTACTAAATAGCTAAATCTCCCATCGCAAGACCTTCCTCAACAAGAAGAAGACTCAAATGCATATTTATCGAGCAACTCACTTCAAGAAAACTCTAACTACACTAAAATACTTCATGAAGTTATTTTTATCATTATATCATACATAAATAAATAAAAAAGAATAGCCCAAGTCTATACAAAAAGCATTAATTGTTAAGTTGATAGTACTTAGCGATTCCAATTGTTATTATCTCAGGAATGCAGTTGGAATTGTCTGCTGTATGAGTGCATAAGCCAAGAATTCTTGAATAGTCAAAATTGGCTGCAACTTTATATAGCATAAATACTTTAGATTGAGTAATAGCACTATCAAAAATTGATTTCAAATATATATTATTTTTATTCAGAGCAAGCAACAGCAGAATAATTAGGTCAACATTTAGTTCTTATTGGAGCAGCACTTGTCCTTGGGTCCATTCTTGCACACGCAGTTGCACTGCTGACTGCAGGCGCAGTTGTCGCCGCACTTGGTAGCCGAGCACTGGCAGTCTGTGTGTGAAATAAGAGTTAAGTATTGTACATCTGCAGGCATCCAGTTCCACTTACTAGTTCCACATCCCTTGCAGCCCATTTTGTCTTTGATTTGATTGAATATCTAATTAGAATTAACAACTGTTTAGCACGATGTCTTCTTACTGACTCTGACTCTGACTGAGCTGCGTCTGCGTTTTATAGCTATCGAAAGTATTCAGTTTTGCACACCATCTAGAGGGAAGCTCAACAAATGCGAGTCAACAATTACACAAAATTCAGCATACTCAGTTCGCCTTATCAAGGCGTGCGCAAAATTGCGTTATCAACATTAAAATACTCACAGGCAGTCCCAGTTTGAGCGCAACTGCACACGGCTTTCTTATCAGCTTATCAGCTAGTTTTCAGTGGTATAAAATGGTGCGAAACTTGAGCAATAACTTCAGTAAGCAAAGAGCAAAGTTTGCGTCAATATTTTAGTTTAGCGCGTTTAACAAAACTATTCCCAAACCAACTTCAAGATGCCTTGCAAAGGATGCGGAAATAGTAAGTGAAGTGAACTATAAATGAAAGTGTGTTTAATTTTATTCTATTATTATTCTGATTATCCTATAGATTGCCAATGCACTGCTGGCCAATGTGGCGGTAACTGTGCGGGAAACCAGCAATGCCAATGTGCGAGCAAGCCAAACTCCAAGTGCTGCCAGAGCAAATAGTTGCTGCTCTGAGTGGTTTAGTTCTTAAGTGAAATCTCTGACTGATAGATGGATATCTAGAGCTGAATAAATGTTATATTACACAATTTCAATTTAAAGTGTTTTCATATTAATTAGCAGCAAAATTGTAGGTACCTCAATTTGGGTTGATTTGCTGGCAGGCGAAACACTTGAGAACTGCAGAAGTGCAATATGTTTGTTTGGTACCTTTGCATTGTTGAAGGGTCCTTCGACTGGCAAAGGACACTCGAGGAACCGCAGTCTTTAAATTTTGCAGCGAGTGGACCTCACTCTATGTGGTGAAGTTGGCCAAGGAGTTGTGGAGTTGTGGAGTTGTGCGTGTTGTTGTGGCTCATATGAATGTGGGTTAGTGCAAGTGTGTTCCACTTTGCCACTTGCCCACTTGGGAAGTGGAGTGGCTGTCAGTTTTGATAGACACGTGCAGGCAGAGACGTGAAATGTCTGCAAATTGGTATCCAAAAAGTGCATTAGTCGCGCTAATTGCAGTTGACAATTCCATTCCAGAATGCCAACAAGCCGGCCTTGTCTCGTAACTGTGAACATTGAACATTGAGCGTTGAGCGTTGAGCGCTGCCCAAATTTCAATTTGAGCCATTTTAATGGCGTTAAGCGGCGGAAATGGAATCGCGCCTGAAACTGCTTTTTGCGTCAAGTCATCAAACTTAATTTGTGTGAGCGGAATTCGAGTTCAAATGTTTTTACAGCTATTTCCTGTACTGTTAGTCGAAATGGCTGTGCCAGCCCTCGATTTGCCTGCTTCGTTATGGCCCATATCCGCTGTAGCGAGACGGCTTTGCTCAAGTTAGGGAAATAAACTATTGTTTAGTTGCTGCACAATCAACTTAGTTTAGTTTTCTTAGTTTAGCAATCTTTTCAAAGTACTTCTATATATACAGGGTATCTTTTTGTCGACTTGTCGCTGCTGTGTTTCGACATTTGCCCTGGCAGCGGAAGTTGCTGTTCAGGCATTTTGATATTTGTGTTGCTAAAGCTACAAAGAAACGAGCGCAAACGACAGCATAATACCCTGTGCAGTCTGCTAAGTTGAGTATTTTGATTATAAGAGAAGTAGGTAACTCTCTCTAACAGGTGTTTAAAGAATACTCTATTGAATCACTCACTCGTATAGCGTATGAAAGCGTTTGCTTGCTCATAGCAGCAAGCTGAGTGCTACGACACTTTACATACGCATATATTGCAGTCAGTCGCTGTCTCGCTCGCACACATGTGCTGGTCGCAGAGAGCAAAGCTCAAGCGATTCAATACTCACATTTCTTGGCTGATTATCTTTCTTATTTATAGAGCGATCTTGATGAAAATTGCTGCTGTATGATATGCTTTAAGCAACTGCTAAGTTAGAAGTATCCACGCTGGGGGGAAGGCATAGAAAACCTGTAATAAACTCGCTCTACGTATGATATAGCGGAACATTCTTGCCAAATTTGATTTCTCTAGCTGTTAAGCTCTACTCAGTTACTGATCAGGGTCTGCCACGCCTCCCTCTGCCTGTTGCATACATTCGCACAAAGTTATTATGCCCTGTTTTACCAATGTTTAAATGGGCACAGGGTATACAAAGTGAGAAAGAAATGTCATTCAACGTGTAACTTGCTACAGTTTACAGATTTCAGTTGGTTTTTCATAAACTGAGACCTTAACTGAGTTGGCGAGGAGGTGGCCTGAAGGTGGCTTGGAGGGGGCACGAGTTGCAGCTGTGATGCAAGTGGGTCACGCGACTGGCGGAGGTCATGAAGTCGTGCAATTTGCGGCTTAAGTCGCACGCTGCGTATACGCGATATGCGCGCCATTTAATTTGGCTGTCGCGGCCTTTAAGCGCAAACGCAAACAGTTAATTACGGCATTAAGTTTTCATGTCGCAGTCAAAGGAGGCAAAAGGCAAAAGGCAAAGGCAAAAGCAAAAGCGAGAGCGAAACAACTGCAATGCGGGCACTTCGTGAACACTTTGCCGCCAGCAGCAACAGCAGCAGCAGCAGCTGCACCACCAGCAGCTGCACCACCAAGCGACGCAACGCAGAAAAAGCTAAAGTCGTTGAGTCTATGGAAAGAATGTGACGGCGCATCACTTATGCATAAGAACATTTTAACTTTCCGTTAGCCACTTTAGATTTGGGCACGTTCCCAGCGACGGGCGGAGCAGGACAACAAGGGAGACGGAGCAGAGGATAAAGAGCAGTAGACAAGGGAGCAGGGAGCAAGCAGCAGAGCAGAAGGAACAAGGAACAAGGAATACCCTGAGTTGTGGCGACAGTTGAGTTTGTTTATCTTTTGCGTGTGACTTTTGCCTTTTGGCTGGCACAAGTTTCTTTAGTGCTGAAATCAAATCAACAGCTTTTGCCTATATCCTGTTGCAGGACACAATATTAATGAAATGCACAACAACAACAACAACAAAAAAAAAAACAATAGAAAAGAAAAGAAAAGAAAAAGCGAGAAAAACTATAATCGTAATTCGTGGACGTTGAGCCCCGTCTGCGGTGTGAAAATATTCTTAATAATTTATTGCATTTTGTTTGTTAAGCTCTTCAAAACTTGCTTGAACTTTTCAACATAAATTAACAGATTAGTTGTGTGGCAACAACAACAACAACAACAACAGTGCTCAGAACTTTCCACCAGGTGCCGGACGAAGAGCGCAAAACTAGAAATGTGTCGAGTTGCTTTTTGTCTGGCAACAGCAGCAGCTGCTAATTTCGACTGTTTCAAATGCTAAATGCGAAAATAACAACAACAACAACTTTTGGGCCAACACGCACCCTTAACGCTTTGGGCCACCACCCATAAATCTTGGCTATTTTGGCAATTTGTAAATCTTTTTGGGTCGCTGTTTGCATGAGCCGGCAAACGTGATCTGTTAGAGTTCCACACAATTTCTATTAAATATTTATATTTATATTTAATTTGTAATTCATGTGCTGCGTTATAGACAGCAAATGGCTGGGGAAGTGAATCGACAGTCAATAGACAGAGGGTGTGTGTGTGTGTGTGTTGATTGCTCTTGGACTTTGGAGAGGAATGGAAAAAAAGAGTGTGAGATTTTGTTATTTTCAACTATTATCAAGATCTCGTCGATTTGTAGTGATTCAATGCTCCCAAATGAGTAATCAGAGTTATATGTTGAAGCATCCTCTGCTATCGTTATATATGTTTAACAACAACAAAAAAAAGAAACTCATTTCGTTTTCGATTTGTCGCTGATTTCCCAAAACACACGCCGAAGCCGTGACACAGAAATACACAGAAATACAGATGACGCGATGTGTCTGATGATTGCAGCGACTGCGTGAATGTCTTTCGGTTTAGCAAACACATTAAGCCACCACATAGCCACATCCTGGGCGTGTACCAACTGCCACGGCCGGATGTCCTGGCCGGAGCCCAGCCCCAGCATTGACTGGCCTCGGACTGGTTAGAGCCATGTTGACAGCAATTTGGTTTGCACGACTGCACCAAACATGTGACCCAGGTGTCACACAGTGTCTAGTCTATGCCATGCCCCGTTCTTAGGGCCCCAATGACAATGGCTTAATAGCTGCTTAGCCGAGTATAGAGTTAGTTCAGCCAGCTTTCAGCATTATAAATAATGTTTAAGTTAAATTGTGAATTAAAAACTATCTTTAAATAGAAGCCAGCAAGAGTTGAGTTCTTTAATTAGTAACGTTGCCAAATTACACAATTTAGTTATTAATCACTGCATTATTTCTAGATGTCTTAAGTGCATTTGCTGTTATCATAGTGTATAGAGAAGTTTTGGAATTCAAAAGCAATTTACTTTATTTGTAAGCATTGTGCCTTGTAATTAATCCCAGCTTTAGTTTCTATAGATTTTCAATTAGTATCGATCAATATTTACTTGATTTTTCATTTATACTTATATTTAATCTCAGTTTCTTCATTTTCCTATTACCTTACTGCCAGTCAGTTTCTTGAGACTTAAGCATTATTTCTTATGAATAAATTTCAAATTCAAATTTCTACATATTTTTTATCAATTAGTTGCTTTAATCTATACTTATTAAAATTATTATCAGCTTTAGTTTCCACAGATCTACAAAGTTTTTCAATCAATATTTACTTGATTTTCCATTTATACTTCTTATTTTTAATCTCAGTTTCTTCGTTTTCCTATAACCCTTCTGCCAGTCAGTTTCTTGAGACTTAAGCATTATTTCTTATGAATAATATTAGCTTCATTTTCTACATATTTTCATCAATTAGTAGGTTTAATCTATACTTATTAAAATTATTATCAGCTTTAGTTTCCACAGATCTACAAAGCTTTGCATTCAATATTTACTTGATTTTTCATCTATACTTCTTATAACTAATCTGAGCTTTAGTTTCGTCGCTTTTCTTTAACTTTGCTGACCATCAGTTTCTTGTGATTTAAGCATTATTAATTGTAATTAATATCAGTTCAAGTTTTAACAGATTTTCGTCAAATAGTTGCTTGTGCTTCAATCAATACTATCTTTAAATAATCTCAACTTTAGTTTCTACGTTTTTCTTTAACCTTTCTGACATTAACTTACTCGAGTGTTAAGCGTTTATTCCTTAAGCTGCTTATGATTTCTACAGATTTTCATCAAATAGTTACTTTATTCTTAATATATACACATTTTATTTAAAATCAGCGTAAGTTACTACGTTTATTTCAAAACTTCTTGCCAATTTCTTAAACAATTTTAAGTTTAAATCATTATACAATACTTTAGTTTGTAAGATATCAATTGTAATACGATATTGTAAGTGAAAAGTAAAACTTTTACCAGAGCCGGGATGTTTAACTAATCTGATATGCTCTAGATAAGTATTGATTGCTTAGCTAACTATTTGTAAACTTAGACTTAGATTAAAGTCCTCAGATAATTATAAACCAAACCCGAGTTGTGTATTTGATTGACAGCTTCTGGATGCTTTTAATGCATTTACCTTAATTATGCTAGTAAAATTACGAATAGACAAACTTAAGGCTTTAGAAATGAAATTCTTCTGAGTCACAGATGCTGTTTCTCGGATATTCTCAAATTGATTGAGTTGAGCCAGTGAGTTTATCTCATTCACTTTATAGCTTTGAGTTGCTTCTCTCAGCTCTTAGTTGCAAACAAAAGTTGTATAGTTTTGAAAATATTGTAGGATACTTAGCAGTAAGTTGTGATTGCTCTAATTGCTGTGACTTTTGCAGAGATTTATAGTTTTGCTGGTTGCCATTTAATTGATTGTGTAACTTGAATGCTGTGACATGGCCGCAACTTGGCAAACTTATATTACAGCACATGTGTTAATGTTGTAATGTTGTAATGTTGTTAATTAAGCGAACAGGAGATGCAACTGTGGACTAGCAGTCAGTTGGACAGTTGGACAGTTGCCTGTGTCTGTGTTCAGCTGTCAGCTACAATATTCTTGCAGTTGCTGTGACAATTGTGCGCTATCAACTGACGCATTCTGTGTAATGTGTGTGTGTGTGTGTGTGTGTGTGTGTGGGTTTGGCATTCCTTGGGGCAATTGCTCGTTCGCCTCATTAGCTAACAGCACACGTGCACAAATCAATTTTGCCACGTCCAGCTCGAGTCGCACGCTCCACTTCAGAGTGCAGCCCCTCTATTCCCAAGGCAACAAGTGCAACAAAAAAGCATTCATACGACGCGTTGTCCAAAAGCAATCAAAGCGAATGGCTTTACTGCAAAAATCACATACTTATGCCACACATGCCACATGCCACACATGCCACACGCCGCATGCCCCGCATTCAACCGCACAAAGGCCACAGCAACTGCATGTTTTAATAAGCAATGCTGATGCCGGATGAGATGATGACGCCATAACAGTGCAAGTGCCACATTGAATGCTGCACTTGCTCGCCAACTCTCCAAGTCGTCGCACTCTCCCAGCTCACATACACATACACACACACATACACATACACATATGCATATGCACTTATACACATACATATATAGAGACTGTTTTAAACTAAGTATAATGCAGTTTTCTCGGCTGATGTTTATCTATTGCAGTGCTTGGCAAGCGCACTGATAAGTGCATCAACATGATGCTCAAATTATATGGTTTCACTTGCCAGCAGAGCACCAAACGAGCTCCATCAGCATTACATACATACATACATACATATATATATATATACAGGAGCGGTTCAAGGCAATGTGCGGGTGTTGCTCCAGAGATGAAGCAGACTTGCCAAGTAAGATAAGCAATGCCTATAAGACTTAATATCAAATAGAAATACTGCAAAGAACACACAATAATTGTGAACATAATGTAAAGGGTATTTTCTAGTCGATCATTGTGAATAGTTTTGTAACTTTAATATTCAAGAAATTGTGAGCTACTAATAATGCTTAAACATTAAACATAAGCAACTCTATGTCAATTCAATACACATACGTGCAGAAGCACAGGAGCGGTTCAGGCCAAAGTGCGGGAGTTGCCTTAGAGATGAAGCAGAGTACATACAAGATTTAATATCAAATAAAAATACTGAAAATGATGCACAATAATAGTAAGTTGAATGTAATGAGTATCTATTAGTCGATAATTTTTGATAGTATAAATAATACTGATACTGATAAATACCCTGTTTTTGTAATTGTATTTGTAACTTTAATAAAGCAGAAAATGCTAAAACATTCAAGAGAAACAACTCTATCTTATTAATCCATTTCTTATTGGGCCCAACCCAGTTAAATGCGCTCCTGGACTCACACTCATACACTCGTAGAAACAAGTGCATCACATATTGTTGCACAGGCTATTAAACATGCTGACGAAGGAGATGAAAATGCGTTTTTAATGCAGCGCAAATGTGGCAACTGTTTGTGCATCGCATGTGGGCTCACACACACACACACACACAGTCACACACACACACACACACACACATACGTAAATGCTTGCACTTAACTAACTGCACACATTCACAAAATTTTATGCAAATGACGCGCCAAAAACTCATCACTCTCCTCATTGTTTACTCGCTTAGCTTTTTGTTCTTGTGTCTGCTGATTAATTACTTAACTACATTTCTATTATTATCACGCCAGACTGGATGAGACTAACTTTTAAAGTGCTGTGAATTTATCATAAAATTGTCGACAGTTTGGACATAGTTTGTGTTGACCTTTGACTGCTCAACTATTCGCATTCGTGCAAATTGAATCAATGACAAAGACTCTAATGTGTTCGGAAACAATAACGTGACTCGATTGCCCAAACTAGGCAAATAAAGGAGTAAATCAAGACAAGCCAGCTGTTGATTCAAAATGCATTTAAAGAGGCTTAAATCTCATGCTATTTTGGTCGTAATCAACAACTGATAGCAAGTAGAACTTAAGCATAGTAAAACTTAACATAGCAGC
This sequence comes from Drosophila macrospina, assembly GCA_035042075.1. Taxonomy (NCBI): domain Eukaryota; kingdom Metazoa; phylum Arthropoda; class Insecta; order Diptera; family Drosophilidae; genus Drosophila; species Drosophila macrospina. The sequence goes on along the minus strand of JAWNLW010000504.1, from coordinate 1,541,599 downwards.
GCTTAATAAAGTGCATTTATGTCAAATATTTGATCAGTCTTAAGCAAGCATTTGCTAAGAATAAAAGCTATCATAAGTAAGCTTTAAGTTATAAACAAAGCTTCTTGGGATAAGCCAACAACTCACAGCTTTAAGCTCATTAAAATGCAATTGAAATGCATTTGCAGTTGCAGTTGCATTTCGTTTTAATGGAGCAACAGCAAAAGCAACAGCAACAATAGCAATTTCTTTAATTAACAAACAATGCAGTTCACGTTCAGCCAACTAACTGATTCAGCTAACCTGGCGTACACATTCAACATTTCTGAACATTTGCATGCCTTGGCCGTCGATGTTGGTTGGCCATGTCAACGTTGAGGAAATCGAATATCTTTCAATTTCTGCACAAATTGAGAATGACAACTCTCGAACTTTGGCGCTTTTATCGTTTAATCAGCCACTTTTGGAGAACACGGAGTTACGGGCCACGTACACGGATGCAGCGCAGTGAAAGAATGTCAAACCCTTGCAATTTGTCGTCTAAACAAAAAGCAAAATACACCGAGTAGCCCACATCCTCGTCGAAGGCAGGACACTGAAAAACAAAATCAACAAGAGAACAAGCGGTTCACTTGAGTGCACGCGAAATTTTAATACCCTGTACAGTTATCTGGAATAATAGAAGTAAGTAACTAACGGGTGTTTATAGAATTCTCTTTTGAAACACTCATATTGCATATGCATTTCGTGCATGCTCATAGCTCATAGAAAGCTGAGAGCTACGTCACTTCATGTGCACACATGTGTTGCTCGCAGAGAGCAAACTTAAGCGATTCAATGCTAACATTTCTTTGCTGATTATCTTTCTTGATTATAAAGCGATCTTGATGAAACTTTCAGCATTGCTCCTATATGATATTCTTCAAGCAGTTGCTAAGTTAGAACTGTCTGCGCTGAGTCTTTTTTCCAATTGCTAGTGAGAGGGGAAAGGTTTCGAAAATCTACAATATGCTCAATCTGGAGAGGATATGCAGGAATCTTCATGCCAAATGTAGTGTCTCTAGCGCTTATAGTTGCTGAGATCGACGCATTTAAACAGACAGATGTACAGACAGACAGATAAACAGACAGATAGACAGACAGATGTACAGATGGATAGACAGACAGATAGACAGACGATCAGATAAGCGGACATGGAGTCGGCTATTGATACTGATCAAGAATACATATTTTATAGGGTCTGTTACGCCTCCTTCTGCCTATTACATACTCGTTGCACCAAGCTAATATATCGCTGTACAGGGTATAAAGACAACAAAACGAACAGCTACATAGAAGCAAATCAGCAAAAAGCGAGCAACTCAATGTGCTGAAATCAAACCCGAGTCGAGTTATTTCGGCGATGTAGTCAAACAGACAGACGCGACCGCCATGCGAAATGAATAAGTACGATTGAGGGGGTGAGTAGGGGCAACTGCAAGGGGTAGCCTACTTGTGGGCTACTCGTATTTATACTGTTAAATATATTTTAGGCTGCATTCAGCAGAGTGCATATATACCCTAGCCTACCTTACGCTGCCCTACCCTACCCTCTCCATCCCTATACAGACAGCAAGAAGTCAGTGCTAAGCATAGGCAGCTGGACCAGAGCAGCATCTACTGAAATAAAACAAGAATTTCTATCTATGCTGAATGCCTTTCTGTTTTGGGAATTAAAGATAGAGTTATACGACTTGTTTATAGTGAGTAGCATAACTAAAATTCGATAGTTTTTTCAGCTGCTTCAGGCGTCCCCCGATGATACATAAAGTGCAGTACTTCAGTGACATTCAGCGTAGCGAAAATATACCACTTAAGTTAGCTTCTTCAGCTGCTCAGGGGCATCGTAAGGCATTGCGGCATTTGCTCGTTTTGATAAGCTACGACTTGGACAGTTTTTATGGCAAAAAAAAAATAGACAACCGCGTGAGTGCATAGTAAAAGCTACAGTCGAGATGCTCGACAGTAAAAGACCCGGTATACTCGGTAGACCCAAATATAATATAAATATAATAATATAAACATTTTAAATGACAAAGACATTTCTCGAAAACATTTGTCTAAACAAACATTTACATTTATATATTCAAATTAAAAAAAGAGACGAAATATTCACTACACTCCATAAGAATGAGGAATCGACTGGGATTTGAACCCAGGACCTCTTGATTGACGTGCCAACATCCTAGCAACTGCGCCACTGCAAATTACGTTACCTATTGGCAGAAGCAATATATAAGCAAATATAATCTCGCTTCCCTTTCATTGTCCGCTTCGCATGTTTCCGTTGCTTCAGTGATGCTTTCTCAATATCGTTCGCTCTTAGAAGAGAGCGGAAATAGAGAGCGGCGAGCACTAAGTGCAGTGCCGTTACTTTTGTTGCGTTGCTGCGTTTGCATACACAGACATAATTAGATATTTCTTCTTCTTAAATAATAAAAATTGATAATAAACATGTAAATTAAATAATAGTAAACTGTTAATTAATAACAATTTGAGCTCGCGTACTGGCAGAGTGTCTTGTTGTTGTTGTTGTTGCTGATCAATATTTTTTATATGCTTCCTTTTGCCTATTGCATACGAGTGAGCAAAGTTATAAGCCCCTGAACTCGTTGGCTACCGGGTCGACTAAAATATAAAAAAGAAGTAAAAAATACCGAAATTCATTAATATGCCAACAACTAAATAATTCAGTGGCTGAGTAAAATAAAACATATATAAAAATAAAAATAAAAATAAAAATAATATAAAGTTACACCACATTTATTTGAAATTCAAAAGCGCGTTGTATCTGTTGAACTGTGGTGAGCTGACGACATGGAAGTGCTTTCAAAAAGTTGGAATATGGTAAATGAAGCCTCGAAATGAAATCAGAATGTGTCGCTGCTGCTGCTGCTGCTGCTGCTGCTTAAACCTCTTACAATCCGAGTTGAGAGTTAAGTTAATTAAAATTGAAAAGCATACAGTCAAACGAGGGGCAATCAAAAGACATACACATATGTATTGGGATCTTATTAGCCGGCAGGCAGCTTCAATATGAATTTACACTTTGCACTGCTGTTTGCCAATTGGGCGGAGCAACAACCTTAGCTGCAGACACAGTTGTATGTATATGTAGCATATATAAGTGTATGGATAATATGTATATATAGTATGTGCACTCTGGAAATGTGGCTACGTGTCGGTTTCAATGAAATGAAAATATAAAATATGCATTTACTGCAACCCGCCTCCAGCTACTGATAGTTTCTGGCTGCTGCTCCTTCTGCTGCTGCTGCTGCTGCTTCTGTTACCGTTTCTGCTTTCCGGATAAGTATGCTATGGACAACGTGCTCAGCGTCGGGGAATTGTGTCGAATGTCATGCGCGTCCCGCATTCAAATGGCAAATGGTACTGGCCAAAAACTGTAAGACTTCTGCTTCTGCTTACCGCACACACAGGCCACAGACAGCTAGCTGCAAATGTGGGTGGCTGGGAGACAAACTCCATTGTTTCGGGCCACACTCAATAATAAATGTAACGAGCGCATTACAAACACTTATGTATGGCAAGTTTTAAAGTGCCAGGCAGACGTGTGTACAGTGTATGGAATGCTATAAGCATAAGCACATATAACTGCTTATTTCACTTGCTCCTCATCATCATCTGCAACAACATCTGAGTAGCAGCACTTGGCCAAACTTGCAACTTACAACTGGCAACTGCCAACATATGTATATACTTAAATATAATTGCAAAATCGGTCGCAAAATCAAATGGACAGCAAAGTAAGTCAAATGTGCATCAAGTGAAAACTTGCCACAACTTTTTCCGCAAGTCTTATGTAGGTGTATGTAGGTGTATGTGCCACGCCCACCTCTGCCACCCACTCGGCGCGCTTGCACTTGAAGTGCTAAAACTTTGCTTGTGCCATGTTGCTGAAACTTTTGCCAGATAGTTCTACCATGAAAAGCAAAAGTTTGCCGTCAAAGCGAAAGTTAATACCAGCAGCAGCAAACAACAACAACAACAACAACAACAAGACAAAGAAAAACGAGCGAAACGAAAGACAAAAATTAAATATATTTATTTGTGTGAATTAAGGCTCGTACTTTACGTTAGTTTTGGTCCGAGCTAAGCTGCGGCTAAATACTTTGTGAAATGTTTTTCTTTTTCTTTTTCTGATTCTTTTTCTTTTTCTTGTTCTTTTATTTTTACTTTTACTTTTCGTTGCAGCTGCCGCCTGCCGCCTGCCGCCTGCTGCTGCCGGCAATTGAAATAATTTAATAATAATTAGTTTTAATTTTTATTTTGCTGTGTGCAACGATGACTGACGTGCTGTCAGACAAAGATACATACACCCAAGGGCACGGCGGGGGTGTGTCTACGTGGTGGGGAGGCGAAGGGAGAGGGGGAGAGGGGGAGAGAGAGAGAGCATACATTGAAATGGCATAAAACTTTGCCGTATTCTCGTATTCCCCCAGCGAGTTGCACGAAAATTTTTGCACAATTGGCAATCGAAAATTGGAAAACTTTTTCCTATATTTGTTTTGGCTTCATTCAGTTGACTGTGGCAACACACACACACACCTATGCACATGCATAGAGGTATATACACATTGCTTAGATTCAGATACACACTGAGTCGTTACGGTAGCTGCTATTAGCAAAGTTTTGTATGCTTTGCTTTAGAAGCAAGTTCCCCTCTGGTTTAACCCAAGGCAAAAACTTTCGCGCAGCTCCACTAACAACAACAGCAGCAACAACAATAAGCAACAACAATAGGCAACAACAACAGCAGCAAGGAGCGTATCTACTGGCAAATGACCGCGTTTATAATTGCAAATGGCAACTGGCAACTGGCAACTGCCAATTGGCAATTGGCAACGGGCTATTTTCAATTTGTTTGCATTGAATTGGCAACTTTATGATCCACAGACAACGCTGACCCACTGACTAACACCACCAAAACCACCAGCACCACCAACACCAACTCAACATCCATTGCTGCAGTTTAACTCGGACACAAAACAATTGAACTGCAAATAAATGATGCTTAACACACTTTCTATAACTTCTTTTCCTACATTTCTTCTCTATCTTTGTGCAGCAAAAGGAATGTCTTGCGAACAGAAAGCAACTATCGCAATAAAACAAGCGAATCAGTCGAGCGCGAGCGACAGCATAATACCCTGTGCAGTCAGCGAAATGAAGCATTTTGATTGTAATAGCAGTAAGTAACTAACAGGTGTTTAAGCACTCTTATAGCATAGGAATGGTTTGCATGCTCACAGCAGCAAGCTGAGTGCTATGTCACTTTATTTATATATGCATGTAATGCAGTCACTCGCTGTCTCGCTCGCACACATGTGCTGGCTGCAGAGAGCAAAGCTCAAGCGATTCAATGCTCACATTTCTTTGCTGATTATCTCTCTTATTTATAGAGCGATCTTGATGAAACTTTCAGCATTGCTTCTATATGTTATGCTTCAAATACCTGTTAAGTTAGAAGTGTCTGCGCTGCGAAATGAGGCCATAATTTGCGGAGGAGACTGGAAAAGTATCGAAAATCTAACAGAAACTTTATCTGGAACCTAGCAGACTGAAGGACCTGGCTCAATCGCCTCGGCTATTGATACCGTTGGAAAATATATATACTTTCTAGGGTCTGCAACGCCTCCTTCTGCCTGCACAAAGTTAATATATACCTGTGCCGGGTATAAAGACAATGCAATAAATATATATATAAATTAAGGCAAAGCACTTGAGATAACAATGTTAACATGAAAGACACCTTAATGTGGCATTTACATATAGATAGTCACTTGGTATTCCTAGCACAAGTTTAGAGTGTTTTAATTTTCATAGTTTTCCCTGTCTGTCTGTCTGTCTGTTGGTCTGTCTATCTGTCGCTGTGTGTATTTTTCTTGTGCTTTTCATTTGAATGCATGAATTATTAATGGTTACACTCGCATTTACCTTTTACGACCAGGAGGAGGAGGAGGAGGCGGACCACTGAAATTCGTTTACACTTCGCCAGCCGCTAATGAAGTGTGCAGATTGAAGTTTCCTCTGGCATTTTGGCAGACTAGCAGACTGGCATACGTTGCGTATACGTAATGTGCCTATGGGTCTGTGTGCCTATGGCAACGGCATTTCGATTGAAGTGAACCACTTTCACCATTTTCGATTTGCGAGCATCGATTTTATAGTTTCACACACAGTTTGGCAAATTTCACAAGCGGCGGCATTTTTTCTGAACGCCATGCGATGTTGCAACTTTCTTGCACTACGAGGGCCAAAATTTGATTAGCCTGACGTTTGTTTGTTGTTTTCTTCTTTTTTTTAGTAGTTTTTGTTAGTTTTTGCTTTTAACCTGACTCTCTGGCTAATTGGTTTGTGATTGCTTTGGGCCATTTAACTCTTTGCATTTGTTCTTCGATAGTTTGCCACAATCTACAGTTGAGTCATTGCTGCATTTGAAACTCAACTCTATATCTGTCCATTTCACTTTTGCCGCTATCAGTGATTTCCCCCAAGCATCGAGAGTGTCAATTTGTTTGGGTTTATTGCGCACTTTCGGTTGCGTTATGATTTAGGTAAGCGCCCAGGGAGGCAGCGTCGATGTCCTGGCCGCTGTCGATTGTTGTTGTCGGTTGTTGTTGGCCCCAAAACTTAAACCCCACAGCGTCTGCACGACTCGTCAGCTGTGATTTTATTATTTATGGCCTTTGTGGCCAGCATTGTGATTGCGCTGTCCTAATAGCAAAAAGATTTAACATATAAATATGAAGTACATATATATATATATAAATAAATATATACACATTTGGTACAGTTGCCAACAATAAAAGGAATTGCATTCGGAAAACATGTTTGGAGTGCTGTCAAAAGTGTTTTTGCATTTGCATTATAATCGCCAGGCAGCAAATAAATCTACAACTTTTGCATATTTTACAAGCACTGTTTGTTCAGTTCAGTTCAGCTCGAGGGCTAATCCACAAATAACGCAATTTCACTGCGCTATCATAAAGTGCAGAAGAAATTGTGTGAAAAAGTTTTTAAAATATCTATTTTATAGTATTAATTAAACACTTTCTTTAATGTGTTTAAATGCTTGAACTCTTTGGGCAACCCTCGTGCTTAGGTTGCGTCTAAACGGATTAGATGTAACGTGATAAATTCAAATGTTGCGACAGTTTCGTATACATATGAATGACTGTGTTTCGTTGCGGACATAAACTGAAATTAAATTCATCAAAATCTGAGGGAGAAGCCATTGAACTATTTGCACAAAAGACTAATATTACGTATACGCAAGAAATTGCTGCAATCAGTGATTATAATTTGATGTTGCTTTGCCTGGCCAAGCGTTAATGGCCAAGTTAATCAATTGTGAGCGATAGAAACCACAATTAAATACACAAGTGTGTGAAATAATACTAATTATAATTGTGGCAAACTAATTGCGTTAAAGTCAAACCGCAAATTCCAATTAATTAGGCACGCTTGACAGAGACAGAGACAGACACAGACATAGAAATAGACACAGACACAGACACAGATACAGACACAGATACAGGCAAAGCAGAGTCACAGCACGTTCGAGTAATTGACAGTGCGTTCATTTACGTATGAGAATTGAATTCAATAAGAAGTGCAGGGGGGAGAGAAGAGAGAAGAGGCAGCCAAGATTGGCAGAAGATTGCCGCGAGATCGTGGCGAGCATGCTAGACCGCCACACCAAAAGGGGCAGCCCCATTGGCCAAGTTGAAGCTCTTGGCTTTTGTTGTCGATGCAGCGGAACTCTATTTTATTATAATTCCATTTGAGGAACTTTTTAATTTCATTAGCGGTTCGCAGTGGCGTTGGCGATGGCAATGGCGTTTGCGTTTGCGTTCGGGGCTTGTAATTAAAATGCCACAAAGCGCCGTCAGACGATGCGACGCACAGGGCATAGAGAGTCGCGTTCCCCTGTCGCACCTCTCCCCGCAGTCTCAACCAGTCCCAGCTGACTCTGACGGCAAGTGAATTGTGGACGCGCCCACGCATTTGCCAATTAAAAATTTCAATTGCGGCATAAAAACGCGCGTGTAGAAAATAAACTTGCCTGAAATGGAATAATTAAACAGCAGCGTTCATTAAATTTGCAGAGCACAAGTTAAATATAAATTCAAAGGTCTACTCATCGTTGCTCTAGCCACGTCGGGCCACGCCAGGCCACGCCATGGCCAACTTCGTACTGCTCTTGCCTACTTTGGGGCGTCGATTTTGGCCAAAAACTGTAAGCAACAATATTAATAGACTTGCGGTTGTCCGGCTATAAGTCTTCAGCTTGCAAGCCAACATCTGTGTCAACAATGCGACAGACAGAGCAAATTATATGCCTTAAATATAAGTATATATATATATATATATATATATATATATTTATTTATTTATGTATACTTATATATTTGTATATGCTCTTGTGGCAGTTGCCAGCAGGTGCGAATTATGCATTAACATTTATATGCTCCATATGTGAGTTAAAGCACGAGCCTGCGGCTTGCTGCTGTAGTATGCCAGATCCAGAAGCATGACAACAACAACAACAACCACAACAACAACAACAACAACAGCAACAACAACCACAACAACAACGGCAACTACGAAGTCCAAGCACTGTAATTCAAGTTGCAGCTGCTCCACTTGAACGAGACTGCTAGCCATAATGCATGCTAACTTGTAATAATTTTCCATAGCTTTGCGAAAATTTTCACCAAATTTTTACAGCTAATAAATTTAATGTTTTTTACTTAAAAAGAAGCGCAGCAGTCGAGCGCGCACGGCAGCAAAATACCCTGTGCAGTCTTCTCAACTGAGTATAGAAGTAATTAATTAACAACTGCTTAAAGAATTATCTTTTGAAAAACTTCTGTAGCTGAGGAATGCTTTGAAAGCTCATAGCAGCAAGCTGAGTGCTACGCCACTTTCTTTTACATATGCATGTATTGCTGTAGCTCGCTGTCTCGCTCACACATGTGGCTGGCTGGCTGCAGAGAGCAAAGCTCAAGCGATTCAATGCTCAAACTTCTTTGCTGATTATCTTTCCTATTTATAGAGCTATCTTGATGAAACTTTCAGCATTGCTTGAATATGATATGATCGAAACTGTTAATTTAGAAGTGTGTACGCTAAGAAATGATGACATCATTACTTTATTTTCCGATTTGCTAGGGAAAAGTAAAGGTTATTGAACATCTACAATAATCCCCATCTAGAGAGGATATACAGTAATACTCATGCCAAATTTGCTGACTCTAGTGCTTATAGTTGCTGAGATCGACTCGGCTATTGATGTTAATTGAGCATAAATATACTGTATCGGGTCTGCCATGCCCCCTTCTGCCTGTTACATGCATTTGCACAAAGTTATTATACCCTGCTTACCCCATTTGTAATGGGTATAAAAAAAAACAAAATGTGGAAAAACGCCAGCAGCTGCAACGCAGTGGTTGGCAGCCTGTGGAAAAAAAAAAAAAAAAAAACATTTGTGGCCCTTTGTAGCAACGAGTGCTCGTAATTAAGTTTGATGTTTCTGTAAGACTCTTCTGCCAGTTGTGCCAGTTAAATTAAAACGCAAATAAACGAGAGTAAGTTCTCTTTTAAGAGTTAACAGCCCAAGCATTGAAGTGGGAAGTTTATTATGGGATGCGATATAAGATACAAGATACAAGTAAGTCGATCATAATTCGCTGCTGCTGCTGCATTGTTCGTCAGCCACTTCAGAGTGGCAGTTGGAGTAATCAAAGTCGCATTAAGCAAACTTCACAGCTCTTTTTCATGCCGTTATGCAGGGCACATTATTCACTCAAGTTACGTGCCACTGTACGTGTGTGTGTGCGTGTGTGTGTGTGTGTGTGTGTGTGTGTGTGTGTGTATGTCCTTTTTCACTGTTTTGTCACTTGTGCGACCAGCAGTTGGCACAACTCGAGTGCCCACTCAGCACAAATGTGCAAAAGGAACTTCACAGTCGTCTGGTAAGACGAGTGCACACTTCAGGCAACCACCGCAAGCATCCAAAATAACAGCAACAAAACGAACAAGCCACTTCAGCAGTAGCAATAGCAGTGGCAGCAGCAGTAGCCGTAACAGTGGCAACAGCAACAGCAGCAGCAGCAGCAGCAGCTGTGGAAATTCTTACAAACACACGCACAATTGGTGGCTACGCACTGAACTGGGTTACTTGGAGGCTGCCGTTTGCCGTTGTCGTTGCCTTTGCCGTTGCCGTATGCTAAAAACAACAATGACGAAGGTAAACAAAAACACGTGTGTTTCAAATTATCCGCAACGCGTCCGCACCTAGCTGCGCAGCTGCGGATAAAAGAGCGCAAGCTTTAAGAGAGCGGATAAAACGCAAGAGTTGGCAATGCGGCGTATACTCAACTCTTAACTGCTGGTCAGCCTCAATTTGTTTGCTTCCACAAATATTGTTGCATACTTTGGGGCTGACTCGTAAAAGATGCGGAGTATGCTGATCAAGTATAAGCATTCGAAGAATGTAGGTATTTTAAATATGCAAGCTAAAGCTTTATAAGTTAGGAAACGAAAGAAATGCAATAAATATTTCTTTTTACTTAAGCATTCACAGATATATGCAAAGATAGACCATGTGTATGTATGTGTGTATTTATGCTTGAATGTTGTGGTTGAGTTATGCGCATTTTATCATAACATAAAATGCTTTTCATACCTTTAACCAATCGACATCAATAAATCATGGTGTGTTAAAAGATAAATTGCTGTCATTGAAAGCAAATACAGACAGACACACACACAGACATGGACACATGCACACAGAGGAAGGCACTCAAACCCATGTTGCTTAACATAGGTGTAAACGGTGTATAAAAATAGTTTCAAAGTGTTCATTGAAAAGTTATTGAAGTGTAATGGCAGACGAGATACTCGTATTAATTTTAAACATCACACGTGTGCCATCCTCTGCCCCACTTTGTGTGTTTGCATACACAATCTACACACACAGACACACGGCACACACACACATACACACACACACGTAGACACATTGACACAGGGCAGAAGCTGCTGTCATTTATAGCTTGACTGAGAGCCGCATAGCAACGTTGAGGTTGAGTAGCTTTGGAATGGAAATTCTGAATTATCAATTGGGGCAAACGAACGCTCACACACACACACACACACACACACACACACACGCATCTATATATAGATATATAAACTGATCGCATTATATTGCATTTTGGCATATTGAATTAATGTTTATTGTCAATTTTTGTTGTGTTGCGATTTTCAATTTTTGTGCCCAGCAAATAAAGGCAATTTAATTAGGCATTGATTGCAATTCCCTCTCGTATGCGTAATATTTAATGAAACGTTGCCAATATATAGTTAAATGGCATTATTTTGTTAAACTTTATGGCAGCAGCAGCAGCAGCATTGACAGTGAGCTGACATTTGATATATTTATTTGGCTTGCGAGCTCTTGTAAAGTACCTCGTAAATGTCTATCAAATGCGGCTCATGCATGTGCAGCCAATTGTTCTTGTTGTTGTTGTTGCTGTTGTTATTGTTATTTGTGCTGACAGTCTATTAAATTTTTGATAGGCCATCGCATGTGCGAGCTTTTACAGCAGATGTGCATACTTATAGTATGCTCATGCTGGAAAGTATGTATATATATATATTTCATATGCGTCGCTTTATATTTTGGGCAATTTAATTAGCTTGACGAGCAGTTAAGTTAACGTATACTGTGCACATTTCGCGGAAATGTAAACTTTATTGTAGTAAATACAACAACTGCTCACCTTAAACTTTCTTCACTTTCTTCCTTTTCTTAAATTAAAAGTTTTCTTTTCAATTGTTAAATATTTTTACAGGGTATAACAAAGTTGAGCAGACTCTAAGGAATTTGAGCACATTTCTTACATAATATTCGGCTGCTGTCATTCAACATTTACGAGCTGGTTTAACCTTCTCCCCCTTCTTATCAGCCTCCTTCACACACACACACACATATACACACACACACGACCGCAGAATATTATATTATTAATAATGTCTGCGTTGAAGTTTGCTGCCAAAGCTGATGCCTCATATTAATATTAATTTAACGCTTGCCAGCGGCAACTGTGCGTATGATTGATACTTGATTCTTGATTCGTGCTACTTATGAGCTCTTTCAACCAAAGAAATGTGAATCTTCTTGTCTTCATTACGCTGCTGCTGCCAATCCTCCTCTGGCAGCTGGCAGAAAAGGGTTTCTCTCCGGTTTGAATGCTTGTTAAATGTATTGAGTGACATTTACTTCAACTGCAGCTGGACACGAGAACATTTTTAGCAATGGGAAGTGCTCGGTCCAGCAGGCATGGGCCGACGTTTGGTTTGTTGACCCTAGCAGGGCAACAAAAGACACACAGGAATTCACACACACATACACAGACAGATTGAGGCATACACTCAGGCACAGTCACACACACAGTGACACACACTCACTTGACAATTGCTGGCCCTTGCACATACACGTAGCCGCATATAGAAGCCTTCTTGCACTTCTCTTTCTGGTTCATTTGCTCTGTCGCTCTCGCTGTCTCTATCGCTCTCTCTCTTGCTATCTCTGTCGCTGTCGCTGTCTCTGTGTAGGTCTCTTCAGTTGCATTGCATTGTTTGGCCCATTTTGACGCCAGAGACAACTCGTTGAATGTTTAATGAATTGGTTCAGTGCAACTTTTAGCCAGCCAACTGCTCTCCTGGCGACTTCTGACCGCCTCAATACCATGTGCTCTTGTTGCAGCTACTCTTTATAAGGTATGTTCATTCCTTTCTTGTTTCCCCCTCCCAACGCCGCATCCTCTAACTTTCTGCAGTCCGTTGGCAAAACGCATTATTTCATTTTAGCTGAACATTATTAAAACTTAACCACAAAGCTGCAGCAAAAGTTCTTCTTCAACGTAATCGCACCTTTGCCTTTGTGGTCTAGGTTTGGTTTTAGCCACCTCACAATGGGCCAGCACACACACACACACACACACACACACATGGCAAAAATGGTAAGGCAAAGTTGTGTTCTAATTAAGCGCTAATAACATTTTACTACAGTTTACGGGCAACCAAAACTTTGCCATTGTCCTGGAGCCATGCAAATGTTGATGATGAACCGCCAAGGCAGCTGATCCGAACTGAACTGGAAACTAAATTTACAAGCTTCGCCACTGAAAGGAAATCAATTTAAAATAAAAAAGAATAATGTTAGAACTTTAAGATACTCTGGAGTGACAAGAGCTGAACGTAATATAGAGTATAAAATTGCATTTTAATTTTCATTTAGCTGAAATGTCTGGCTGGCCAAATTGCAGCGATTGCCAACGAAATCCCCAATGGCTGGTCTATATTTCAGGGCACATTTTTAGGCAGCTGCCAGCTGTCAGAGTGGACAGCATGCTAAACAAATCGAAGAGGGAAGGAGAAGGAGCAGCAGGAGTAGGAGTTGCCCTGGGGCAACTGTGGGGGGAATGAGGGGCAAATGTGGGTTGTGAAATGTGAGCTGCGAAATGTCTCCAGCTGAATGCTGTTTCCTGCCTTCGTTCTTCCTTCCTTCGTTCCTTCCTTTCTTCCATTCTTGCTTAGTCAATTGAGTCGTGCATTTGAGTTTGAGCTGTGACAGTTGTTGTTGCTACAGCATTTGCTTTATTTGATGTTGCTTCAGTTGTTGTTGCTGTTGTTGTTGTTGTTGCTGCTGTTGTTGCTGCTGTTGTTGCTGCTGTTGTTGCTGTTGCTTCAGTTGTTGTTGCTGCTGCTGTAGTTCGCTGCAGGCCATGTCAGTGTGCTTTACATGTAAGCAAATAGCAGTCCCTAGCGGTGCCTTTGGAGTTTGCTCTAGCCCCTCCGTCGCCTACGCCCCGCCCCTTTAATACTTGGCCGGTGTTGCTTTACACATGCTGTGTTAGTATTTCAATGACTGAGCACTTGAGCAATGGAGCACAGGAGCACTGGAGCACTGTAGCACTTGAGCATTTGAGCATTGGAGCAACTCGTGCAATGTACAATCTGCAGTCGCATGTTGCGTTGTGATTTGCCTAAGTGCTGGCAACGATCAGCAGCTTTATCAATGTTATCAAGGCGCAGAGCAGACATAAAACTGATTGATGGCCATGTGTGATTGTGATTGTTGTGGCCTGTGAGGAATTCCCCCTTGGAATTAGCTTAAAATTGATGTAAGTCTAAATTGAATTTTAATTTGAGACATGAGGCAGGAGGCATGTGGCATGTGGCAAGTTGAAGCACCTTGCCTTGACTTAAAACGAGGTCAGATATCATCGTATCGTCGTATGAGACACAGTTTTGGTCGGTCGCCTTGTCTCACTCTGTTGTTTGCTGTAAGCAAATAAACGCTTATTTGCACACTAATTGCACCTGCGACGTGCTTTGTTATTATAAAATTCTATATTTACACTGTGAAAGCTTTTTCCTTTCTTCTCTGTGTGTGTGTGTGTGAGTGTGAGTGTGTGTGTGAGTGTGGTGTGTGCGTTGTGTGCATCGCTTTTGTCACAATATTTGCCATTGTTTCGTGTCTTGTCGTACCTGGCTTGTTAGCACTGAAAGGCTTTTCTGGGTCTACTATCTACTCTCTACTCTCTACTGTCTACTGTCTACTGTCAGCTGCTGCTGCTGCTGCTGAATTTCGCATGGTGCGACTGGCAACACGGCGTATGATTAACCATGCAGAAGTTGTCGTGCTGCGGTTGCTGCGTGTTCTGAGCCCTAATGAAGATGCAAGGCTTTGACTTCAACTGATCCGCAAATATGCCTGGCATTGCCTTGACCTCACTCCACTCTCCCCTTCCCTCCTCCCCTCTCAAAAATAATACATGTTTCGAGTGTGTGCTGTCACATTTGGAACATCAGAAGGCTTTTATCACTAATTGTATTAACGTTTTCTTCTCTTTTTTCGTACTTTGCTTAACCTGAACACTTTGCCCCCAATTCCCAGGAGCGTGACACAAGCAGAGGCAGACAGTGAGACAGTCAACAGTTTTATTAGCCGTAATTTGTTAATTAAAATATTCTACAATTTAGGTTAAAACAAAACTAGCGCAAGTTTCGATTGATTATACGCAAGTTATGACAAACAGCTCGAACTTTTGCTCTAGCATACTTATGAGCGTTGCGATTAGGCAAACTTTTTAGCCATCGTCAGCTGCATTTGGCCATTTGGCCATTTGGCATTGCGCACTTTTTGTGCATTTGAGCAGCTTAAATATTTAAGCAGCACTACGATGAGCTGAATGCTGCTTTTTAAGCTGCCTCTCTGCTGCTTCTCTCCTTGAGGGATTTACGTGTGTCCAAATGCAATGCAAATGTCCAGTCGCTGGGGTCGCTGCTGCATCTCAAGTAGTTGGGTCGAACTGGGTTGAAAAATGAGCAAAGCATGCAGCTCAGGCTGAAGCTGACGCTGTAGCTGTAGCTGTAGCTGAAGTTGCAGTTGCAGCTAAAGTTGAAGCTGGAGTTGAAGTTGGAGGAAACTTTCGCTTCGAGTCTGCAGCGGCGACTTGGCGTCAACTTTTGTCAAGATGAAATCAAAGGAGCTGCAGTCGGTTCAAGTTTAGACAAAGTTGTGCATAAAATGCCATTAAAGGCTCACGTAGTCGTCAAAGAGTCAAACGACAAACATTCGCAATGCGTCCCAAAAATTCTATACAATTACAATTGTTCAAGAAACGAAACGCAACGAAACGAAACGAAACGAAACGGGAAACGGAGAGAAAGAGATAAATAAAGAAAATGAGAAAGAGAAAGAGCTGAATGGCAGAAAGAGCAAGGAGTGCTAACAAAAATGGCATCTAGTCAAATAACTGCTTAAAGGATTTCGCTTTAGTTTCCAACATTATTTGCTGTGCATTCAGGTGCAATTATTTGCACTCAGCTGCGTTCGCTTTTGAGCAATTAAAATGCAATTTGTCGAGCATAATAATGCCAAAGCAACGGCAAAAGCGCGGTCGAGCACCGAGGCCGAGTCGTTTGGCAAAAACTGTGCCAAATGAAGGCCACCAAACAATGGCAGCCAGAGCAAAAAAGCAAATAAGAAATGCGAGTAATATAAACGTAGTAAATGCACTTAAAGCCACAAGCAAAATGAACAGCAACATCTCGTACTGCAGCGCATTTAATAGAGATAGAAATGTGGTATTTTGATAACTCCCTTCAAATAATTATTACGTTCCCATTGATCTGACATTCGAGCTAATTAGTTGGCCGAGCAAAGAGCGCGACTAGCCGACTGTTTGCCCCTGTTAAATGTGGCTCACAAAGGCGCCTGTTGGCCAGCTCGTTTCGGCGGCGGCGGCGGCCACATGTTGCGGCACAAAACAATTAACGGCATGCGGCAGTTGCCATTTACCTGGAGGCTCGTTGGCAATTCGCAAACAATTTGATGACAACGGCATTTTATCAATCAATTTCTGTTTTTCTTTTACACAGGCATTTCTGTTATTGTTGTCCAGTTTGTTTTCATTTGTTGTGTGCTGTGTGTGTGTGTGTGTGTGTGTGTACTGTGTGCTGTGTGTGCTGTGCGCTGTTTTCTCACGTGCTGCAGCTGCCAATGCAAATTGAGTTGCCTTATGTTTTGCCTCTGTATGCAGCACTTTGTTTATTTATTTGCCAGCACGTGCAACTGCGACAACGGCCAGAGCCATGATGCAAAAAACTGTGTGCATATGTGTGTGTAGATGCTGTGTGTGTGTGTGTAGATGCTGTGTGTGTGTGTGTGTTTCTGTTTTTTCATAATTTTAATTACAAACTTGTTGTTTGTCTTGTTGTTTATCGTAGCGTTGTGTTAGCACCTACACCGCGTATACGCAATCGAGCAACAAACGAACGAACTGAACTGCTTGCCAACTGCTTGCCCAAGTGTACTGCTTGCCGCTGCTGTTAGGGCAAGCGGCTCAAATTGACATGGCAATGTTAACAACTAAGTCCAACATTATAGCATTGTCGTG
Source organism: Drosophila macrospina (assembly GCA_035042075.1). Taxonomy (NCBI): domain Eukaryota; kingdom Metazoa; phylum Arthropoda; class Insecta; order Diptera; family Drosophilidae; genus Drosophila; species Drosophila macrospina. The sequence goes on along the minus strand of JAWNLW010000504.1, from coordinate 1,524,581 downwards.
CGGTCCGATTATAACTAAATTAAGAATTCGTTTCAAATAATTAACTCATAATAAACAAATCGCATAGCATTCGTGATATATTTCAACTGCTTCCAACTGGTTTCCCAATACGCCTGTTTATTTGCACTTTCAATCGTTCAACGGCGCTCAATTCGCACTTGCCAATGCAAATTAGCCAATATTTGTGTTGCGCTGCTCTCAGTTACGTTGTGCGTGTTTTTAACTGTTTTTCTTCTTTTTTTTTTATTTAATACACTTCTGTTGTTGTTTGTTGTGAGTGATGCATTGTTTAAACCTACATCACGCATTCGCCACACAATCCCAGCGTGTTTGCTCGCTACAGAACGGATTTGTTCCATCACATTGACCTTAGCTGGGTTAAGCTTGTCCGACTTGAGCATACTCTTATATTTTAGGGAGTTAAGCGTTTACAACAAGCGGATCAGGCGAGCGTGCACGACAACAAAATACCCTGTGTAGTCTGTCAAATAAAGTAATTTTATTATAAGAGAAGTGAGTAACTCTCTCTCTGTATTTCTCTTACTCTCTCTCTCTATCTCTCTCTCTCTCTCTGTATCTCTCTCTCTCTCTCTCTCTCTCTCTCTCTCCTCTCTCTCTCTCTCTCTCTCTCTCTCTCTCTCTCTCTCATCTCTCTCTCTTTCAATCTTTCCCTCTCTCCCTCTCTCTCTAACAGGTGCTTAAAGAACTCTCATTTGAAACACTCATACAACTCATAGCAGCAAGCTGAGTGCTACGTCACTTAATTTACATATGCATGCAGCGCAGTCGTTCGCTGTCTCGCTCGCACTCATGTGCTGGCCGCAAAGAGCAAAGCGGAAGCGATTCAATGCTCACATTTCTTCCCTGATTATCTTTCTTATTTATAAAGCAATCTTGATGAAACTTTTAGGATTGCTTCTATGTTATATTCTTCAAACATCTGTTGACTTAAAATGTTCTACGCTGAGAAATAATGTATGCATAATTAGTTTTCTCCCATTTGCTTTCATTCCTTGTTATGCTCTCATCTATTTTCATTCAATCTGGATTATACTCTATCTTGCATTATTTTATTGTTTAAACTTTAATATATATCTAACCAGAAATACGCATATACCCGCTTGTTTCCACATTTTCAATGATTTAACAAGCAAAATTCATGATTTATGCATCAATAAATCAACGCGCCTTTTAGATTAACCGAACTGTAATTATTTAGTGTGATTATATAAGAGCTTCTCAAGCGTAGGAGAGAAATTTGTAGTTATGTACACGCTTCTGGAAAGAAATGGGGAATGCGAGTAAATACAAGATTTGGATCTTGGCTAATTGAAATTTAAGAGCTTTAAGAATCGTGTATTTCACTGGAATTTATCTTTATGGGGCAGCCACAATTTGTGCCTAATCAAACGATAAGCTTTATGTCGATTACCGGCACGAGCAATTGCTGAAACATTATGATTAGTCTTTAGTCAAGGTTTAGATCTAGTAGTGGCGCTCCGCTCGGTCCCTCCAGGTTTGATCAGTTGAACTCTCAGCTTGTTTGGCTGTTCGGTTGTTCGGTTATTTGCCTGTACGCTTGTCCAGTTTCGCGATTTGCCTTAATTGAAGTTAACTGATCAGCTGATCAGCAGCTCTGGCGAGTGAGAGCGCCTCAACGATCGCGTTCAACTTGGAAGCCGGCATAAAGCTGCAGTTTCAGTGCGCTGCGAGCAACCGGCGGCTTCACACCTGAGCCACGCATACGACAAATCAACAGCAACAAGACACAACAACAAGACACAACAACAATAGCAACAACTAACGAAGAGGCCCGAAGAGTTGAAGAGCTGTTGCTGAAGACCCTTGAAAGTTTCATGGTGCGTTTAAGTTTTGTGGTTTCTTCTCACTTGAGATACATATACAAGTGTGTGTGCGTGAGTGTGTGTGAGTGTGGGAGTGTTTGTGTGTGTGTTCGTTAACTTTAACTATTTTGAAACTTCTCACACAAGTTGTGCGAGTGTGTGGCTTTTGTTTGGCTTTCGTTAAGCTGTTGTACTTTGTGCGCTTGGCTTGGCTGTTTGCACAACTGTCACTTTGATGTTTTTGATTAAAGAGATTGTTGTTGTTATTCTGCATGGCAGGCAGGAATGCAGCAATTACTATTGCCGTTGCCTTTTACCATCATCATCAATGCGATTACATTTGAATTAAGTGCAAAACTCAGGCAGCTGTTCTGTTAATTGTAATTGTTTTCGTAAATTTGTTTTGCCACATTTGCATATGTTTTAACTTGCCAAGTTGTTCAACCCAATCAATTGCACACACAACACAACACAACGCAACTGACACATGCATTTAATCGCTTTTACTTCTTGTCAAACAAGGCAAAACAATTGAGTTAACAAAATGCATACAATTTATTTTGTAAACTTCCCTCAAAAATATTAAAATTTCAGCAGAAATACAACCGCAACAAATGCAATTTGAAAGGTTTCCAATTTTGCTTGTCTCTCTCAACATTTTTTTTTAATTTTTCCATAAGTGAAGTGAAAAATTTGTCATAAGAACAATTGAAGAATTCATAATATATATCACAAGCCTATGATGCTTAATTTAAGCAACTTTTGTTACTGTTATTACTGTTGTTTTTACGCTCCTGCTAATCTAGCACTAATTTGATATGGCCACAATTAAGATAGGCACTTGCTAATAGAAGTTTAATAGCTTTCAAGTCACATACCATAGGCATTTGCACAAATATACATTTGTTTCTATTTGCACTAGTATTTGCTTAGCTACTACTGATAAGTCGATAAATGATAAATCTGAACTAATTCATAAATCAAGCAAGAAATGGTTAAACCAACTTTATTATTATTTTTACTATTATTATTATTATTTGTTTGTCATATAGATAAACAAGCTGGTATCAACTGGTAACTGAGAAATTTCTCTAGTATTACAATCTGTGTTGTGTTTTGTTGTAGTTTGATAAGCAACTTAATTGTTGCTTGTTTTATGAGTAGTTCTAGTCAGCATTTCAATGCTAAAATTTATAACTTTAAAATAACAAATCATTTGTATTAGTCTGCAGAGGCAATTAGAATTGAACAGCTAATCGTGTTATGTGTTTCACTCTGTGACTCTGTGACTCTGTTTTTATGCAAATTAGCTCTATAAATTTGCAACCAATTTGAATGAAACTTGTTGCCAATGAGTATTTAATGGGAGCTTGTTTTTGTTCTGCTCGCTTTAGGAAATTTGTTAATTAGTTCTTGTATGAGTATCATAATTAAAGTTATCAATTGCAAATTATTGAATGACTGAGTTTATTTGTAGAACAAGGCAACTACTTCTTATATATTTCAATGGATTAAACGATCCCACAATTAGTTTTTAAATTAAGAGTTGTTTTGTTTCTGTAAATACCTCAATCACCAAACTCGGCATGAATGTTCCTGTATACCCTCTACAGATCGAGTTTACTTTCGATTTCCAATAGCTCAAAAGAGTTTCAAAAGAGAGTTCTATAAACACCTGTTAGTTACTTATAATCAAAGTACATTTATTATATATAACTCTACAGGGTATTAAACAGTCGCGCGCGCTTGACTGATCCGCTTGTTTTATGTATATTTAGATTTTTGAATATATATTGAACAAACTTAGCAGACATTATTCTAGCCAAGTTGTATTCAAATTAAATAATTATTTATGAAATAATCAGCCAAATGACGAGTTTTTTGCATAAAGTTCTCTAACAATTAACAAATTTAGCAATAATGTATGCAAACGGCAAAGTAATCAATCTTTGACACGGCAAAGATAGCTGCTGCTCAATTATTAATTGAGGGCATGTTAGAGAGTGCAGAGTGTGTTATCATATTGCCGCGCCGCTATTATCTAATAGAGAGTGACTAAATATAAATTTGTTCTTGCACACGTGCAATGCAAACTGGAAACTGGAAACTGGCAACTGAAAACTGGAAAGCTGTTGAAATTCGTGGCAAGCAAATTAAGTGAAAGTCCCGCCCAAGTAAAGCTGAGCCCGAAATACAAACCGAAATTCAAACTCAAACCGGTCGCGTTGTGTTGAGCTCAAGTGCTTGGCTCACTTGCGCTACAATTACGTATTTGATTATGAGTTTATAGTGTGTGTGTTCTGTGCTCTGAGTTCTGTACTAAATTTCGCGTGCTTTAAATGGAACAATTTGCAAACTATTTGCTTAATAAGTTAAATGGATAATTGAGTTAAGAGGCGTTTGTCATGAAGCGTCAAGGAGCAGTGTCGATAATGCGAGACAATTATTTTCACAAAAATAAAATATAACAAACGTTTATTTTTGTAAATACATACACACACAACTGCACAAATGCTTATATACTTATATGCGGATAAAGCTGCTTAGGTAAATAATTGTGCCCCGCAGCCTGACCTGGACCTGGACCGCGAGTGAGTTCTATGTCAAAGCCAATTGTGAATTGTGAGCGCAGCACGCAATGCTGCATGGAGACGACGACACAATAAATTGCTGTAGATTTATATTTAAAAATAGCTGAGCGCGAACAAAGTGCTAACAAATTGCAGCTGAAAATAAAAGTAAAAAAGACAATACAAAAAAAAAATATAATACGATTCGCATTGTGTGCCATATTCCCTATTGAATTATTTTGCCATCGAGTTGAGTTGATTGTAGGAGTTCTTGAATTTAATTTGATTTTAATGAAACGCCAGCACGCACATTGATCAGATCATTTATCATCTTTTTTTCTCTTTTCCCACTTTTATTTGTTTGCAGGCAGATTGCGCATACGCCTTCAATAAATAAAAGTAAACAATTCACACACAACAACAATAATGACTGACCTGGAGTCAACGAAGTCGGATAAACTCAATGGCCATCAGCCGCATCACAACAAGTAAGTGATTTGTCTGCCCAGTAGAAACTGGCTAGACTAGAAACCGCTAATGGCTTCCGCGTTAAACATTAATCAGACATCAGATATCAATGAAATGTTGGCTTGATCTCAGCTGTGCAAGAAATGTACTTGTTTCAAAGTACGGTATAGTGCATATATACCCGATACCCAACTCCATGGAAACATATGTTAAACTACCAACTGTCTAGCTCGTGCCAAACCAGCAAACCAGTCGCAGTTACCTCTCATATGTTGGCTTTGCAAACTGGTTATGGCCCATTGGTAACTGCAGACAGCAAAGAAATCAAAGAAAACAAAAAAACAAGCGGGTGCTGCTCGACAGAAAGAGACCCGGTATTCATATCTAGACACTCATATGGTTATATTATATATTATGATAGATATATTATAATATAAAGAATTTAAAGTCAATTTACAAATACTTATCTGAACATATTTATATGTTAAAGTAAAAAAAGTGAAAACTTTAAGGATTCGACTGGGATTCGAGCCCAGGATCTCTGTGCTGCGCTTTGCTATGCCAACGCTCTAATAGCTGCGCCACTGCAACTGTAACTAGATATCGGCAAAAGCAATATATATTCTCACTTCCCTTTCACTGACCGCTTTGCAAGTATTTCTGTTGTTTCTGTGAGGCTCTCTTATTACCATTCACTCTCAGAAGAGAGCGGGTATAGAGAGCGACGGGACTCGACTCGGCTGCTGATGCTGGTCAAGAATATATATACCTTATAGGGTCAGAGATGCTTCCGTCTTCACATTCCTTCATTTGCACAAACTTATTGGCCCCTGTAATAGTTCGGTACCGGGTCTACTATTAACAATGAAATGTTGAATCCAATGAGCAGCGGCAACTTCATTAATCAGCTGGCGAAAGTGGGTTCGCTTGTTGCTTGTCGCTTGTTTACCGTTGCCGCAATGGCCTTGTCTGATAATATTAATTTCCATTTTCCCCCACCCAGCAATGAGATTGTGGAGAGCGAACCACTCAGCTGGAGATTCTGGCGTAAGCAGCGTTACATTGTGGTGCTGTTGGCATTCTTTGGCTTCTTCAATGTCTACTCGCTGCGTGTGAATCTCTCGGTGGCCATTGTGGCAATGACGGAGAATCGCACCGTGGTGGATGGCGATGGCAATGTGTCCTACGAGCAGGACTTTCCCTGGGACTCCAAGCAGAAGGGCTTGATCTTGAGCTCCTTCTTCTATGGCTACATACTGACACAGTTCCTGGGCGGCTACATTGGCACAAAGATTGGCGGCAATATTGTGAGTTTACATTTAAATATCTATTAATCAAAATTGCTTAATAATTGTTAATAATTGTCCCTGCAGGTATTTGGCCTGGGCATTGGCACAACGGCCATATTGACGCTATTAACGCCGTTGGCGGCCAAGCATAGCTTGGAGATGTTCCTGGCTGTGCGCATCATTGAGGGCGTCTTTGAGGGTGTCACCTTTCCCGGCATTCATGCTGTGTGGGCCAGATGGTCACCGCCCTTGGAGCGTTCCCGCATGGCATCGATTGCATTTGCCGGAAATTATGCCGGCACTGTGGTAGCGATGCCATCATCCGGCCTGTTGGCATCACGCTACGGCTGGGAGAGTGTTTTCTATGTATTTGGTGCAATTGGCGTGCTTTGGTTCATACTTTGGATGCTGTTTGTTCGTGCCGGGCCCGAAATGGATCGCTTCTGCTCGAAGGAGGAGCGCGAATATATACAGCACACAATTGGCTATGTGGGTGTCAAGAAGATCAAGCATCCTTGGAAGGCATTCTTTACCTCAATGGCCTTCTATGCGATTATCGCGTCGCACTTCTCTGAAAACTGGGGCTTCTACACACTGCTCACTCAGCTGCCCAGCTTCCTCAAGGGTAAGTTAGCGTCGTGAAGGGGTTTGTGCTGCATTCTCATTAGTTTGATTGCAGATACACTTAACTTTGATCTGGGCAAAACGGGCTTCCTATCGGCTGTTCCTTACTTGGCAATGGGCATTCTGTTGGCAATATCCGGCTACTTGGCTGATTGGCTGCAAGTGAAGGGCATTTGGACGACAACACAAGTGCGCCGTAACTTCAATTGCGGTGCATTCTTGGCTCAAACAGTATTCATGATGCTTACGGCGTATATTATGGATCCCACTTGGTCGGTTATATTCATCACAATTGCTGTGGGCCTAGGGGCATTCGCTTGGTCTGGATTCGCGTAAGTCTTTGAGCATTTCAACAAGTTTATCTCTCTCTCACTCTCTCTCATATTGAACTCTGTTTGCAATTGTTGCAACTGTTGCAGTGTCAATCACTTGGATATTGCACCACAGCACGCAAGTGTGCTTATGGGCATTGGCAACACATTTGCCACCATACCCGGCATTGTCAGCCCCCTGCTGACGGGTTACATTGTGGGCGATGGCGGGGACCGCGATCAATGGCGAGTGGTTTTCTTCATATCGGCGGGCATTTATCTCGTTGGTTGTGTCATTTATTGGTTCTATGCGTCGGGCGAGCTGCAGGAGTGGGCCAAGACACCGGAACAAAAGGCCATGGAGGCCGAACAGAAGCAGTTGCAGTTGACACAAAGAGCTGGATTTGTAAATACGGCTGCCGACCTAAAGGACTAAAGGGATCAAATTGCAGACATACAGACAAACGCAGGACAATTGAAAGTGTTCAACGAAAAAAGTAAACCGCAATACCAGAGACACATTTTAGTTTAGTTTATGCTCGTATACATTTATAGTACCATATTGTCAGCTCAAAGTTGCGCCTTGGAACTTCCTCCTTGTTATGTGATGCTAACAAGTGGATTTTATTCATGTTAGCCCATTGACTATTTTTAGAATTTTTGCCAGTGCACTCGCAGTGCATTCGAGTGCTGTTCCGAATAAACAAAGTTTTTTATTCAAACTGCACTTGTTACTACCATGTTTTACCATTTTTTCCCATTCAGTCATTCGCTCAACATTCAACGGATGTATTCGGATATTCAGCCCTCTAAAGTATGCAGCATTATTTAAGCAAGCAACTTTTTTAAGCTGCAGCCCGAAAGTATGCAACAGTATTCAATGAAATGTGCAAAACTACATTTAATGCTACCTTAAATAAAATAATATTATTGGCCTAGTGAAAACTTAATTTGGCCAAAAGCAGTAAACGTGAAACTACAAATACATCGCATTAAAGTGATTGCAGCTTTATTTTCGTTTGGCCATTTCTATTGATTTGGTTTGACCACATCCGTTAAACGGAACTTTTCTCTTCCACTTTGATGATTATGTGATGTGTAAATATTTGAGCCATGAGCTTAGTACACGTATGTGGGAGCACGGCAACGTGCCGTATGCATAACGCACACAATTGATAAGCTGATAAGAGCGCCGTGTGCAGCACGACCCACTGATATCGCACTCGAATCTAAAGCCAACACGTTGGGCGCAAAATTTGTTTGCCAAACGCCGCAAATAGTAGATATGCGTTTACAGTTACGCATTTTGCGCACGAATCGTTGATAAGCTTGGGCCCTTTTGTTGTTTTGGTTTTGCACTCAACATTTCATTTGGGCATTAGCATATAAATACAATTGGTGGAGCGCAACAAACAGTTGATTGCAGCAAGTGAAAAGCTTTGCATTAATTAAACATTTTCAGTTTTTCCTTTTTCCAAAAGAGAAACTCATCGCAATGGGCTGCAAAGGATGCGCAACGAGTGAGTGCAATTCATAATTTTTGAATAAATTAAACCTAATAAACTGGAAATGTTCATTGCAGTTTGCCAGTGCTCGGCACAAAAGTGCGGCGGCAATTGTGCCTGCCACAAGGATTGCCAGTGTGTGTGCAAGAACGGGCCCAAAGAGCAATGTTGCAGCAGTAAATAATCAGCAAGTGGCAAGTGGCTTAAGTCCTCAATGGCCAAGGCAGCCTTCAATTCAGTCAAGTTCTTCAGGCCAACCAAAATAATAATAATAATAATACATTTATAAAGCATGATTTAAAATATTTGAGTTTGATAAATAAACGTTAAAAGGAATTGCAAATATTTTGGTTTCAACACAAATTCATCTTGGCTTTTGACACATTTCAAATGTATTTTGGCCTTCTTTTGCAACCATAATAACGTTATTATGCCATTTGCAGCAGCCGTTTATGAGCTGGAAAAGCAATTTTGATTGCTTGTGTGCAATAGTTTTTTGATTGCCCATTAAAATTGACGTGTTTTGGTTGCTTTTCAATAATAACAATTTACGTAAATTTATTATGCTTCAAGAAGTCGCAAATAAACGAGAAATCCAAATAAGGACACCTTGACAACCTGCGGTGTCTGAAGGACATGTCACATGCTTTCTTCTCACTTCCGTTGCCGTTGCCGTTTCCGTTTCCGTAGCCGTTGCCATTGCCATTGCCCTTTCCCCTCGCTTTCTCCTCTCCTGCCTCTCATGCTGACCAACAAGAAATATAAATCATTAGCATAATCAAAATGTGCGTGCTTTGTTTTCATTTGCTTCTGCGACCTGCGTCCGTTGCGTGTCTCGAGCGTTTTGTTGGCATTTTGTTGTAGCCTTGTTGTTAACCTTGAATTTGCATTTGGATCTGGCTCTCATTTTGGCTAAATCAGGTGGTAAATGTTGTGCTTGAATTGTGCGCAAGCTAATCGAATTATTGCATGCCTTGACTTAAGCATCAAATAGTACGAACAACAAGTTTGATAGCAACTGACAACTGACAACTTTCAATTAATGTGCAAAAGTAACAGCTTAAATATGAACAAATTGTCTGTAAATTCGCTAGAGAATTGTGAACTGGGTAACATTTCAGCGGGAGAAACTACCACTACTACAAGTAAGTCTACTTTCTGTCTCTCTGGCAATCGTATAATAACTCTTTTCCTTTTGCTTTTCCTTTATGCTTTTCCTTCCTTTTGCTTTTTACTTTTTCTTTAGCCAAGCGCCAACAATGCGTCTCTACGCCATTACTGGTGCGTGGCATTCTGATTCTAACACTCTTTAACATTTCTTTGGTCGCATTCGTTTATCTGTTCTACATTTACATGAACTCGTTGCCGGAAGATCAACGCATCAAGGTGAACACCGCCTTTTGCAGCATTGGCGCAATTTTGCTGTTCGTTTCATTGCTCAATCTGGGAGTATGTAGCTGCCTCGCCTCTCCATCATTATTCATTATACAAATGCTTTTTTAATATATTATCTTTGCAATTGCAGGACTTGTCCAAGTATAATCATAACTTCTACTACATTTAGGTCAGCAGATTGCAGATAATGTTGCAGAGTTAAAGTTCAATAAAGTGTATACTTAATTAATTGTTTGACATTTTCATTGTTTGTGGCGCCTTAATTGAAGTGCAATTCGCAATACGCTTTAATCAGTCGAATGTCCAAAGTGGGTATGCTGAGCCAGAGAGTAACTACAGGGTATACTCTTACGTAGACTTGAGCGCCCAAATATCAATTGAAATTGAATTTTATGCTGCAAACTAATTGAATATCTAAAGTAATTGCAGTTGTAGCTGCTCTCTTGCGCTGGGTAACTGCTAGTCTATCACTCTTATGCTTCTTCTCGCTGTGTTGTGGACACACGCAAAGTGGCTGGAGTCACGCAACGAAGGCCACACACAATGTTGCAAATTGTGTCTCAGCCCGATGACGTCAAGTTGCCTTGCGATTTGCGTCATTTAAATACAAAACTCATATCTCTGTCGTTCTCTTAATTATTAATTGTTTTTTATTTTTCTGATGTATTACATAAAACAATATTCTTTTATATTTATATTCGTGCTTAATTCGTGGTTCAATTGCTCCGTAATAGTATTTCCAATAACTTTTGTAGTAACAGTAAAGCAATTCTTTGGGTCTTGCAACAGAATATGTCCGATAATAATCGCGTGTCTCGATGGTATTTTGGAGGCGTGGCCAGCTCAATGGCTGCGATGGTGACGCATCCGCTGGACCTGATGAAGGTGCTGATACAGACGAACACCAAGAAACTCTCGGTGATGAAGACCACCCGCCAGATATTGAGGGAACAGGGTCCACTAGCATTCTACAATGGCATCTCGGCATCGATAATGCGGCAATATACCTACACTTTGTCGCGATTCGGTTTCTATACGATGGGTGCCAGGCTCATTGATACGAAGTCAATGGGTAGCAAGGTGGGGCTGGCCGCGATGAGTGGCTATATCGGTGGTTGGGTGGGTGCACCGGCTGATTTAATCAATGTGCGGCTGCAAAACGATGTGAAGTTGCCGCCGGATCAAAGGAGAAAGTAAATAATGGCCAATCGCTTTCAGCTTCCAGCTTTGAGCTTTCAGCTTTCAGCTTCCACCTCAGGTCAAAGAACATTGATTGTTTACATTTCTTTTTGCCATTTTCCATTTCCCATTTCCAGTTACGCTCATGCAATTGACGGACTTGTGCGTGTGGCTCGCGACGAGGGCTGGCTGAGTCTCTTCAATGGCGCCTCGATGAATGCACTGCGTGGCGCTTTCATGACAGTTGGCCAAATTGCATTCTACGAGCAGAGCAAGGACATGCTCATTGCCCAGGGATGTCCACAGCGCATCGACACTTACATTGTGGCATCCACAATATCGGCGATTGCTGCCACGGCGTTAACGCAACCCATCGATGTGATTAAGACGCGTCAAATGAATTCACGCAGTGGAGAATACAAAGGCCTCAGCGATGTATTCTATAAGACAGCATTAGAGGGTCCCTCCGCTTTCTACAAGGGCTCCATTCCGGCCATCACACGTCTCGGCCCACACACAGTCTTACTGTTTGTCACCCTCGAGTATCTGCGCTCTCACTTTGGCTGGCTGCCTCCCGACTCCAAATAGCCCTAAGTTCAGTTAAATCTACCCGTCGAAGATGTTGAAAATTGCAAATTACAAAAGTGTGTACGTTTTTATTCAGTGTCCTCTGTAAATCATAAAATGAGTTGTTTCAAAATTACTGTCCTAGTTGCAATAAAAAACTTTTATAAACATTTATTACACGCTTGTATTCAATTTGAACATTTCCAGACAGACCAATGCTGTTGTCGCTTCACTCATAAAGATGACGAGGCGACGGCACCACACAAGTTAAACAATCATACGCCCCTTGTTCCGCTCTTGTTATGGCAGCACAGCTGTGCTGCTTACAACATACAACTGTCGATTTCTGCTTTCAGCGCCAATTAATAATGATAGCGTGACTTCGCAAAATGCATTTTTGTGTAGCTTTGATAGCGAAATTATTAAAAGACTACGAGTGGGAAAGCTACAGTCGAGAGTAGAAGACCCGGTGTAAATATCTAAACAGTCATATAGGTATACTTCTTATTATAATAGAAATATAATAATATAAGCACTTAAAAGTAAATTTGAGTGCATTGCATTTTCACTAGGAAACACTTCTAAACAAACGTTTATAACTTCAAGTTTACGAATAATTGAGAAAAAACTCACTACACTTCAAAAGCAAAAGGAACCGACTGGGATTCGAACCCAGGATCTCTGCGCTGTGCGTCTCTTTGCCACAACACTAACAGTTACGCCACCGCAAATGGCATTACAAATCGGCAAAAGAAAAATATATTCTCACTTCCCTTTCATTGTCAGCTTCGCAAGTTTCTGTTGCTTCAGTGATGCTCTCTCAATATCGTTCACTCTTTGAAGAGAGCGGCAATAGAGAGCGGCAATAGAGAGTGGCAATAGAGAGCGGCAGTAGAGAGCGGCGGGCACTGAGCGCAGCACCGTTACATTTGTTGCGTTGCTGCGTTTGCATGCACAGACATATTTAGCTATTTCCTCTTCTTAAATAATTAATAGATTCCGACGTATGGGCATAATTAATATTATATAAGTAAATAAAATAAAGGTAAACTGTTAATTAATAACTAATAAACAATAATACTGAAATGAAGAATGGACAGCAACTAGATTTGAACTTGCGTACTCTCGAGTGTATTGTTGTTGTTGTTGTCATGGCTATATTGACTCAACTATTTATGCTAATCAGCTATATATATATACTTTAATGTGCTTCTGCTTGCCTGTTATATATATTTGCACAAAATTATTAGTCTAAAAATAAAACAAAAATTAATAAAATTACATTTTCACTAAAAAATCATTTAATAATTATTACGAATTCTAATATTTTAATAATTGAAGACTACAATTTAGTGCAGGCAATGTGTTAATCAATCCAATTTCAGCAAATTGCATTGCGATTGCTTATAATTTATTATTATTATAGCAGCATTGCTATATATATTTCTGAAAGAATATTAAATATTTGAAGCAGATTTGCATTAAAATTTAATGCACACGAAATGTCAATAAAATGTTTATTTAGAGCAACATTAGAATGCGCAAAATGCTTGCGAATAATCACATGTAGAATATGATGTGCGCCTGCAGTGCATTTGCTAATGTATTATGGAATAAGTAGACATTTAAATGCAGTGCGAGACTGTTACAAACATAAATCGTAGAGTCTGTGTGGTTAACTTAATTGTACGCATTGTGGCTGCAAGGCCGTTGGCAACGATCAACGATAAAGGGCAGCGGGGCAAGGACAATGGAATGGCCACAGTTATTATTTACGCAACGGTCAAGGACAATGTGGGCAGAGAAACAAACACAGAGAACAATATTGATGGCAGTACGTGCTTTAAGTATTACTTCAATATTTATGATTAAATTGAGTTCTTAACGCGACAAAAAAAGACAAAAAAAAATAATTAAAGTAAAAAAGTGGCAACAATTGTTGGTTATTTAAATGCAGGCCAATAAATTGAAGAACATTTTTAACTGGCGCTTTTATGTCTTAGCGCTCATTTTGCAAGCCGACATTATCCGCTTTATGCACGGAAGTCCATTTATATTGGAGTCCCGGCCAAGTAGCGGCGTCGAGTTTTTGGGCGGGGTTTGTGGGGTGGTGAATGGGGAGTGGGGAGTGGGGAGAAGCGAGACAATAAAGTGGCTGACTGGAGACCAAATTGCAGCCCGGAACTCGCAGAGCGTTTAAATACCTTCGTGTCCGGTGCCATTTCCCTTGCCAGTCTGAGCATGCGAAATGCAATAAACTTCTAAATCAGTCGATTAAGCTGCGAGTTGAGAGTTGCCAGTTGCGAGTTGCGAGTGCGAACAATGCGAATACTCCTAAAAGCATGCTTAGAGTAATTGTACACACACACACACACAAACACACACCCCGCCGCACGCAGTCGAAACAGAAGTTGTGAAAAATGTTGAGCAATTAAAATAAGTAGCGAGCATATCAAATGGAAGTGGGAGTAGACACAGCGCACACTCTTGTTTGCCGTGCTATCTCCGTGTGGACTTTATGCTGACGGCAAAGTGCATTCGGCGAGTTTCTAATGAAAACCAAGACAGCAGTCAGCAGACAGACAGTCAGTCTGAAAGGTCTACATTAAGTGTCGATAGTGCAGTGGCAATGACACTGCCTGAAAGCTTTGTGTCTAATCCTCAGCTGAAGCCTAAGACGCAGATAACGAGTTTAGCATGAACATGAAGTCTGAGATAAAAGGAAACCAAGCGAAAAGCTAATCCTTTGGTGTCGATACTCGATTGAAAAACAAGCGCATCAGTCGAGCACGCGCGACAGCATAATACCCTGTGCAGTCTGCTAAATTGAGTAATTTGATTATAATTGAATTAAGTAACTGGTGAATGAATTCTCTGCGTGCTTAAGCAGCAAGCTGAGTGCTACGTTACTTCATTTGCTTGTGCATGCAGCACAGTCGTTCGCTGTCTCGCTCGCACACATGTGATGGAAGCAAAGATTCAATGCGATTCAATGCAAACACTTCATTGCAGATTATCTTCATTATTTATAGATCGATCTTGCTGAAACTTTCAGGAATGCTTCTATATGATATTCTTTAAACATTTGTTAAGTAAGAAGTCTATACGCTGAGAAATGTGGCCTTAATTGGTTAGAGAATATCTAATATATAATAGATATGGACAGGTATTAGTATCAATAGATAGACTCATCTATTTATGCTGATCAAGTACATATATACTTTATAGGGTCTACCACGTCTTCTTCTGCCTGTTGCATACACATGCACAAAGTTATTATACCAATTTTCAATGGGTACAGGGTATACAAATATACAAGCATTGATTTCATACGCTCCACTCACTTAAAACTCTTCTGATTCTCTGATTCTCATCACTCAGTGTCATTGGCAATTGCGAATTCACACGAATGCACTCATTCCGTAAATTGAATATACTCATTTGAAAGTGCCTTGCTTTCTAGCATTGGTTGCTGTTGCTGTTGCAAGTACTTTCCAATATCATTTTCAGCATCTGTTTGCAATATATTTGGCGCGAATTGTTGCCACACATTTAAATGCCACACACATCGGCGCATAGACAGCGACGATAACCGTGTATCTTTATAATTAGATCTGAGGCGCTGTATCGTTGATAGCAACGCGATGCCAGCGAAACAGCCAGCGAAACTAGTTTACAATGCCAAGTTCCCGTCATAGCCAATGGCGCAATATCTTGCCAAAATGGCAGCACGTACAGACATAAGCAAAAACCAAACGAAACCAAACCAAACCAAGACCGAGCCCCAAAAACCGTAACCGAAACTCAGCCGCGACTAGCGAACTAACTTGGCTCATTAAAGATTAAGGCACATTAACGCCAATGGTGTGAGGGCCGGCAAATTTCAGCACCATCAGCATAAATATTTATGTAAATTGAGATTAAAAGTATTTTGTATACGCCGAATATCCATATCCAACACTCAAAAACTTTAGCAGTTAGTTGTACAACATGTATACGCACATCAGGGCCAAGTGGGCGAGCTTTCAAATTGCCATTTAATTAGTTTAAAGCTTAAGTTGCCACGGCTTTAAATTTCCTACTCTGGGGCCCAGCTTCATTGACCTTGCTCCGGCCAAAATGGCAAAAGCCATAGATATTCCCACTCGCTTGAAGCATGTTGCTGCGGTTAGCTGCATCTTTCAGGCTTTCGGGCTTTCAGCTGGAATGTATTTTGCATTTTGCATTTTGCAACACACTCAAGGTTGGCCAAAAAAAATGAAAAAGAAAAAAGAAAAGCAAGCTGATCAGTCGAGCAGGCGCGACAGCCAGATACCCTGTGCAGTCAGCTAAGTTAAGGTATTTTGATTATCAGAGAAGTGAGTAACAGATTACAGATGTTTAGACCACTCGTATAGCATATGATTGCTTTGCTTGCTCATAGCAGCAAGCTGAGTGCTACGTTACTTCATATTCTTGTGCATGCATCGCAGTCTATCGCTGTCTCGCTCGCACACATGTGCTGGCCGCAGAGAGCTAAGCTTAAGCGATTCAATGCTCACATTACTTGGCTGATTATCTTTCTTATTTATAAAGCGATCTTGATGAAACTTTCAGGATTGCTTCTATATGATATGCTTCAAGCAACTGTTAAGTAAGAAGTGTCTATGCTGAGAAATAAGGCCATAGGAGGGATTGAGAATCTAATCTACTCGATTAGGTGAGGATTATATGACAAATTTGGTGCCTTTGCACTTCTGGTTGACAGACAGACAGACGTACATGGCTCAATTAACTCGGCTATTGATGCTGATCACGAATGTATATACTTTATAGGGTCTGCCACGCCTACTTTTGCCTGATACCTACACTCGCACAAAGTTATCATACCCATTTTTGCTAATTTTTAATGGGACATGAAAATATGAGCTTTATAAATGTATGTGAGACTGTATGTGTGTGGTGTGTGTGTGTGTGTTAGAGGCAACTATTATTTATGCTGGCACTGAAAAACCTCGTGAAAAGCGGCCAAATATATTCAGAGTTAAGGTATGCAAATGTCCAAGGCCATAAGATTTAGATAAGTGCAACGCATAAAGATGACAGCTGCTGGCCATGAACTCACACAGCCACAATGTTGCAGTGGAGTGGCTGGATTGAGCGGGGGAGGGGGGAAGTTAAGCAATTATCTGTAAATTCAATAAATTGAGCGAGGCACAACGAGTGCGAGTGAAATTCATTAATATGCATTGAATTTGCAAATGTTGTTGTTGCTGTTGTTGTCAAAAGTTGATGACTTCGAAATGTTTATTGGACGCATTGTTGCCTAATGAAATTAGTCGCATTTATGCGCAATTTCCGCACTCACACACGCACACACACACGCACACACACACGCCCACACAGTCGGCTAGTGTGACAACGCATTTTGATGCTATTTATTGTTGAAATTTCATTACTTTGTGTAAACAAAGGCACGTGTCAATTGGCCGTTCCTAGGCCCCCTCTCTCTCTCTCTTTCTCTCTCTCTCTCTCTCTCTCTCTCTCTCTCTCTCTCTCTTATTCTGTCTGTCTCCGCATGCGCGGATAACGTGCTTGAAGAGCGTGTCAACAATCCGTTATCCTTGCCTGCTGATTTCAAAATATGAAACGCGGCAGTAAATCATTTTCTCATGCTCGTGTGTTTTATTCAATTATCAAAAATAATTTAAAATAATTTCATGTGCACAACACACACACACACACACATATATATATTTCCGTTTTAGAGTCCTACTTTTGTGTAGTCGTATATCTTGGTTGGGTCGCTTGCTGGTCACGTCGTAATCAGCAAAAGGTTCGCCTAGTTGCGGTTATAAAGCCGTGAACGTGACCCGCATTTCATATGCGAAAAACGTTTGTGTAAATACAAATTTCTAATTTATGTAGTTTACGTTTTGGATTTATGGGCATTTGTGTATGATTTTGGGCCACAATATGCACACATACTTATGCATTTATTGATGCCTTTGCCTGCTTTAAGCCTTTCCATTTTGGCGAGCGAGTGCGTGGGCCAGAGTTGTGTGCTTATGCATTCAAGTGGGCAACGCTGCGTATGAGTAATGCGCTTTTAATGCATTCGCTAATTTAGCACCTCAAAAGTGGTCTTCATTCAAGTGCAGCACAGTGAGAAGAGCTTAGCATCAACAACTAGCACTTGCACTTGCTCTTGCTCTTCTACTCGGGCAACTCATTAGCTCCTCCGCTGGGGAGTTCGCAATTGCCATTTGAATTAGTCAGCTGTGTGTGCTATTTATGCCGCTCAATGTGTTTCACTTAGTTGCCCGACTAGTATGCTTTTAATTAATCTATTAAGAACATTAAGCTCTCAGCTACTTGCTGGAAAGAACAAATGATGACAATTATGCTCATTACTTCAGCGCCTTGACACTGTGCCCAAGCCAGAAGTGTGTGACATTTGTATTTAGTTTGCGGGGGGGCACATGCGGAATGTACATGTATATGTATATATGGGCGTGGCAGTAGGCTGTGGGATGCGCGTCAAAAGTCCAATCTCATAATCAGTATAATTTTCATGTAAATAGTGAAAGTAAAGGCAAAGTAAATGCGCAGCATACACAACACACAGCAAACATAAACACATTTATAACCACAACCACACACACACACACACACATACACACACACAGAGAGTCATTGTGAGACACGCTGAGATTTCAGATTTGAGTGCGAGCACGGAATATAAAGACAAAAGCCATGCTGGCTACCCCCCCACAGTCGCACAGTTCCACAATCCCACAGATCTCAGTCGGCTGGTTTTGGCCAAAAGCATCGAAACACAGAGATCGAGATAATTATTTGGCCTAGCGCACACACTGTGAAGTGGCCGTTGCCTAGCCATTTCCATTTCCATGGTCATTTCCATTTACATTTCCATAGTCCACAACCACAAGCACTTTCAGTTTCATGTCTCAGCGCTTTATGCTCCTTGCGCCTGTTGGCAAGTTGTGCCCTGGAGACTAGTTGTGCGAGTGTAATTCTTTGTAGTAGACTCTGTGTGTGTGTGTGCTGTGTGTGTGCTGTGTGTTTGCCAGTATGTTATTATCTTTGCTGGTAGGCGTTACGTTCAAGTGTCATAAATAAAATGGCAACTATATAAGGGTCCTGCCTGACGGCCTCAACATCATTATTATATATTCCTTCAACTTTGCTTAATACTCCGACCAGGTCAGCTCACTCCGCTCTGCTCTGCTCTGTGAGTGTATTACACAATGATTTGCTCAAGTTGCAGGAGGGAAACGCTGCTTAAATTTGATTTCGTTTGCACTAATTGTTGGCAGTGTAAAAATATGGCCAACCATTAATCACAGACACTAGCACACACAACTCGGAGGGGGACAGAGAAAGAGAGAGAGAGAGGGAGGGAGAGAGAGAAAGCCTAGGCAGTGGGCACATTTAATTGGATTTCTGTATGGATTTATTGTCGATGTTCGTGTAAACAATAACGATAATACTTATAAACATTTGTACAATTTCGAAATTACGCTTCCCATTCCCTTTCCCATTCCCATTCCCCGCATTGTTTACACTTGATCTCTGCACTTCACATTTGTAGCTGTCATTAAACATGACTCTAAGCGCTTTCTACGCAATATGGAATTCATTAAATGTTTTCGTTTTGTACTTTCTTGTTTCCTCTATGACTCTACAAATCGATGCAGTAACTGAAATAACTTCAACCAAACAAATAAGAGACTTATTTCGCAGCTATTGAACTTACATTGAGGTAACGAAGTTGAAGTACTCTGCAGACTCAGAAAATAAAAGAGATTTTGCAGTTATTTTCTGTTTTTAAATATTTTAAATAATTTTTTTAATTGTTAAATATATTAAACTAATAAATTCTTATATATATTTATAGCTTTTATGTATTTGAAATTATTTCTCTAATAAGTCTTCTTTTATGTATATTTAAGGCATTAACAAGCATAAAATATATTACATAAATTAAATAAATAAATAATGAATTTGCAGTATTTAAAATAAAATAACTTCTAATAATAATAATAATAATAATTAAATTTATCTTCAGCTTCTAAGTATTTGAATTAATTTCTATGATAAATAGTAATATAACACTATTTATATTCATTTGGATTCCGTTTTTAAATAAATAATAAATAAATAAATAATAAAATAGCAATTTAAATAAATTAAATATAGAGATTTAAAATTATTTTCAGGTTTAAAAGCTATTAAAAATAATATCTATAATGTAAAGAGACTTAAAAACAAATAAATCAAATAAATAAGTTAAGTTAAGTTTATAAAAAATTGTATATACTTGTGTATGATAAAAATGAAACTTATCAAAAAAATATATTAATTTAGTATTAATACACTAACACTTATATCCATCTATTAAGTATTTAAAGTAAGTGTTTAAATAAGTTTTTAAAATTGTTACATATTTTTGGAAAGAGAATAAGAATTTAAATAAAATAAATACAATAATTTTAAATTATTTACATATTTTAAATAGTTTATTTTAGTAGCTACATTGCTTAAAGACACCACAATAAATAGAAAGAATACACTAACATTTATATCTTGTTTAACATTCTATTTATATTTGACCGACTTCTCACTGTTGTTGTTGCACTAAGCGTATCTTAGTTATTGTCAAATGAATTCGCTAAATATTTGCGTAAGCTCTTAGTTCAATGTGTACATCAGCCGGGGCTCTGTGGATCCACAAATATTATGTTAAACTAGAGATACCCCGCGAATGTGAAGATATGAAGTCAAGCCGCTCCCAGGAACGTTGCGAGCAGCTCTGAGCTCATAAATTGCCCATAAGTAAGTAACTCACTGTCAACGCACACACACACACTCACACAAACACACACACACACTCTGCACACGTGTGCATACACATGTATCAGCTGATAGCGTACATATGATAGTGCCAGTCATGCGAGCAAAAGGTTTTTAATACCTGACTCAAGTCTGCAGAAGGAGGATAATGTTCATAGAATTGTTTGTCATGCCAAAGTCAATTTACTCCATACAAAGGCATTTTATTGGCAACTTGACAAATGCTAATGGCCAACACTCATACTCACACACAACCACACACACAAACACACACTTACTGAGTAACTCATGTGCTTCTATGGCTTGCCAAGTTTGCTAAGGGAAAAAGTGTTCGGGTAAATTGTGTGTGTGTGTGTGTGTGCGGGTGTGTGTGTGTTTGGGCCAAAAAGTTTGCATGTCATTCGAGTTGCTTCATTTTAACGCCACCTTTTTTCTTCTGCTTCTTCGTTGTTGCTCTTCTTTTTGTGGCTGAAGGTGTGAAACAATGTGGGGGCAAAGCTAAATTATATGCGCTACAGGACGATGCAACGAGTTGCTGCAAAGTGTTGTCAGTTATTATGGCCATTGTTGTTGTTGTTAAGCAATTTTAATGCACTGCTGTGGGGCACTTTTGCTACTCTATGTTGTCATTGCTAGGTGTGTGTGGGTGTGTGTGTGGTCTGATTTATTTTGTTTATCAAACATTTAATGTTGTTTATAACTTGCTGAAAAGTTCAAGCAGCGCGCTTAAAAGTATGCTACAAATTCTGCTAGCTACAACAGCGACTGCAGTGCATGAGTATAAGAGCGTGTGTGTGGTGTGTGTGTGTGGGTGTGTGTGTGTGCTTATGTTGTTGCTACTCTCTGTATTAAGGCACCAAGGAATACACAGCTCAACTACATTTTCATATGTTCAATTATTTAATACACCAGACGAGTTATCCAACTTCAGCTACAGCGCTTGCCTGTAACTTGGCTCTGTCTGTTTGGCTCTGGCTTCAATGGCTTTAAGCCAAAACCGGGCACTGCGAGAGCACCAATTAAAATGCTGGCATTGGCATAGTCTTTGAACTGCTGTCTGTGTTGTCTGTTAAAGACACACGCCGTCGACTGCACTCGCTTTATGTGTTTAATGTTTTGTGCCATTTATTGGCCTATGTAACCTCAGTTGTTGCCTCTGCTCCCCTCATGCAACTGCTCGTGCTCCGCCTGCTCATGTTGTAGCCGTTGTAACCGTTGTTGGCCATTGTTGTGGCAGCCACAAAGGCACAACGACAACGGCAACAAGCTGGGGTGCAGCTTAAGTAACAGAAGGTATCTCGGCTCATTGCCTCATACTTTTCTTTATTTATTGCCCGCGCACAGACTTAGTTGTTACTGTTGTTATTGTTGTTGTTGCTGTTGCTGTTACTGTCAGGAAAGTCACTTTAAGAGCCCTTTGTGTGCCTGAATTATTGATTTTCATTAGTGTCTCCGATTACATTGACAGTCCGGCAAACAGTGTGCGCTTTGTTTCTTACTACGAATGTGCTTTAAGAGTCTCGCGCAATTGGAAAAGATAATTTAGTAGCGAGTAGTAGTAGTGTCTGCAATTGAATTGTTAGCGAAACAGGCAGAGCGAGTGAGTGAGAGAGAGAGAGAGAGAGAGGGAGAGAGACAGTAAGAGAGGGAATTAGACGTGTCTGATAGCTTAAAGTTTTTGCTGCAATGTCTGACTGATGTAGCGTCTTTAGAGCACTTTTTTTCTCTCTCTATTTAATTTAATTAAAAAGTCGCGTCAGTCGCCATCGTCATGGCCACAATGCAATTGTAAGGTTTCCATTTTAATTAAAGTTTTTACGCGCATTCACTTTGCCTCAAATGCGAACTGAAATCGCTGGACAAACAGCGGGGCAGCCTTCCCGCAGGAGATAGCAACGGTAGTCAGTAGTCGGTTGTAGTATTCAAATTTCATATTCCGTTGGAAGGCATGGCATGCCCCTCCTCTGCTCTCCCCCCAACCCGCAGCTGGGGCCGCCTATTTAAATTTCAAAAGCAAAACACAAAACAAGCGGTTGAGTAGAGCGTGCGCCACAGCCGAATACCCTGTGCAGTCAACTAAATTAGGTATTTCGATTGGAAGTGAAGAGTGAAGAGAGTGAAGACGATGCTCATAGCAGCAAGCTGAGTGCTACGTCACTTCGTATACATCTGCATTCAACGCAGTCATTCGCTGTCTCGCTCACACACATGTGCTGTCTGTAAAGAGCAAAGCACAAGCGATTCATTGCTCACATTTCTTTGCTGAATATCTTTCTTATTTATAGAGCGATCTTGATGAAACTTTCAGGATTGCTTCTATATATTGTGTTTCTAGCAGCTGTTGAGTTAGAAGTGTCTACTCGATCTACGTATGGTATACAGGAACAGGAACAAAATTTGGTGACTCTAGCTCTTCTGGTTGCTGGGATCGTCTCATTATACAGACAGACAAAGGCACGTGGCTCAATCGACCCTTTTATTGATGTTGAACAAGAATATATATACTTTATAGTGTCTGCCACGCCTCCTTCTGCCTGTTACATACATTTGCACAAAGTTATCATACCCTTTTCAGCCCTTTTTTAATGGGCACAGGGTATAAATATAAGGCAATACAGTTGAACAGAGATAGCCTGACAGAGAGAAAGAGACAGAGAGAGGAAGAGGAAGAGAGCACGCTGATTTCGTTGCCAGCTATGCAGAGCCGCCGCTTAAAGTGCCACTCAAACTGCAGCTGAAGCTGAAGCCAATTTGTTGGGCCGTCGACTTTTAGGCTCCCCTGGCTGCCACGTTGCCAATATGAGTAGCCAGCGAGCCTTGGGCATTCAACTTTCAGCTGGCAATTAAACGATTATATCAAAGCTTAGCGAGCAGCTGTATAATTTGTTATTGATGTGTTGATGCGTGCAATTAAAGTGCTCAAATCAGGTGATAACAGGTGATAACAGGTGATAGCAGAACACACTTACACTTAAGCGTCAATATGTTGCAAAATGTTAATAATAGTTCGCCTAGACCTCTGTTATATACACATCTCATGTACACACAGCTGCACTTGAAGGTTGTGGCGTGGCTATGCATAAGTAAAGACGCCTGATTAATGCAACTTCATGTGCTGCAGTTGTCTGCCTGCCACGTTGAACTTGCCGTAGATAATTTATGCGAAAAGTTACCTTACTAATTGCGCAAATTGTTAAGGTAAATATTATTTTTGCACTTAGTCTGTGGACATTGAGGGTTTGTTAGTGGCTCAGCTCAACCCGAAGCATGGAAATCGATGAGCTCAACATTCTGGGATTGGTTTATCTGGTTGCGCAATTATGTTGCCATCAACAGTTGGGTTTGTTTTTGAGGGGTGTGGAGGGGGAGAGGGGAGGGGGACCGTAGGGAGAGAAAAACTAGTAATTAAAACGTCAATTGAGACACCTTCAAACGTTGACGAAGCAGCTGGCGGCAAATGGAAACGGAAATGCTAAACACCGCCTCAGTAGCAGCCAACAACGTGGCCAACGTGGCTAACGTGGCTAACGTGGCCAAAGCATTCCAATTTCAGTTCGCTCAATGAGCTCACTTCGGGGACCAATTGCTGGCGCACAGCAGCAGCAGCAGCAACAACAGGGACTACGGCAGACAGCAGCAGGAAGAGCACCATCAGCATCAACATTACCTTCCCCATCCCCATTCCCATCTCCATCCCCATCATCTGGCGTTGCCCCACTCCATTAACTGGCAGCCTCATTGTGTACTAATTTTGGTTTGATCGTTGGCAAATGAATGCGCTGCTGAAACAATGGGCATAAAGGTAAGTATGTCTTCAATTAAGAGCACAGCTCTTGCTCCATGCAGTGGTCAAACAATGTAGTTATTAAGCTACAGCATACCCTATAAACTACCACAATCAGTAGGCTGATTGTACATCAAATCTAAATTCGGTTATTACGCTTATCTTTAGTAACTCAATCACACACATCTACACTGACCTACACTGACCTACACTGTCCTACACTGTCTCCCGCTGTGCACCTGAGGCCATTGTGGTTCACTGACTCAGCTTCATTTCGTTAGACTTTGTTAATAAGTTAAAAATAGTAGTAGACGTAATCGATGTGGCCCTGCTTGGACGAACATAATTTTCAGTTTGGCTTATTTGTGTTTGGTTGGGCCAAATTAAAAGGTCAGAGCCGAACAGAGGTCTGTACTTAACTGCAGTGGTTTTCCACTTAGGCAACTAGTTAAGGTGTGGCATCAAGTGGAATACACAACAGTATACACATTGTGTGTGCTTGTGCAACTTCTCGGCCATTTCTCTTAGCTGTACAATTAAATTAGAAACTCGAGCCTGCGTTCAGACCAACAGTTCTAAACTTTGTCGACATTGGACAACGTCGGACAACGTGGGACAACGTGGGACATCGTGGGACATCGTTGGACATCGTTGGACCTCGTTGACCACATTGCCCTTTTTGATATGTGACGAAACAAAATACGTGACAACATTTTTGGTGGCAACTATGGAGACACACAGTCTTCTGTGGCAGATGTTTTGCCAATGGGTAATTGACCTGCAGACAGTTCATTCAACTCCGCATCCGTTTTCTATTATTTATAGATAGGAAAAAGAAATAGAGAGCAATAAGAAATAGTCGCTTTAACAAACCAATATTGAAGCTTTAATATACTAGAGATATTTATTTAAGCATCTGCAGCAAATGTTTGCCAAGAGGCAACCGAATCTCGGGTTGCTTCCTTAAATTGAGCACACTTCTAAAATTAATAAAAATATATTTTCTATTGACTCGAGAGTTGGAAATACATTTGTACGTTAGGTACACTGTTGAAGGTAGCTTTGTTTGATACCCTATGAACATTAAAACTAGACAAAAAGCACAAGGAGGCGTGGCAGACGCTATAAAGTGTATAGATTCTTAATCAGTATCAACAGCCGAGTGGATTGAACCATGTTCGTCCATCTGTCTGTCCATCTGTCCTCTCTGGACACTTCTAACTTAACAGCTGCTTGAAGAATATCATAGAGAAGCAATCCTGAGAGTTTCATCAAGATCGCTCTATAAATAAGAAAGATATTCAGCAAAGAAATGTGAGCATTGAATCGCTTGAGCTTTGCTCTCTGCAGCCAGCACATGTGTGCGAGCGAGACAGCGAATGACTGCATTACATGCATATATAAATGAAGTGACGTAGCACTCAGCTTACTGCTAGCAAGTAAAGCACTCTTGTGCTATAGGAGTGTTTAAACACCTACTAGTTACTGACTTCTACTATCATCAAAATACTTAAATTTGGAAACTGCACCGGGTATTTTGCTGTTGCGCTCGCTCGACTGAACCGATAAACAGCAATGATTTCAATGTTTAAGCTAATGTTGTGCTTAGAATTGTTATATAATTTTGAAAAGTCATTGCCCCTTCGTTGGGAATGCGTGGTTGTCTTTGCCATATTTCTAGTCTGTCGGCTTATTTCCGGGCTCAAAGCCTGGCGCCATTGTTTTTCAATTTTCGTTTCTTGGTCTGAGCAACGCGTTATTTATTTATGTGCCCAAATGTTGTCTTTCGATTCGGTTGTGCCCATCTTGCTTGCCTTTTCTTGGCTTCACTCGACTCCAGTTGCTACCAGTTGGCAGCTTTGTTGCACTTGGGCTTATTAAAGATTAACTGCATTGTCTGAGTGAACCAAGTGCTGGCCGGGTTCAACGAAGTCAATGGGTGGAATATGGCTCGCAGTACGAGCAATCGCTTAGACATGCCTCAAAAATATGAAGCAAAGAGTGCAATATCAAACAGGACAGGGTATGCCTAATGGCCACTGCCTGGAATTGGAATTGGAATTGGGATTGGTAGATTGGTGTATTGGTAGTGGAACTGCAATTGGGAATAATATCGAGTCTGGACCATGTGCTAGACCCACTAGTCAATGAAATATTTAATAGATCTCTCCCCTTTTCAGCTGCGCTCTCAAACGTTCCACATTTGAAGCAAGTGCCTCTCGACTCTGAGCGCTGAGCGAACTCTGCGCTATTGAGGGTCTGTCCAGTCGCGTTGTCAGACTGTTGTTGTGTGTTGTCTGTTGTCTGTCGTCTGTCAATCGTCAGCGCGTTGACGCATCGCTGCAGCTGCTGCTGTTGCTGCTGCTGCGTTGTCCGAATGCAATTAAAATGTCAGCGTGGCTGTGGAAATGGGGAAACGTTGGAAAACTGTGGATGGCATCTGGTGCGGAGCAGAGCAAATACGCATTTCACATGCGAAAAGGATGGCCGAAAGCTGAGTATGACAGAGTTAGATTTGTTAACTGTTTTCCCAGACCGTATGTATGTCGAGTGAATAGTGGCACCACGCCCACTTGCGCCCACAATGGGCCATTAAGCGCACTTGTGACGCACGTAAATTAATTTACTGTCAGCCATTTATGGAGCAAATCTTTCTCTCACTCCCCTCTCCACTCTCCGCATGCAACAACAACAGCAACTATAAAAGTGAATGAAGAGAGTTGGTCGCTTTATTGACAGCTGTACAACAACAGCAACAACAACAACAACAACAACAACAACAACAACGAGAGCAACAACAACAACACTGGCAGACCAAAAAAAGTTGTGGCTGCTAAAAGTTAAATAATAAATAACATTTAGCACAACACAGCAGTGACGCATCCTAATTGTTCATCCCAACGTGTTGGCCTCTCTGCTTGTGCCCCCTCCCTTTACTGTAGCGCCCCCTCACCCAACGAGCTTATAGCTGAATTTATGATCCAAGCGAAATATGTTGAAATATTTGTAGTTTGCTTCTGTTGCATCGCAAAGTTCTTTGCTCTTCTTTTTTGTTTAACTTTTTCTGTTAAACTATGATCGAATAATAATAGTTTCATAAAATATTACAGATGACAGATTGATTACCCCTTAAAACTGCAGTGCAATGGCAAATGCACATAAAAACTGCAATGAATAAAGACGGCAAACAGTTAAGCAGGCAAACGAGCATTCAAACTGCATTCAATGCGGTTGAGGACTATCGTAATAGCTTTACATAATAATGCATTTATTTAAACAAAGTAACAAAAATCTTCAGCAATCTGTCAATCGCACGTGCGCAAATACATAATACCCTGTGCGGTATCTCAAATTAAGTATTTTGATTCTAGGAGAAGTGAGTAACTTACAGATGTTTAACCACTCATATAGCATAAGAATGCTTTTGCTTGTTTCTATCAGCAAGCTGAATGCTACGTCACTTCGCTTGCATATGCATGTAATGCAGTCATTCGCTGTCTCCCTTGCACACATGTGCTGGCCGCAGAGAGCAAAGCACAAGCGATTCAATGCTCACATTTCTTTGCTGATTATTTTTCTTATTTAAAAATCGATCTTGATGAAACTTTCAGGATTGCTGCTATATGATATTATTCAAGCAGCTGTTGAGTTAGAAGTCTCTTTGCTGAGAAATGTGGCCATAAATTATGGAAGAGGGGAGAAAGGTTTCGAAAATCTAAAATCAACTCGATCTGGAGAGGGTTTACTGGATAACCAGGTTATCTCTAGCACTTTTGATTGCTTAGATCGATGCGTTCATACAGACAAATGGACAGGAACATAGATAGACGGACAAGCCTTTATCCGACTCGGCTATTGATACTGAACGAGAGTATATACTATACTTTATAGGGAAAGCCAAGCCTCATACTGTCTGTTACATACACTCGCACTATACACTTTTTCGTCCATTTTTATTGAGTACAGGGTATACAAATGGAATTCACTAAATATAATATCAATGCTGAATTTACAAATTCTAAAATCCAGATATTTGTCAAGACTTCGTGATTGTACTGAACTCATTTATGTTTAAACTCTTCATGTTTTACTCGGCACTATTTACTATCATTACTTTGTTGTGTTTTGCCACATCAAACAGTTGGCTTAAAGCAGCGTTGCCAACTGGGAGCTGCAGTTGAGCCCAGCAGGGCTTTCAGTCGGATATGTAATGAACGCCGTTGGTAGCCATTCAAATAGCGGATATTATCAGGAGGGGTGTCACTAGCATTGGCATGGCCAACAGATACTTAAGTGCTGCCGGGCCTGCGTGTGTGCGGCTTGTAAGCGGAAACACGCGACTCTGACGGAAATTTGCCGGCACATGAAACACATGAAACACATGCAACACATGCAGCACACGCAGCGGGCCAGAGGCAGGCAGGCAGTCTCCATGCTTTGGCATCTAGCGGAGTTTTTAACAAATTATAAAAAAAATTACAATACATGACATGCCATAAATACCATTCGGCTTAAGACCTTGACAGCCCTGACCAATTGACCCAATTGTTGTTGGCCAAACCAACAAAAAACAGTTTGCATACACCGACTTATTTTCAAGTGGTTGACTGCAAACTGGCCCGAGGTATGCGTGGGTGTAGCGGATGGTTGCCCCGTTGCCCGGTTGCCCCATTGCTCGGTTGCCTGGTTGCCAAATTGAATCTTAAGCACACTGCAAATAGAATACAAGGCCAGGTCCCTGCCCATGCCCATGCCCATGCCCGTGCCACAGCATTGGGCTTAAAAGTGCTTGCCAAACTTGAGTCCTAGAAGGGTTTAATCATGTTGCTAAAGCCAAACTCAAACAAAGAGTAAACCGCACACAAGGCGCTCTTTCCTGCAGTCGTTCTCACAGTGCTCTCTCAGCTTGACCCTGTCTCTCTCTCTCTCTCTCTCTCTCTTAGGCAACTTTCTCTTTGCTCGTGTGGCAGTGGCGCACTTTTATCCGGCCTGCGTGTGCCGCTTCGTGCCACAACACGAGTTGGGCGAATGGCAAATACGGCAAAACGACGCTTTTGGCCGCTTTTGTCAGTTTGCCGCAGTCAAGCAATGAACGCGCAGCACGCGGATATTAAGGATAACAATAACGTTTACCCATTGGCAGTGAGATCTCATTTCAAAAGTATCCAAATGCCAACGCGACACTGCGTAATGTTGACGAGTTGCCGCCAAAGGCAAATTACAATTACAAATTGCTTGTGAATCATTTAAGGATTACTTACATATAATTGTGTTGTGCTGCATGTGCGTGTGTGTTTTGTTGTGTTTTACACTCTAAACAACAATGATAAGCCAAATATTAGCCGCTGTTAGGCGTCAGTTTCGCCACAGCGGCAATTCAGCGTCGTTTTGCAACTCGATGACAGCGCTGAAGCTGCAACGCAATTGGAGCTGGTGTTGAAACCGCAAAAATCCAACGTCCAAGCAGCTGCGGAATCCACAACGTGTCACTTGCAACGTGCCACAGCAGCCGCAAATAAAATCCTGACACCTAGATACATAAGCATACGTTGTGTCATATTCGCGTTCGCGTTCCGCGGCTCCCACAACTCCCCCGGCTCCCCTCGGCTCTCCACCGCCAAAAATGTCGGTTTAGTTGCGCCATTATCTGTGCGTACGTAGTATATATGAGTGTGGATATGCATATATGCCTATGTATGTTGATCCGCTGCCGCCCTTCGTCCTCGTCCTCGTCCTCGTTCTCTTCGTCGTCCTCGTCGTCGGTACGTGTCGCTAACCAAAATGCAACCAGCAGTCGCCATTGCAGGCCGTGTAAGTGATATCCATGTGCATTTATATAGATTTTATAGTTTGCTGCTGCTGCTGCTGCTGCTGAAATCTGCTGAATCTCTGGCCATGACGTTGGCCAACGCACAGCTAGCTGCGCCCATCTCCTCTCTCACCCCTAAGCTGTCCAATCTGCAGCTTCTGCTGTCCACAATATAAATTACCTGACACAGGACAACCAAAGAACAGCGAGTGTCCGTTTGGTTCAGGGATTTGACTTGATGTCGTGGCCAATTGTAGTGGTCAGACGGAGGCAGGCGAAACCTTAATTAAATTTCAGATATTTTATCAAAATTTACGACACACTATTCTTCTCTCTCCTCTCTCTCTCTCTCTCTCTCTCACTGTGTGTGTGTGAAACTAGTTATTTGAGTCGCAGCTGCTGTCGTTGGTCTCACTGCAGTTTTCAGCTAGATTCCGCTTTGGGTTTCCATCATTCGACCCATCTCGATAATATTTCTGTTCAATAATAACAAAGCTAGACGTTGGCAAGCCATGTCGAATTGAGCCGCGGGCCGTTTTCTCCGTTTTTCTCTCGGTTGAAAAATTGGCAAAAACTAAGTCAAGCTCCATTAGAACGTACAAAAGGCAGCAGCATGATTTATGTATGTGGAACCATGCATCATATTTTCCCCACTACCAAGCACATACACACACACACACATACATACACACACATCTACTGTATTGTTGCTGTTGTATGTATTTTCCGTTTACTTTTTTCTCCTTCAAGCATTTTACTGCTGCATGAAAAGCCGCACGAAATGAGAAGTAGATGTGTGAAAAGCTCAATACCAGCAAATACATACATATATCACATTATACAAGATTAAAATTTAAAGGTGAAGTTATAAATCAACAGCGATTGCATGCGAAAAAGTATATAAATAAATTTATATAAATAATAAATAGCTTAAAACCCATTAAAACAATTTCAAAAAATAACATTTCCATCAGGTTATAAATCAACAAGTACAACTTACAACATACAAATAAATAAATAATAAAGAAAGTTAAATTCTAATTTAGTTGCAGTTCGTTTAAAAGAAAATTTAGAATATCACTTGCAGCAGTAGAACAATTTCCTCAGGTAACTGAACCGAGGACTTTAAGCAAAATTCATTGCATAGTTTTAGGCATAACGAAGAAATACTTTTGCTTGGCAGCTGCAGTGGCTTAATAAAGCAGCTTAAGCAAACTTTACATTGTTAGAACTAAACACGTTTATAATATGTAGCATATATTTTTGGTATCACATTTACGGACGAAAATGCTAGTTACATATTCATACTTCTCTCGTTTTTCTCATATAAAAATGTGCTAAATGTATTTTGTTTCTTTACATATTTATTTGCAGTTAGCGGTGTGAAATTAAGCGAAATTCGTTGCATATTTTTAGGCATAACGAAGAAATACATATTTATTCTTCAGTGGTTTTCTTCACATAAGATGTATAAAATGTTGCAGAAGCAAAACAATCAGCAAGTAGATAATATATAAACTATATTTGCCGCTAAATAAATGCTTCATCAACATTTGATTCCATTGTTCAAAGTACAAAAAGTACACGTGTACCATCACAAGTGACAATTGTACCCCTTTGACATTGTTCACTTTATGCGTTGCATACTTCTAGGCATAAATATAAAGCAGTAAATGCCGCTCATTACTTTTGCTTTAACGCTGCTCGTAACAAATCAATGTTCATTTTGCTGTTGTTCTAAATTAGCAAAATGCTAATAACATGTTGTTGCTAATGATTTGCAGCGGAAAACAAAAATATATATAAAAAGAGCTAAAGAAATATAAAAATACCCATTCGCATTCATAATAAAGCAAGGTACATGGCAAAAACAAGCGACTTGTTTTGTTATGCTTTTTTTTAACTATGTCTACCTTCTCCCCAACTCAAGTTGTTGTTGAACATTGCTTATTGCTCGTGCCGGTGCCAGTCCCTTTGTTGGAGCCGGTGCCGATGTCGATGTCGACTGTCGATGGAGTTGGAGTTGGAAATGCCGGGGGGGTGTCTGTGGGCAACGGGAAGTATCGAATACCCGGCGTTTTATCAATTGCCATATCGCGTGCTCCGCCGCGCCAAATATTCCAAATGAACGAATACAACAGCAATAACAGAAATTGTGGCAAGCGGCAAGTGGCAAGTGGCAAGTATACTGAATCGCACAATCTATTGTTCTTTCATATTTCTAGGGTCGCTCGAAATGTGTAAATTGTTGCTAACAAGAAACTTGATAGCTTTTTGTGCGCCACTCATTCAGAGTTTAGTTTGGTTTTAGTGTATATTGTTTACATTCCCTATTGCCATTAGGCAGGCCCATGTCTAATCGAACTGTTGTCTCCCTGTGCATCACTACGCAATGTGTATGTGTGTATGTGCTACGCACTTACTGTTTGCCACGCCCATGCTCCATGCTCCATGCTCCACGGTATAGTCAGAGTTTGATATAAATGAACTGTTTATGCTAATGTATGAGTTCGCTGTCAGATGGCCAACTGTGTGGGCGGGCGGCGTGTGGGCCGATTGAGGGGAATGGCCTCATTACTTCATTAAGCAGACTGGCAACACCTGCAGTGTATGCGTATGTGTGTGTGTGTGTGTGCGTGTGTGCCTGTGTGTGTCAATGTCATGAGAGGCCTTCACAGTTACAGTTACCCCGGCCTCTATGCGCTACAGGCAAATTACGGCTAATTAACATTTTTTTCAATTTGTACCGCAGCAATACACTGAGAGAAATTGATCGATAGCTCAAATGTATAATGCTGCCTCTGTCACATACACATACATGTGTGTGGGCTTAACATTTTCCATCCATTCCATTTTCTTGAAGTGTACTCTGCCTGGATTTTGCCGCGCTGCTGAGTGTTTAATAGCCGGAAATCTGTCTATTTCCGCTTGCCCTGGCGTTGATTATAGTTAATAGATGACCGACTGACGCTCCCTGCTGGCAGCTAATTCTTTTTCTCCTACTTTGGCTTGATACTCGTACTCGAGTATTAGTCGAGCCGTAATTATGCTCTAATTATATGACCCCTCTCTCTCTCTCGCTCTCTCGCTCTCTCGCTCTCACTCTCTCTCTGCTTCTCAGTGTGTGTGTGTGTGTATACAGCTGCAAGTGTCTGTGTATGTGGCAATAAAAATCTCAGCGCTGATGTAATTACAACTCAAGGTGGCAAGGGCTCGAGTGTTGCGGTGTGCAGCGGGGGACAGCCAAAGGCTTTAATTGAAGTTGTGCGTCACGGAGGCAGAAAGAAAAGTTTGCAGACGCCGCCAGATAATGGCAACTCATTCAACTTGCAACTTGTAGCTTGCAGCTTGCAGCTTGCAACTTGCAACTTGCTAACTGAAAATGACATTTCAGCAGCGCAAATAGTTATACATTTATATTATACATATATATATATAAATATAATACATTTCCTGCTTTTTGCTTGTTTATTTGCAGCCGAACAATAACTGAATACTTGAGCATATTGACGCACAACAACAGCAGCAGTGTAAAACAAATGAAATAAAAATAAATATTAAAATAAATATAAGCAAAATTTAACAATTGAAGCATTACTTCATAACGATACATATCAATGTTGGTCTGATGTTGTTTAACAATAAAACAACAAATGTAATTCAATAAGCAAATATCAATATCAATAACAATATCAATATCAATATCAATCATATCAACAAATGTTTTTAATGCAAATTAAATCTTACAATTTTTGTATGCATTTTTAAACTAGAACTTAACTAAATAAACAATTAATATAGAGTATAATTCAATTCGTGAAAAGTTTCATAAAGATATTCTCGAGTGTAGCCGTGTCTGTGTCTGTGTGTGTTGTGTGTGTGTGTCTGTGTATGTGTTACCTTATACTTAGCGGCAAATCGCTTTGTCATGTAATGTCTTTTGTGTCGCACAACGGATCAAGTGCTTAAACGCTAAGCAAAAGCAAAAGCCTCCCATGGATTTATCTGCATAAAGGAAAACACACGCATGCTCGACCTAAAAGCCGGAGAAATTTAGCCGCGTACACGCAAGCGGATTAGCTAAAACATATAAAAAAAAAGAAAAGAGAGAGATATACATTCACACACATAAAACATTGAAACAAGCTAAAGGAAAGAAGTTGAACAAAGCAGTAGGACACACTAGGACAGCCAGCCTCCTCCTGGCTCCTCCTGGCTCCCCCCACACTCCCTTGCAACGTACATGCTCTGGCGGCACCTGTCGTGACATCAACGCTATGGAAACGGCCAAGCAATTAAGCTGTTAACGATGTACGCGCACTTAAGAGACGCTCACCCAGACATAGATACAGCTACAGAGCCACAAATACAGCTAACTCTGACTCTGACAACTCTGACAACGTGCATAAAAACTCCTCCTATGAAAAATCTATGCTCCTGCTCCGTTGTGTCCAATGTTGCTGATTAATTTCAGGTAAGTTGATGAGTCTTTTTGCTTTTATGCCGCTTTTTTACGCCTTCCACCTTCTTACTTATGCGTCAACTGGTCGCTTTGTTAATTAGACTCTCCACACTTTAAGAGCATTGACTTTTCATTGATTATATTACTATATATATTACATAAAATTATCCTTCGAAGTTAATTGCATTTTCAAGTTCCATTATCGCTTATATTCATTGCTGCAATACAATTCCTCTGCTCAGCTGCTTTCAGCTGCTCTAAGCGATGTCTTTAAGCTTATGTCGCATGCGATATTGAATGAGAAGTTTTGCTATCGGTGCATTAAAGGTATTTGTACAATGCGCATCAAATAATAAATAATAATAATAATAAAATAACAATTGCATTCAATTAAAAAAATAATGTGGTGAAACGTAATCAGCGCTTTGCTTTAGCTACTTTTGTCAAGATTGTCGCATGCGACTTCAGATGTGTTAAATGAATAAATTTCAAGTGAATTTGTTTAAAAAAATAACTGTATTTTTATATTGTTAAGTAAATAATTTTTATTGCAAAAATATTCATTGTGAATATATTAAAAATAATAAGATAATCAACTTATTACATAACATTACATCATGAAACAAAATGTTTCATGCGAGAGTGATTAAAATTTAATAAAAAATTAAACTAACTAACTTTTTTGTGAATCAAATAAAAAATATATTTAATATAATTAAATGCATAACATTTGAACAATAGTCGCATTCAAAAGTTATTACAAATATGGCTGAAATCAGTTTTTCAAATGTTCACTTACAAAGCGATTTTTGTACTTTTGTCGCATGCGAATGCCTTTGGTTCTTTGCAATTGAAAAAAAAAATAAACGAATAAAAACATAATCAGAATCCATCTATCAGCTAATTAAGAGCTATATATAACGCCTTTTGTCAAAATAAAATAAGACTTTGACATAGGATATTTTTTACTTCTCTTTGAATGCGTACGCATGTCGCATGCGACATTTATATAGCAATTTACTGCCATTAAGCAATTTGGTTTTTTTGCCCGCAAATTATAGCTTAACTCAATCGATAAATTTTATGCAAAATTATCCACGTTTTAAGCATACATATATGTATATATACGCATGTAATTTCGTTGGAAATTCAATTGCAATAATATCCCATTCAATTTGAAGGCAAATCTTTCAGCATGAGCAGCGAGTAATTCTTTTTATTGCCTATTTTTCTTTGGGGTGTACTAAAAATAGGATACAAAAAATAATATAATATTTTGTATGAAGTGAATGGAGGATGACGGACAGACTTGGCATTTGGCTTAGGCAAAGGCAAAGGGAAAGGCAAGGGAAAGGCAAAGACAAGCAGAAGATGCCAAGGTCTGCTTGCTGTGCTCATCCTCTCAATGCAGGCAGGCAACGAACGCATTTGAGGCCTGTCAAGTTGTTTGCCAAAAATTGGACAGCCAAAACAAATAAGTTGAAAGGAAAATCTATGCAAGACAAGCTTGTGAAAGTCATCTAATTCTCTCTCAATTCACACACTTTTGCTTAAGCCAAACACACACACACACACACACACACACGCACACACACATACACATGTACACAACGTGGCTGCCTTTGAAAAGTCAGTGAAATAAATGTGCAAAACAAGCCGAGCGTTTGTGCGTTGAGAGCCGGGCTAAGCTTGAAGAAAGAATAAAAAATAAAAACGGCAATTCATAGGCCTAGGCAGGGGACTAGGCAGAGGAGCTAGGCAGAGGCAAGCCAGGTTGATTCAATGGCGTTGGCAGCCATTGAGCGGCTTAAATACACACACTAAGTAAGGCAACATATGCGAATATGTGGCATAAATCAAGCCGAAGGAGCCACACACCACACAAACAGTTACACACACACGCACACTTTAACCACACATGAGCCACACACACACACACACACACACACACATACATGCCGCTGCCAATGACGCTTAAAGGCATTTCGCAAAGTTTTTGACTTGAGCATTTCAATCGTGTGTTTTATTGCGCACATATTTTATGCCGTTTATGCTCAAAATTCAGCTCAACATGCGCGCAATGCTGCAACTGAATGTGTGTGTGTGTGTGTGTGTGTATGTGTGTGTGTGTGTGTGTGTGTGTGTGCTGGTATTGGTGACTCTCACACCACTCAAGTTGAAACTTCACTTGAGTCAAATATCTGCGAGTCTGTGAGTGTGTGTGTGTGTGTCTGTTGTTCTGCGGCGTGGCTTCGTCTTCAGCCTTTAGACTTGTGGCGGTGTTCGGGAAAAACCGCATTGCGGCATATTATGCGCGCTGAAATGCCCGGCTTGAAGCAATACCCTCCGAAAAGGCAGTCACGGCGCAAAGACGAAATGCGCTATGTTTGCACTCCACTTAGAAGGGGCGTCTGTTGTGGGCGTGGCAGGGCGTTATGCATGCAACAACATTCAACCCAACAGCTAGTTAGTTGGCAAAACCAACTGCCATCGTTGGCATTGCCCTTGCAACAGTTAATAAACGCACAGGACACCGTTCGTTTTGGGCCAACGCAATTCGTTACGTATACGCAACGTTTGCCGTGTTCCACCAAAAGCATAATTAATTAATGTTTTTTCTGTACAATGCAAAATGCAAGCAGCAAGTATTTGCCAGTTGTTGTGCGCTGCGGCAAATGTAAATGTTGATTTTGCTTTTGCCTTTGCAACATGATATTATATTACGCATACGCAGTGTAGTCAGGTAGCAAATTAAATTTGGGAAATTTCAAATTATAACATACAGTCGGTCAGGTTTCGATTGAAATGTGCTTTTATTATTATCAAATTATTTGCCCGTGGCAAACGGAACGACACACACACACAAACACACATACACACACACATACAATACTGTGCCAAGCATCTCATAATCTGAGGCAATCAACAACAACAACAAGAGTCAAAGGCAACAACAAACACACTGTATTTACATGTTGGTGATTAATGAACTCAATCCAACTTCAATTTCAACTTCAGATGTTGTTGATAAAACATTCATTAATTTCATTGAATTTATTTACCTTTATTTTTAATTTTATTTCATTTTTCTTTTTGCCAATAACAAATTCTAATAAGCAACTTGACTAAAGTGGTTGTTGCATTATTTACAAATAGTTTTGGTATTGTCTTTCACTTTGGTCATTCGCTTATTGATTTTTGTTGTTGTTAACTAATGAAAAGTGAACATAAAATAGAAGCAGCGACACAGCAGACACTTAACCCTTTTTACACGCAATCTACTGATGACGTCAGATAGCCAGCCAGATAGTCAGCGACTCGTTGACTGACAGCCAGCGCCTACAAAGGGACAAGGCACAACGCACAAGGGACAAGGCACGAGGGGCAACAGACAAGAGAGAGAGAGAAGAGAGAAGAGACAAGGGCCATGGCTCACAGGCTAGCCTGAAATGGAATTACACTTTAAAAACATGCCACTAACATGATATGATAGTTTCATACTACTTTGTTGTGTGTGTGTGTGTGTGTGTTGTTGTTGTTGTTGTTGGCGCCTCTTGTAGTGTACACATCACGCCTCTGCCATTGGGGAAACGTTTAACCCGCATAATTATTACGGTGCCAACGCAGCCAGAAAATAATGCGTAAAGTTGCAAGTCGATAATTGCGACGCTCGTTTGCCTCTCTCTCTGTCTCTCCCCCTCTCTCACTCTCCCTCTCTCCTCCCCTCTCTCGACCCCTCTCTCTCTCTGGGCTGGCCTGTTTCTAGGTAGTAAATTATTGTTAAATATTTATAGAATGTGGCGTTGTTGTAATCATAAAAGTTAATTGCACTTGCATTTCACAGACACACACACACACACACACACACACGCACACACACATACACACACACAGCATCGACTGAAACTGAAAACTGAAAACTATTCAAGCATAATTGCAGCGTTATGCCCCAACGGATGTGAATTCCTTTTACTTTTTACTTTATGCTCTCTCCCTCTCTCTCCCACTCTCTCTCTCTCTCTCTCTCTCTGTCGCTTGTCGCTTTTTGTTTTTAGTTTATTTTTTGTGTCGTATTCACAAACACATTCGCAATTGAATGAGCAGGCAGGCAACTTGGAGCGTGACATGTGCCACT
This sequence comes from Drosophila macrospina, assembly GCA_035042075.1. Lineage (NCBI taxonomy): Eukaryota > Metazoa > Arthropoda > Insecta > Diptera > Drosophilidae > Drosophila > Drosophila macrospina. The sequence continues at coordinate 1,485,783 of JAWNLW010000504.1, read as the reverse complement.
TCCGCCTGATAGCGTCATCGTCATGGATCCGTATCCGGATCGAGTGGTTATCGTCGCCTGTATGTGTGTGCTTGTGTGCTTGTGTGTGTGTGTATCGCTTATCTATGTGTTTGTGGCTTGAATTCCACAGTGCACTCAAATAAACTTAACTTTGCGTGACATATTCGCATTTGCGCCCAAAATGCGCGCTGCTTTAAGAGTCCAGACAAATGAAACGGGTTATTAGGACTTGTATTATTTATTTCTGTGGCACGCTTGATTAGTTGTTTGTCTGTTTGCTGTTGGTCAAAACTTTGCACACACATTTCTATAATTTCCTATAATTTTTAAATGCACATTTTGTGTTTGTGTCAAGTTTTTCATTTATTTATTTATTTATTAATATTTATTAAGTGTAGAATTAGGTACAAGCATCAATTAGTGCCTAGACAAGATATGTATGGAGCTTGCGCTCCATTTTATTGAAGTTTTTATATGCAGTTAGGGCAGTCTTATGGGCGTGCAATTGTCTTGGCCAAAACTTGACATTTATGTCGTCTTAAAGCTCGGGCAGCGTGTAGTCCTCTTGCGAGCAGCAGTCTGCGCTGCCTCAGCCATCTTTTGTCGCATCTGCTGCTTATGTGTCTTCCAATTTGCTCTGCCACTCTTCCAACTTATGTAGATTGAGATCTCTCTGAAGGTTCCACACTTCATAAATACCAGAGACAGTTGGCTCTCTGTCGTAGATCTGCCTGGATACGTTTAGTTCTCTCGAATCTGTGCTCTCAGGGCACTCCTTTTAGCGGCAAGTTGCTGCTTCTATTAAAGAGCCATCATAGTAATTTCATTCTGTGCAGACATCTTTTGATCGTGGTGTAATAAACTTATTAAGACAATGGCTTATATTGAATGATTGCATATAAAAAGGCTTAGAGCAAATCAAGCTAAGAGGGACCGCTCTGTCAAGGATTCTTTAGCTACAGTGCTGCACACCACAGTAGCTATAAGCTGTTACTTCGCTGAGTCCAGTTGTTATTGCATTTCTGTCAGCAGTTGAGTTTTTCAAGCTGCGCTTAAAAGTAGGCAACACTTTTTTTCGTTCGCTCTCTCTCTCTCTCTCTGTCTCTCTTCGCCAACTGCGCTTTTGCTGCTTTAATGTTACATTTTATTTGAGTTCGCTCCTGTTCTGTGTTCTGTGTGGCTTTTGTGTGGTTTGCCTTTAATGGGTTTTGTCTTAAAATGCTGAAATGCATTTAGTATGCACACAAAACGGGCACAAAACTGGCGTTATTTATGCAAACGTTACTTCAGCTCTTTAGAAATTATTATTTTGTGTTGTGCCTGGTTCCTGGTGCCAGTTGCCTGTTGCCTGTTGCCTGCTGCCTGCTGCATTTGCCTATTTCATTTTTCTTGCCAGCTTTTCTATACTTTTTCAACGGCTGCTGCTGCCATTTGTCTTAATGTATTTACTTGTTGTTGCTGTAGTTCTTGTTGTAGTTGTTGTTCTTGCGCTGATTGTTGCTGCTGCTGTTTGTTGGTTGTAACTCTTGCTGTTGCCAGTTGGCAGTTGGTGCGTTTACATTTCCGTCTTTATGTTTGTTCACTCGCACACACATTCGCACACACACACACACACACACACACACACACACACACACACACACACACACACACACACGCACACAGCATAATAAGCGGTCATAGCATTTGCTTAGCATCCTTCCGTTCTTGTGTTGTTGTGCAATTTAGCATTTAGAGCAAACTGCAGCCTTTGTTTCAAATCGCTGAACTGGAATACTCAAGTTAATAGTATTAACTCAAGCGAACCTTTGTCCATCCAATGAATCAACATATAAACAAATATTTCTATATATATATATACATATATATAAATATATTTATAGATCGAAACAAGTCTTTAATGTGCGTCAAACATCAACTAATTAAAGCAAAATGTTTTCTATCGTGTGCTGGCTTAATAAAACTGACCCAAGGCTCGACACGACTCGTGACACCGTGCAACAAAATGGGGCACATGACAGGCGTCTATTAAAGTGCCACTGAGCCGGGCAATTTGCCATTTCGGCCAGGCCCGCTGCTCGGGCCACGTTTTATCATCGGGTTTGGCTCTCTCAGTTGGTTAATAATATGTTGCGGCATCATCAAGGCAGCGCCAACTTAACAATCACTTTACAAATATGTCAACATAATTAATTTTCAATTATCCCTGCGACATTTGCACACACACACACATCACACACACACACACACACACACATGCGCCACAATAGGAGGCATGGCATTATTATTAATTGTAGTCCCGCTGCCTCTATCAACGCCATCAACGTCATCATCGTCATCATCGTCGCCCCGACGTCACTTAGTATAATTGAGTGTTATTTGATGGAAAGTAATTCACAATCCATTTGTCCGCCGACTGAGGCAAACTGTTTTTGATGTTAGTAATGATGCTGATAAATTAATCAAATCAAACGAATGTACATTCATCAGGCTACTTCAGTTTTTCAAGTTTGCTTCCTTCTATACTTTCTATACGTTACACTAGGCAGCAAAATAGCTAAAGTTTGTATACCCACTCCAAATGGACAGAAATGGGTATGATAACTTTGTGCGAGTGTGAAGGAGGCGTGGCAGATACTGTAAAGTGGATATACTCTCGATGCGTAGCAAGAGTCGAGTCGATTGAGCCAACTACGTCTGTCTGTCTGTCTATCTGATTGATCGGTATCAATCTCCGCAACTATAAGAGTTATGATCGCAAACCTGGCATGAAGGTTCTTATATACCCTCTCCAGATCGTGTTTATTTTATATTTTCGACACTTTTCCCCTCTCTAACTGAACAGCTATTTCAAGAACATCATATAGAAGCAATCCTGAAAGTTTCATCAAGATCGCTCTATAAATAAGAAAGATAATCAGCAACGAAATGTGAGCAATGAATCGCTTGTGCTTTGCTCTTTGCAGCCAGCACATGTGTGCGAGTGAGACAGCGAATGACTGCGGTACATGTGTAAATGAAGTGACGTAGCATTCAGCTTGCTGCAATGAGCATTCTTATGCTTTAGAGTGCTTCAGAAGAGTATTCTATAAACACCTCTAACGTGCTTACTTCTATTATAATCCAATTGCTTAACTTAGCAACCTGCACAGGGTATTCTGCTGTCGCGCTCGCTCGACTGATGCGCTTGTTGATGATGGTAATAATGCTGATAGATTAATCAAATGAATATACATCAGTCTACTTCAGTTTTTCAAGACTTGCTAGAGCTCTGCGCTCTGTTTTCTATACATTACACTGGGCAACAAAATAGCTGAAGTATATCTTTAAAAAATATTCTCATTTCTCATTGCTGTATGTCAGAATATGCGCAGTTAATGTCTATTTAATTACAGTTGTAACAAAGTCATTAGGTCAACAAATCAAAAGCTAGCATAATTGATACTTTAATTGAAGGTCAAGTCTGTCGATGCTATAAATAAGTTTGATTCTAAGGTAACACACAGACACAACCAACAGTGAGACTTGCTACAGCTACAACGAGTGTATTATTATTAGATAAACCATATGAATACAAGCACTCAATGTTATTCATTAGGTATTCAACTAGGTATTCAAGTAGCTGCCCACGAAGTGCCGTTGCCTGCTGTTTTGCCTGGAACTCTGTTTGTTTCTCCATGTGGCCAATCACATGTCATCATTATTCGGAGCGTTGCTAGAGGATTAGGAGTTGGAGTAGTATATGAGGGGACAGACAAACGTATGTCATCAATGTTTGCTGTTGTTGTGCGACAGCCTTGATTGAGCTCTGGTCACGCTATTCGTTGTGTGTATTTTGAGTATGTGTGTGTGTGTGTGTGTGTGTGTGTGTGTGTGTGATTTAATGACTCTCCATTAATTTAACGCTTGAAGTGTGCCCTCAAATTGTGCTCGACTCTGACAGCTGGGTAGCAAATTGTTGAGGTTGCTCGATGAAGTGCATAAATAGCTTTTATCAGCATCTGTTTATCGGCATTCGAAAGTCACGGAAATGAGGGAAAAACTGCAGTGTTTTCCGCTAACGCTTAGCTTGGCTTCGTTTAATCACAGGGGGAGGTCAAAGAGCAAGGAAAGAGATAGAGATAGAGATGGAGATGGAGAATGGGGCAGAGATCCTTTTGTCAATGTTGTAGCTTGTCAGAGTTGTTTGTTCTGCGCTCGGTTCTGATTCTGTTACGTTTCACGTTTTGCATAATAAATGTTGCGCAGCTCAAGACAACAACAACTACAACAACGACAACTACAATGGCAATGAAAATGTGCACAACGAGACAAAAGGAAAAAGGAAAATAAAAAAGAAGTTGATGAAAACAAGTCGCATAACAAGCAACAACTACTTATGCGCAGGTGAAAAGAAAGCAAGGAGAAAGCAGACAATGGAAATGAGAATGGAAATAAATGGCAAATGGCAAATGGCAGAAGCGGAATCTTTACCGGAATTATTCATAATGTTCAAGAGGCACGCATACATTTGCATTGAGTGTCACTATCGAGACAAGCAGTGTTTGCCAAGCTGGCAGGGGTGTAGTGCGGCAGGTGGGACAGGTGCAAGGGCAGCTCAAATTAACATACATGCACATACGTGGCTGGATAATAAACCACAACTGCAAATTCAAAGAAAGAAAGAGAAGAGAAGAAAAGCAGTCAAGCGACTCATTCATTTTAGCCAACTACAGCACACACACACACACACACACACACACACACACACGCACACACTCTCTAATACAAAAGTGAAAAATGCATGAACAACGCTGGGAGAATTTCAAACATGCTTGACTTGCTGTTGTACAGCGCGTATCCGTACAATCAGTGAGAATGTTGAATGGAAATGCTGTTGACGACAGCACACAATAAGCAAGCAGGGGCAAATGCCAGGAAAATCAGGAAAACCAGGAAAATCTGGAAAATCAGCTAAGCAAACAAAAGCATGACAAGCCAAGGCGCAGACAGACAGACAGACAGGCAGACAGACAGACAGACCGAAAAGAAAAACTCAACATGGCAACAAATAATTAAAGTGAAAACAAAACACACACACACACACACAACCTCACACACACAAAACGAGAACTGCAAATAAAACAAAAATAAAAGTAAAATAAACTTTTGCTTCGGCTACATTTTCTCTGCTTTCTTCTTTTTTTCTTTTTGATTTTGATTTTGATTTAGATTTTGATATGCGAAACTTATCAATTTTTTAAAGTGCTTGACCCAAAATTTGATCAAGGCCAATTCTGTTGACACTACTTGTTGGGCTGGTCACGCCGCTTGACTGGTTGGATGTTGGGTCAGGTCTCGTTTCGCCCTAGCCAGGGCAGCTCCACCTTCGCGTTATTGACAGCAGCCTCAATGGTTGCGCTCAATGCGTGTGGCAAGTTGACAGGCAACAGAATAGCCAAAGAGCAGAAGCGCAGAAGAGCAAAGGCAACTGCGAGGACCAGTAAAAGTAACACAGACAGACAGAGACAGAGACAGAGAGTGAGTGCGAGTGAGAGAGGGGAGTGTAGTGGACTGGACAGAGCTGACTGACAGTTGGGTATGCGAGCGTTTATCTGCGGACCAAAAAGTAATTTCTAAAAAAGTTCACAGCGATTGGGCAACCTTGGGTCGCCACGGTGGCAGCACGATGCCGAAACCAAGACGAGTGTCAAGTGTTATTGACGATTTGTTGATGATGCTGCCACAAAAGGCTATCGGACAAAAGGGCAAACGCTACAAAAGGTATGCAAAGTTCTTTGCAGCACACACAGACACACACATAGATACACGCACACACAGAGAGAGGCACACACACTGAGGCACTCTGACATCTTGCTTTTGTCTGCAGCTCTTGTGGGCCGCTGCTGGACACAGCTTTAGCAACTTCTGCTCTGCCTCTCTCCCTCTCTCTCTCACTCTCTCTCTCTCTCGCTCTCTTTTACATTATCCCGTTTCCTTTTTGAGCAGCATACGCTTTTCTTTTAGCCGTGCTCTGCTCCGGCACAAAGGAATTTCACAACAAGTCGAGTTTTGTGCATTTTCGCAAGTTTGTTGCTTTGTTTAAGAGTTTATTTCGCCTATCGCTGTTCTGGCATTGCCTGTCAGCGGACAACAACAACAACAACAACTATAACAACAACATACACAAGGTAAACACGCAGAGCACGAAACATCTTTTTACTGCGATAACAGTATATATATATATATATATATATATATTTGTTCATTCAACTTGGCACTGAAAGCGAAACAGAAAGCGAAGCAGCCCAAGCACGTAACATTTTTATCTGTTATTCAAAGTAACGCCTCCACACGCTACTTGCCCTCAAGCTCGCTTGCTCCCCGCACACCCCTCAGGCTGCTCCACTCTCCACTCCCCCACTCCCCTCTTTGCCTTATGCCCCTTTCAGTCACTGTTGCCTTGCCATGTGCAAGTAGGCAGTAAGTTAGCCGTGGCAAATTAAGCTCGCTGCCTCACACCTTAACTCATCTCTCTTCTTCGCTAAGCTCCTCACCCCTTCCCCTCTTCGCCTCGGCTCCAACCCTCTCCATCACGAACAAAGTTTTCAAGTGTTGAGCAATAATCAAAAAGGCTGGACGCTTGCCCTCTGCAAAGTTGTCGCCCAAGTTTTCGTGTTATGGGCATTGCTTAAATGGCTTTACGGCTTCATTTGCAGTTGTAATGGGCGTCCAAATGTCACGGGGATTTCAGCTTTCTGCTGGCTCTCTTAGCCCTTTTGCTTAAACTTGTCCAACTTCCCCAAGGCCACGTTTATGAGCTGCAAATGTCGCTAACGACATGGATTAATTTACAAAAGGGACAATATTTTCATAAAATATATATATATATATATATTTAATAATTTCTTAAGTTGTCATTTCTGCTGCTCAAGGCTTTCTCATTAATTTATTAATTAATTTCTGTAAGTAATTCATGCTTGGCAGGGGACAAAATAGCACAAAATTGCTGGCCTTCAATTAACTGAGTGAACACGGCACAAAATCAATTGAAATCAATGAGGAGCACACACACACACACACACACACACACACACACACACACACACACAATCACACACACAGTGAAATGAATCAAATCAAATATTTATTGTTTTCGATTCAATAAATTTTTATCACACGCATCCGTCAGTGTGACAAACTCTCTTCAATGCCAACTCACGCCCATGTAGTGGGCGTGGCTGGTGTAAAATATCCCACTGATGGGGTGAGAAAATGCTGCAAATGCTGAAAAGTGAAATTTCACTTTCTGCATGAAACAACAGCAAGAAAAAAAGACAAAAAAAAGATAAAAAAAACAGAAAACAAAACAGAAATGTCATAAAAAATTCAAGAGAAATGCACAAATAAATACAAATACGCAAGGAAGGAAGTCAAGCAAGTGTGTGACACACACGCACACACAAGCACACACACACACACACACGCGTAGAGTGTGTGTAAATAGCAAGGAAGCCGAAAATTCGAACATAAAGAATTTGCAATTTAAAGGGGATTTACTGCGGCTCGTAAAACAAACGCAATAAAAGATCAAACGACTTGACAGAACGTAGGACATTGTCCTGCCCTTGCCCTTGCCCTCGCTTCTCGCCCCTTGCCCCATGCTGCTGTCTCGTACCGCTGCCCTTCTGCTTCCCCCGCAATAACCTTTTGCCCTGCGGCCTCTGACAAAATGTCAAAAAGGCTGTCAGATACATAACTGTCATGATGAGAGGGTGACTGTTCGAGGGGGGGGGTGTAGAGAGAGGGTGATAGACAGAGTGGGGGAGGGGGGGGGTGACAGACAAATGATGGTAAAATACAAGTAAAATAAAATGTGGTGTGACAACTTTGCGAGGCATCGAGATGGATATGACAAGGCCAAACAGCGTAACGAGCTCAACACACACACACACACACACACACACGCACATCAACATACACTAACACACACACGCACACAAACTCACATGCAAACTTGCTCATATTCATTCTGTGATAATAAAGTGGAATTGGGAGCGTCTGTGAATTGTTTTTCCTGTCATTTGTTGTTGTTGTGCTGTTTGTTCTGCTTGTTGTAGCTATTGTTGTTGTGTTGTTGTTGTTGTTGTTGCTGCTGCTGTTGCTGCTGCTGTTTGCCATTGCCACTGCTGACGTTTTAATCGAATCAACCCAGCAAAAGAAGCGTGTCGAAAAACAACAAGAGAATAAGTTGTAAACTTTCCGACTGAAGGAGGCTCATCATACGCGCAGTTGTTTACGTGATGCTATTTCAGCCAAGCACACACAACAGCACACACACACACACACACACACATCACAACACACACACTCACTGTGCTGTGGTAAGCTAATTTTTGCCACAACACACAAGTTCTTGGCCTGATTCTTATAGCCAGATGACTTCAGTCGCAGCTTTTGTTTTTGCTGGTTATAAACGAAGATTTGCAACGTTGAAAGAAAGCAAATAAGAAAGCAGCAATTCATAACTGAATTTATATGAAAATGGAGCCAAATATGAGGGAAACGGAAAAGGGCTTCAATATGAGTTGCAGTTGCAGTTGCAGTTGTTGTTGTTGTTGGTGTGGCAAGCACTTCAGTTTATTTGGCATTTTAATGAATATTATTGCCAGAGTCGAAGTGGATAAATCAGGATAAATCAAATTGCACTTGAGATATGCAGTTATTTTATAATTTAATCGGCAACTCTGGCAACTCTGGCAATTATGCAAAACGTAATAAATGTGAGTCTGAACCGTGGCTGCCTTTGCTTGTTGCTGTTGCTGTTGCTGTTGCTTTTGCCTCTGCCAATGCAAACATTTTGCACACTTAATCCAATTAATGTCGAATTTAAATGCTTGAGATGATTTGGCTGCATTGCGAATGTGGCAGCAGCAGCAGAAGACGGCGGCGCCTTAACCAGACCGAACCAGCAACTGAAACAGAAACAGAAACGGAAACGGAAACAGAACTGAAACCTGAAGAGCCACTGGGTAGGAGAGGGGGTTGTGTGGCACGTTCTCAGCACACCTCCGCACAACCCACAACAACTTGGAGTACTCGTGCAGCCCCACAGCTCCACAACTCCACAACTCAACGACTCACACTCACTCTATCTATCTATCTATCTATGTATCTATGGCAAAATGCAGAGCACACTGTGGGGAAAAGTAAACTTGTTTTTTTTTTTGCTGCGGCACATGGATAGTTTTTCCTTTTACTGCTGACGGCTTTTGCATTTGGAATGGGCGTGGTCTTGGCACGTAGCGACTGTGTGACATTGGGCGTAATGCGTTCTCTGTTTCGAGTTTATCACGAGTTTCCCCCTCACCGACTCCGCCAAAAAGCAGCGGACACACGAGATGGCCAGAAGAGCAGAGGATTGCTGCAACGTGGCAACGGGCAACGTGAGTGAGCCAATGATGCCTGTGGTCACAGCGGACACACACAACTGCATGTGTGTGTATATATATATACATATGTGTGTGTGTGTGTGTGTGTGTGTGTAATTGGTCAATGCCTTACTTGACTACGCTTCTGCTGCCATTTTGTCGTCCTGTCGCTGCTGCGGACAGCAAAACTCGCCGCCAAGGCAAAGTATTGTGCGAATGGTTTTGGTAATAGAACCGCAAATTGAACCGAAATTGTTAACTGCTCATCGTGTGGGCCAGTTAGCCAGTTAGCTCAATTGCTGGCTCTACTATCAATCAGCAATTATATCAAAACTTTGGCTAACACAATTTGTGCATTTGCAGCTGTTTACAACTTATTGCATTTGCGCTGCTTTCACAAATGCGTTTCATTTGGGTTTGATTGAATAAACACACACACACACACACATGCACACACACACACACATGCACACACACACACACACACACAAACACACACACACAATTTAGATATTTATATATAGATACACACACTCACTTGGCAGGCATTCATGCAAGGACATTTCCAAATCAATTTGCGCTCATTTGAATTTTTGGCAAAAACCGAAATGCAAACCGAGCGTGATAATTCAATGAGGTCGAGCGCACAGCGAACAGTGTTTAACAACTGTGTAAGAGTGTGTATGTGCGTGTGTGTGTGTGCGTGTGTGTGTGTGTTTATATTAATACACAGCTATCTATGAAAATAGACATTCTATATGCGCATTGAGCTGTCGACTTGCTTTGTATGTCTAAGCAACGATTTATGCCTTTCGGCCGCACTTCTGATTGCCGCACAGTGGTATGAAATGCATTTGATATGAGTATCTTTTATTTAATTTCAGAATGTACTTTTATAATTATTATCAAATATTTATTATTTGGTTCTTAATTCTTTTAATTCTCTTAATTCTTAATTCTTAATTCTTAATTCTTAATTCTTAATTCTTAATTCTTAATTCTTAATTCTTAATTTTAATTCTTAATTCTTAATTCTTAATTCTTAATTCTTAATTCTTAATTCTTAATTCTTAATTCTTAATTCTTAATTCTTAATTCTTAATTCTTAATTCTTAATTCTTAATTCTTAATTCTTAATTCTTAATTCTTAATTCTTAATTCTTAATTCTTAATTCTTAATTCTTAATTCTTAATTCTTAATTCTTAATTCTTAATTCTTAATTCTTAATTCTTAATTCTTAATTCTTAATTCTTAATTCTTAATTCTTAATTCTTAATTCTTAATTCTTAATTCTTAATTCTTAATTCTTAATTCTTAATTCTTAATTCTTAATTCTTAATTCTTAATTCTTAATTCTTAATTCTTAATTCTTAATTCTTAATTCTTAATTCTTAATTCTTAATTCTTAATTCTTAATTCTTAATTCTTAATTCTTAATTCTTAATTCTTAATTCTTAATTCTTAATTCTTAATTCTTTGGATTCAATACTTTCCTACAGGTAACCACTGTGCGTAGCTGCTGTGATTTGCAGTCTGTGCTGAGACTTTTTACCTGCAATCCAATTCAATTGTCTCGCTTCTCTGCACACGCACAGCCTGAAGATGTCCACCCATTGTGCTTTTGTCTTCTCTTCCTTCTCTCTGTTGCTTCCGTCTGGCGTCTTTATTCTGTATTCTTTGTTTTTGTCGCTGCTTGACTTTTGGTCCACTTGTGGCATGTGGCATGTGGCAAACAGTGCGTATACTTGTTATTCTTGATTAATGTAAAACTTATTTATTACTGTCAGCCACAGACAACGAGCCAAAAAAAAAAAAAGGAAACAACAAGCTGCTTATTAAAGTTGTGGTCAGTTGTTTGTCGGCCTTTATAGTTGGCCATTGTAGTTGCTGCTGGACTAAGTTTAAAATGCAAATTTATGAGACGCCAATGTTACGCTCTTAATCACTGGAATGTTGTATTATATAATATATATTTATATATATATATATATTTGTTGTCAGTTTCTATTGTGCAACAACAATAAGAGTTTGCAAAAGCTGAAAGTTGGTTGTAAATGTGCTAAAAGGCAAGATAAATTGCTTGTTATTATAAGCAACCTCATTGCGTATGCAGTCGGGCGGGGTATGCTCAACCAGGCAAAACTCTGCTGCAAAATTAATGAACCTGTGTGGCAACGCTCACACAACCAAACTGCTCTCAGCTTTAAAGGCAACTGAGAAGGCCTAAAGTACGCATTACTAACATACCCTACACTCAAGAGAGATGTATTCAAATAGACAGACAAGAGGAAAAGCAAACAAACAATTCTATATAAATTGTATAAAATTTATACTTTGCTCTCATTGCACATCTTTTGCGTTTACAGGGTATCACGCCTCACTAATGCAATTCACCTCATCTGTGCTGTGCCGTCGTGTGTTCGTAAAAATATTACGATAATTGCAATTAGGGCGGAAATTGTAAATGTGCATTAATCATGGCCGTAATGGATATGTTCGATGCACATTTCGTTAGCTGTCATGTTATCGGCAATTTGGATTTCTGTTTCTCTTAATATACCCTGTGCGCACTAAAAAAGTCAAAAAGGGTGTAATAACTTAGTGCGAGTGTATGTAACAGGCAGAAGGAGACGTGGCAGAGACTATAGAGTATATGTACTCTTGATGCGTAGCAACAGTCGAGTCGAATGAGCCATGTCCGTCTGTCTGTATGAACGCATCTAAGCAATCAGAAGAGCTAGAGATACCCTGCAGATCCTCTAGACCCTATCCACCTGTTAGTTACTTACTTCTTTTATACTCAATTTAAGAGTCTGCACAGGGTATTATGCTGTCGCGCACGCTCGACTAATTCGACCGTTGTTATTGTTATTATTTTTTTTTTATTTTTTCGCAACTCTTTTGCTTTTGTTAATAATATTTGCATGGCTTAGCAGGATTTAAAGCATTTAAATCAATTAAGTAGACCATTAATTATTGCAACATCGACAACAAGAACGACAACAACAACAACAACAATAGCAACAACCACAGCAACAACAACAATGCTAATAAATTCCCGCTGAGCATATAGAAATCGATGCATTAATTATATATCCATAATCGAATTCAAAAGCGGATATAAACTAACGCTTTAATTGTTTCATAATTTTGTTAGGCAATTTACGAAATTACAAATACAGTGAAAGCTATCCATTAACGGACAGATATCACTTGTTAATCGACCAATTTATTATTTATTCATTTTTTCTATAATTTATGCTATGCTTTATGATAAATTTATTATGTTATTATATCAATTTCGTTGTCATGAATCGTTTATTAATTTATGTTATATGCATAAGCGACTTCAATTGCTCTAAATAAATATTTATTCATTCAATTTTTTATACTATTCCAACTTGTTTGCATTTGCCGGCTGAAAATGTGCATAAATTTTACAAATTATGAATTTTAGATGATTTTACAAATTTATTTTATGTAAATTAATCCATTTCTGTGAATATTTTTCAATATTCAACCCTTAGCTTAAGAATATCACGTATACGCAGCTCACAATACTTTTTGCATATTAAAACTTTGCTCTTATTTATATTTTATAATATTAAATCCCTTCCACAAGTACACAGCCACCGCTGGCGATAATTTGTTGTCAACTTAGTTAATGAAATTCGCAATGTTTTCTCTTTTTTCCCCCCGATTTTATTTTCAGGTGAAGGGTTGAAAGATTTCTGATTTCCATTTGTTGAACAACTGATGACAACATGCTGAAACCGTTAACCGTGATTATTGGACTTTTTTATTTAGGTGAGTTGTATTTGCGTTAAACTATTATTAATGACGCATGTTTAATTGAAATTCGGCATGCGAAATATTCGAAGCAGAGCGACCAATTAATTAATCACATTTGTCGTTAAACGATTTGTGTGGAAATACATTCGAAGTTATTCTTTTTCTTTTGGTTTCTTTGCTAATTAAAGCATATGACATTTCTGATAAATGGATTTTTGATTGTATGTGCGATTGTGACATGCTATTTTGGCCGTTGGTACCTTGACTATTGTACCAACAGCCAAAAAAGCGAATTGCAATTTCATATTGACTTATTTGCCACAGTTTAGAATGCACTGAGCGATTGCAGAGTGACTCAGCAACTGTTAGTCAGATGAGACAACAACTCCAGTTGGCTGTCATAGCAAGTACAAGAACCAAAGCATAGATTGGTAGCGATATGTGCTAAGTGTTGTGCTTTTGAGGTTGAAGCCTGCTAGCGTGTGTATGCACCAAAGCTTTCAAGGATGGCAATATTCACAAAGCTTTGGAGATGCCACTTCGCTTTCGATTGCAGGCAACGCTGAACGAAGTATAATGAATTTCCCTATTTTTAGAGCTTAACAAATTGAACGAAGTTACTTGACGAAAGGACATTTCTGCCAACTTGTGTCTTGGCTTAGTTTGGTAGGACTATCGATACTTACTCCACACTCAACGAACAGGCTCCACCTTAGGGAAATTCCAGGAACTATCGCCAGTAATCGATAGGTTCATGTAGGCGCGAAGCTTAAATTTAATTTTGCTTATGACTTGATTATCCACCTAAAGACGATTTAAAAGTGAATTTTTTTTATATATGGTAAGGAAATATGACAGATTTAGTGCATGTTAATGTACAAATATAGAGATGTACGAAATTTAGAATATAGAAAACTACAAATCTTAGTTTATTGATTGATAAATTGTATAATACTTCTATGTATGGAGCATTGAATGGGTACAATTGAGTAAAGTCCATTGAAGTACGTTATTATTGTGTGACGAACATAACTTTTACAACGCTTCCATTAAAAATTAGAAAGGAAAGTCGCACAAAGTGGAGAAAAAACCAACAGCAAACAGCAAACTATAATTATGTTTATCTTAATTATATTGCGTGACGTAAGTTTCTTATTAAGCAGCAAAAAGGCAACAAAGTCACAAAGTCACCTGCCACAACAATCATACACTGTGTGTATGTGTGGCCCTTATGGAATTATTATTACATGCGAGAAGGCCCTCCCCTCTCCCCCCAGACTTGCACACTAAACCCTTACCCCCTTACCCACTCACCCGCTCTGCTATACATCAACTCAGGCATTCACCCATTTTCAGTCTCACAAACACACCTCGGGGAGTAGGAGTGAGAGTCGGAAAGGGAGTGGGAGTGGGAGTTGGAGGGGGAAGCCGGCAGCAGTCGGAGTCGCGTGAGGAATCACAGCACGCGCTGGCAAGTCGCCACCGCATGGTCAAGTGGCGCCTTCGTCCTTAGCTTTATTTGCATATAAAGCGCGTGGTGGCACCAATGCTGAATTGCCACATGGCAGGGGATGGCAGGGGAGGGGTAGAGGGTGGGTTTTGCTTTTGATTTCTTGTGCTTCACCCCCGCCCAAAAAAGTATGCTAAGAAATTAAGCACACTCGCTATTTGCGTGCCTCGGCGCTGCTCGGGCGTATGCGCAATGCAAGCCAAATGTTTGACCCTTGTGACACACGCAAATAAAAGTGCACGTCATTACCTTGATTTACTGGTAGCTGTAACCTGGTAGCTGTAACTGCAATTGAGTTACACTCGTAGTTGTACATGGTTATTCTTTTGTCGTTACCATAACAAACTCGTCGCGTCGAGTGGCAGCAAATTGATTGGCAACGCTTATCGGAACAACGCTCATCGCTCAACGCTTATCGCTTATCGAATGCAAATGATGTTCTTAGTTGACTATTGAATCCGCTGGGAAGCTCTTAAGCCATTTCAGTTATGCTAATCAAAAGGCAGCGGCAAAATTAATAACAGAATCAAAGGCAGAATCAAAATCAATTTCTTTGCATTAGAGGCGACCCTCGATAGTTGAAGCAGTGATAAATCAAAACAATTAAGTCGCTTTTAAATTGAGAGCGAGTGAGTCAAAGCCATAAACTGACTTGGCATTAACCAAAGTCTCAAGTGGGGCTAATAAGCTTGAGACAGCGCTAATTTTACCCTCATTAAACAAACTGACATGGCAAGCAAGCAACGTTGAGACAACAAGAGCGTAGACCAGACCAGCAGCAGGACAGCATGAGAGGCATGAGAGCGCCTTACTTTACTTTACCGAAGCTGCTAACGTTTTAGAGGCTCAATAAACCCAAAAACTCAAACTCACAGGAACTGGCAAGAGCTGCTCGACCCAACCAACTCAACTTGTCCCGAGCACCACACAAAGGCTGTCAGGCAAGCAGGCAACCAGGCAAACTGGGAAGCGCTTGCCATTGCCATTTTGGCAGTCATTAACGGCAAACTGCTTCATCATTTAATAACCCAAAAGTGAGCTGGTTAAATGCCGAGGCTGGCAGGCTGCTTGGCCCTAAAAACATTCAATCCTACGCCCACACACACACACATAGACACAGCCCACAACAGCTGCAGCCTAGCAAAAGAAATGAAGAGCAAGTAGAGAGGGAGAGGGAGAGAGTGGGAGAGAGAAAGAGAGAGGGAGAGTGGGAGTGAGAAAAGAATGTGGCATAGAACATGCCACACTTATTTTTATAGATTTCATTTGAACGCCGAAAAGGCAAACGCATCAAGGCTGTAAACCCGCTGTCTCTACCCCCCTCTCCCCCTCCTCTCCTACCAGTGCCACGCCCATTACTCTGTTGGCAAGCGCATAGCTGGCATGCCTACATCAAATTGGCAAGGCGTCAAGCCAGGCAGCCATCGAGACAGCGACAGAGACGCAGACGGGGGGGGGGCAAAAAAGGGTTCATTATGGCAATTTGCTTAAACTCGTGTGCCCACCACATGGCGCAGGGAGAGGGGAAGGGTAAGAGGTAGCGCAGGCAGGGCAACTTCAACTTTGTGTCTTTTTCTTTAGATTCTTTTCGCTTGCCATATCTTTGGCCTCTATTTTTCTTCTTTTCTTTTCTTTTTTTTAAAGCCTACGCAATGAAAAACGCGCCACAATTTGGCTTTTCTGGTTTTCTTTTTTGTGCTTTTCTCGAGTCGCTTGCGTGCTGTGCTATTTGCTCGAATGGTTTCCCATGGTCATTGCAAACAGATTGCGCCCCGCCAAAAAGTTCATAAAATATAATGATAAGCAGCATTTGTGCATTAGACCTGGCCAATGATTAAGGTTCTTTTGCTTCTTAAAGCTCACAGTTTTCTCTCTTCTCTGTCCCACTTCTCTCCCTCTTCTCGCTGCACTTCAACTTCGGTTCAATGCAGTCGCAAAGTCAACACTCCAAGCTCTCTTACCCGTTCACTCTCTTACCTGCTTCCATGTGCAGAATGTCGCCTTATTTTGGATTTTGTTGGTGGTTGATTCACCAGTTTCGTGTCAAGACATTTTTTTATAACAACAGCAACAGCAGCAGCAAAATGCCTTTGCTCTCGTTATGTTTTACCCATTGATATTTATGACAAACACCACAAAATTTTTAATTGCATATTTCTAGGCGCCTTCGATTGCTGCTGACCAAGTCTGAATGACCAAGCAGGCAGATTTGGCCAGCAAAGTATTTGAAAATGCACTTAAGCCCACAAGTGTTGGTCAGTCCGAGGCGCTCTCAGGTGGAGCGACAATTGCTGCCACACCAAATGCACACGCAACCAATCAGGCAACTTGCAACACCCACAAAAACACAATGACACTCGCTTAAATCTATCACAAAAGGTTTAGATTCTGCTAAAGACACAACTCAACTGTAAAACTTTAATTTCAATTGAGTTTTCTCTGTTGATTTTCACATTATTCATTGCACTTGTGAAAAGTCTGTCAAGCGATCGATAAATGTTATTTATTAGTTAATAAATCAAATTTTTACTTTCAGCTAATATCATTAAGTTCGTAGCATTAAAGTCAAGTCTGCACTTTTGTCGTCTGCGGTCACCGGAAGTTGACTGCCAGCCAGGGGAAAGAGTTGTCGTGCTGTGCTTTTATGTGCTCTATACTTATAAATTGAAGCCAAATGGGGTAGATTAGCGAGTAGAGAGTGCAGACAACTTGTGGCAGAAGTAGTCTTTGTCTGTCTATTAGTTTATTAACTAACAAAGTTAAATAACTAAATACTCAAGTTAATCTTGTAAAAGAACTCGCCAACTATAAGAGCAAGAGTTACCAAATTTGGCATTAAACAACAGATCGAGTTTATTTTAGATTTTCGATAACTTTCCCCTCAGCGTAGACACTTCCAACTTAACAGTTGCTTGAGAAATATCATATATCAGCAATCCTGAAAGTTTCATCAAGATCGCTTTATAAATAAGAAAGATAATCAGCAAAGAAATATGAGCATTGAATCGCTTACGTTTTGCTCCTTGCAGCCAGCACATGTGTGCGAGCGAGACAGCGAATGACTGCGATACTTGCATATGTAAATGAAGTGACGCAGCAAGCAGCTTTTGATTGAGCAATTCATATACTATAGGAGTGTTTCAAGAGAGAATGCTTTAAGCACATCTTAGCTACTTCTATTATAATAAAAATGCTTCATTTAGAAGACTGTACAGGGTATTAAGCTGACGCGCACGCTCAACTGATCCACTAGTTATAATTGGTTAACTATTTAACTTATAAGTTGGACAAGCAGTTCTACTTCTCTTTAACCTATCTCAGGTTTATTTAACTTCTTTTATTTTTAGCAGACTGCACAGGGTATTATGCTGTCGTGCACGCTCGTCTGTTTTTAGCTAAATGTCTAAATATAAGTCTTTTATTTTCTATTTATTTCATTTCCTATAATTAAGAGTTAAAAGTTATTCAAGTTTTAATTGAATCTTTTGATTTAGTTGCATCGATATGCTGCAGGGTATCTTCTTGTCTATGCTATCCATCTTTTCCTTCACATTTATCATGCGTTTGACTTGAGTTTAATTATATTTGCGTGAGCTCCAAACATTGCTGGCTAACTTGCCTCTGCATGAGATTGTCGACTGGAAACTCGTCTTGAGTTTGCACAGTCGAGTGACGCATTTAAAAAGTTATTAGCTGCGTTTCAGAGCCAGCTGCTTCGTCAGTCAGTCAGTCAGTCAGTCAGTCAGTCAGAGAACAGAAGCAAGTAACTGTTAGCATTTGTATATTGTTATATTTCACGGTATTTCACGTCAACTTGCGACTGTCGACTCTCTGTTCACTGTGTTGTCAGCGACATGATTTGTCAATCTTAGACGCGTTTAATGAAGCGTCCGATTTGGTTGTGGGCCTCTTTGATCGATTGTCGACCAAAAGGGATGACGTGTTGGCTGACTCTATTGCTATTAATGTTGTACTCGTTGTTGTTGTCTGCACATTAATGGGTAATAAGTAAATTGCGTGTTTTGTCGTCGCTGGACGCGTCACATTCGCAGTGATTGCTCAGCTTTCGACACTTTCGTCTCGGCTCTCATCAGTTGCTGGCGTTCGACGTTTGACGTCTGCCCGGGGCAGGCCAGGTCAGCGGAGGCCAGGATCTGACCTCAGGCTATATGCTGAAGTGGCCATTAATCAAAGCAGACAACGGACGCAGGCAGGTGAGGGGCGACTTAGAGTAACAAGATGTGGGGCCAGTTGGGCGTGTTTCTTTCACTTTGTTTTCACTCTCTCTCTCTCTCTCTCCCTTTCTCTCTCTCTCCCTTTCTCTCTCTCTCTGCCTCTCTGGTAAATGTTGTTTGCATTTTCTATTTTGGTTTATTATAAAGATATTTCGTGTCGATTGTTGCAGTCAAGGCGAACACACGGCGTATGCGTAATATAGTTGTAGTTCTTGCGTTTTGTGTGCCAAGTAATTAGTGGCAACTGCCTGGCAACAAGAAAATATGGTAATAATATTTGATTTGAAGTCGCTTCCTGTCAGGGCCAACAACAACAACTAACACTCATTCCACTCACGAATCGCCTGCAACGATTCACGACTTTGGCAGTTGCCTAATCTCTGCGTGTATGTTAGAGTATTTATTCAAATTAAGGTCAAAGACGGTTCTCGTTTTGAGGGAAAGGGAAAGGAACAGAGAGAGAGAGAGAGAGAGAGAGAGAGTGAGAGCAGTAGTGTGAGAGCTCGCTGGCTCAGCGTCCCTCGGCTAATGTTGTATTTTTCCAGTGGCAATTTATGTTTTCAGTGGCATTTAATCAGACGAGCCTTGAGGAAATTTGCACATTTATCGGCGATTCGGCCTCCAGTTCTGCATATCGCACTCGCATCGTGTGTATATTCCACATATATTCGACAACATCCTTTGCCATATCCTTTGCAGGGAATCTAAATTGTTTTATGCCTGCCACTTGCGCATCCCCTTGGCAGTCGTTCTGTGCCCTTTGTTGCTGTTGCTGCTGTTGCTGCCACCGCCAAATATGCTAAACAGATAAAATTCGATTTGAGGCGATTCGATTCGATTTCGATTTCGTTATTTCGCTTTTCATTTTCATTTTCATTTTCAGTTTACAGTTTTCGGTTTACAGTTTAGCGCAGGGTCTGGCAAGAGGCGGGGTAGCTCTCTGAAGGGGAAGCAGCTTAATTTATCTCTGCCCCACGATGGGGCACACATTCTTCTCTTACGCAAATATTTTTAGGCTGCAATTTACAATTTCTTTTGCCAACAAATTAAAGTGTTCAGTGACAACATGTGGAACTTAAGCTGTAGTTAAGATTCTTAAAGCAATTCGTTTAACTAAAAGCATTTGAGTATCCAGATATCTTTATACAGTCATGGTCAACACAATAGATACACAAGTATTACTTATTATTTCCTGTAAAGAGGTCTGTCTGTATGAATGAGAACACCTTAGTAACTACAGGAGCTAGAGACTCCAAATATCGCATGCAACTTAATATATATCATACGCAGTTTAAAAATTCTCTTTGATAGTTAACTGTAGACTGTCTTTCTCAATGTACATACTGTTTACTTGACATTTGCTTAAAGTATACGCTTTTTCAACACATTTGAATGTCTCATAAAGATCAGTTCACAAAAAGAAAGCTATGCAGAAAAGAATGAAGAAAGAGTATAACATTGCTATGTCAACATGTGTGCGAGCGAGACAGAAATATGTGTGAAAACACACATGTGTATACACTCATACACACATGCATACTCATAGCATAAAGCACAAGGAAATGTAAATTATTTGCATATTCATAACAGTTAGCTTTTGTATATGTACACATACTCGTTCAAAAGCTGAATGTAACGTCACTTAATTTGAGAAGTTACCAACATAATTAAATATCTCACTTGCTTTCAAATGTAGCACTTTTATTAGATTTAGTTTTAGTTAATTAATATATTTTATTTATATTTAAAAAAATTATTTATTTTACTTTAATTTTATTTTTAATTAATTTATTTCATTTTTATTTAAATTATTTATTTATTTTATTTTTATTTAAATAATTAATTTGTTTTATTTTAATTTTATTTAAGCAATTTATTTATTTTATTTTATTTATATTTTTCATTATTAATAGTATATGATCATTTCTAAATTTGTAATAAAAACTAAAAATAAATATTAATATATATTTTTATAATTTAAATTAAGTCAAATATAATTAAGCGAAGTTATGAATATTTAGTAAATATCAATGAGCAGACTCATCTCACATATCTACAAATCAATGAACTCAACTAAATGAGACCGAAATGCCTAATCAATTCAGTTTGCACTTTCAACTGGGGCTAATTGGCTTATCAACGCATATTGACAGCCATTTGGGCTGTTCATCTGGTTCAGCTGCTGAAATGCTGAAATGCTGAATTTGTTGGTCATGTTGCTGGCCGAAAGTGTCAACAACATGCGTTGAGGTTCAACCACAGCTTGATGACAGAGTTTTAGCAAGGCCCAAAAAAAAGAGAGAGAGGCGTACAACACTAATGAGCCAGCGAACGGTGTTGCCATATGCCATGCCCCCAAATGTTGCAAGTTGCAAGTTTATGGCGTTTGTTCTATGCAGTTTTTACCTGGCGTTCGCCTCGCTCGTTTGCCTCTGTGTGCCACAACTTTGACATAATTCCGGACTCCACTGACAGCGCTTGGGCCAAAGCCAACAAGTACAAAAAATTATATATATATATATATATATATATAGTATATATCTAAATTTGCAGGGACTGAGCAAAGTTTTTGGTGCTTCGAATCGTGTTTTTTAATATTTTTTCTCTTCTCTTCATATTTTTGTTTTTGCACAAGCGGCAAAAGTTGATAACGAGCAGGTGTTAAAATGTGACCAAGTGTAGGCTGCTGCTAGAGACACGCCTCCCCACTCCCGCCCTTCCACTACATACCCCCTACCCCACATAGACTTCCCTCAGTAACATTTTGCAGCCCTTACTCCCTTGCCGCCCTCTAACTATGGGTGATTACAAGTTGTTGACACTTTGCAGTTTGCGGCGACAACTCAAAGCAAAAACAAAGTTGTTGCCGCCTCCCCTGCTGCCCCCTGCTGCTCCCTGTTGCCCACAGTTCAGTTGCTGCTGTGACCATGGACAACATGCCGCCACATTCGTCCCGCAGCAGCTGCGGCTCGTCCTTGTGCCTTGTCTTAAGCCCATTTGAGCTGCCAGCCTGTTTGTGGCTGTCACGCCAGCGTTGCCGTGTTGTGCTGTGAATTGGCCGGCCATATGCAGCCAATGGCAATGCACATTTGCTGTCACCTCACCTAGCCGCTTCCCCAACCCATGACCCTACCCACCCCCTTCCTTGTGGCATTACAAGTTTAAGAGCCACGACGTCATACGTTGACTTTTTAATGAGCTTTCTGGCGGCAATTTGCCGAAAGGTGAAATTACGTAAAGAGCCACAGACACACACTTACACACACACATTTTCACACATATGTATAAGTGTCTGTGTAGCTGGAAAGAGAAGGGAGGGAGAGGGGAGGGCATCTTAACCACAATACGAACAGCATTTTTGATCAGTGGCCCAAGTCGAATATCATTTCACATATCGTTAAAATTCGTTTAGGCGCAGCATACAAATTGCTACATTTCCGCTAAAACTTTGAGGCGCCACGCCCCCCAAGCACATATATATATATATGTATATATACAGATATATATATCTATATATAGTATAAGCAACGTGTGCTGCTGTGGCCTTATCGTCGTTGACTGTAAATTGAATGAAATTGAAAAATTCAACGCAACAGCAATTCCATTACACGTTTTTCCAGGCTCATTTTCACCGCAGTTGGCCCGCCCCCTCCCCTGTTGGCACGTCCTGACCCTGGCTTCAAGCTCAACCTGCTTGACTTGAAATTTATTCATTACATGCAATTTTTTCAGTTTTTTTTCAGTTTTTTTTTGCTGTTGCCGCCGCTGCTTTCACTTTCGTTTAGCTGGTTTCGCTTTCGTCGTCTGGCGCATTAGGCTGGCAATCAGAAATCATGTGTGAAATGAATAAGAAGAAAAAAAGAAAAGCTGGAGAAAATTCTTAACGAAATAAAATGAAAATCGCGGTGCAAACAGGATGAAGTAAGGAGGAGAGAAAAAACAACAACAAAAACACAGACATTACCGTTGCTTGAGGGCAGCTACAGGCATTTATCTTGAAGTGCTTGTGTCTCTGCCTCAACCTGTATCTGTGTCTGTGTGTGGGTGTGTGTGTGTGTGTGTGTGTGCTTTCAATTACATTGGCAATTGCTGCGGTAACAACACCGGAAAGTGTCGTTGGCCCTGGGCGTGTTTAACAATCCGATGCGTCGTCCACAACTAATCAATATGAATGAATAAATAATCGTTTACAAATACGCAAAGAGCAAGACTGAAGTGCTCTCTCTCTCTCTCTCTCTCTCTCTCCCTCTCTCTCTCTGCCTCCCTCTCTCTCTCCCCCTCTCTCTCTCTCTCTGTTTGTGTTTGTATTTGCAATCTGCATTTTATAAATATGTTGATATGCAATCAACAATGCCAGCCAGTCGCTTGGCTATCCAGCTTTAGCCGCTGCTGTTCCCATTTCAACTCCAGCAGCCAGCAGCCAACATCTTACATCCAACAACCAACATCCAACATCCAACATCCGTTGTTGCCTTTGATCCTGCTGTGCGACATGTTGGGCATTTCGAATGCCGAATGCGTTTCCTTTTAATGTCTAATATAAATGCCCGCTGTCTCGCATTTACTTTGTTGCCTGTCGTCAATAAGCGTTCCGCATGTGGCAGTGTCCTGTGACAGGACCTGCTCCAGCTTTATTTAGCAAGCGCTTGCATTGCGTTTGCGTTTGACATGCGTTGGGGCGATTGCAATTGCCGACTTATGCTTATCGCATAAGCAAATAGGAATGTCGCTCGCCTGCTGCAACAACAACAGCAACAATAACAACAACAAACTCTGTTGCCACATCCTTTGATCCATCCTGACCATTTCCCATTACAAACTGTGTTTGTTTATTCCACAAGCTGCTGTCAGCATTTACCTTATCCTTATGAATTTTACATTTTCCTTGATGCGAATAATACAAATAAATAATTCTGTCCATTCTCCACATCTGCTTTTCTCCCTGGGCGATTTCGTTTTATTATTTTTATTATTTATATTGACTTTGGTCAAATGCTCTATTTTATTTAAACATTTTCTTTGTTGCTATTGCAAGTTATTGCAATTCAATTGCAGTTTGCATTTTGACTTCCTGCATAAAAATTGCTCATGAAGTGCAGATGAGATTCAGTGTTGAGAAGTGCTTATTGTGTGTTAAGTCTTATGTTTTTTCTATATTTAATAATATTGATTTAAAGAAATATTAATTTTATATATATTTATTTAATTATTTATTTAAATATATATATTATTTTATTAATAATAGTATTTATTTACATTTACATTATTATTTATTTGTAATAAAATATTTATTACATTTCTTTTATATTAATATATATTTATTACTATTTATTTATATATTTGTTGAAATAGATATAAATATTTAATAATATTTAGTTAGGTATTTGCTTAATATTAATTTATTTATATAATTATTAATTTAAAATTAAATACTTAACGTTTATTTATGTATTATATATTTTGTTAAATTATTTATTTATTTATATATTTGTTTTACAATAATATTTATTTTTATACTTATTAATAATTATTAATATATTTGTTGATATTTATTTAAATATTTATTAATTTTTATTTTTTTATTTATTTGTTTATTATATTATTTATTTATTTTTTATTTTTACTCTTATTTTGTTTTAAGCAATCTAATTCCAGTTTTTTCTTTCAAATTGGCTTCATTTAATGTCTACATCTCTAAATTTACTATAATATCTATGCCAAATTTGTCAAAATTAAGTTAATTTAAATTGATTTCGCTCATTTTAGATTTCTGCATAAAAATATAGAATTTATTCAAGTTAATTACTTTTGTAGTGTTTGCTAGACATTTAATTATGTATTAACTTACTTTTAACTTATCAAATTTAATTTGAATTGTAATTTTAACTTTTGCTTAAATTTAACATTTTTATATTCAAGCAAAATTCAGGCCCAAAAATGTGACTTGAAAGCCTTCAAAGTCCTTAGTGAATGTACTGTTACCTCATAGGTTTGCCTAAGCAGATGTGTGTGTCTGTGTGTGCGTGTGTGTGTGTGTGTGTGTGTGTGTGTGTGTGTGTCTGTGCAGATGCGCATGTAAGTGTGTGTAATTTTGGTTAGTTGATGTCGCTTACAAACTTGCATACTAAATAAGCCCCCAGCTTTGGTGGCACCTCATCCATTCCACATTTGCAGTCTTCAGCCGCCACTCATTTGTTTTCTTTAGACGCCCCTAGGCATGCAGGGGGGTGCAGAAGGGGGATGATGTTGCTGGGACATGTTCAGTAACACCCACACACATACACGCACACAAGCACACGCACACACAGACTAACACACGCAATTACTACAGCCGCACAGCATTGTTGCAATTGCACGGGAAATAGACTTTTTGAATGCGAATGCGAATGCGAATGTGTTGCACATGTCGTAAGGAATACGCTTAGAAAAACTTGCGCCACCACTGAAAGCAGCACAAAACGTAAGAAAAAAATGTAATAGAGAATCCTACAGCAATGGGGGATTCTTTTTTTCTCAGCTTGGTGCAGGCAATTTCTTCTTTTTTTCTCCTTCTTTATTTTATTTTACTTTTTTTTTTTTGCTTTTAGTTTGCAGCTGCAAGTTAGTTTTTTCCTTTCGAGCCGAAACACGAGTCAAGTGGGGAAGGGAGGGGAAGATAGTCAGAGTTAGAAGTGGTGGGGCAGAGGCTGCGCTGTGGTGTGGAGGTGGCAAGACAACTGCTTGCTATTCCACATGCAGCAGAGCTGCATCCTGTTCCTGCGGTTGCTCTTGTTCTCTGAGTTGTCGTTGTTGTTCTCATTGTTATCGTTGTTGTTGTGGTTGTTGTTGTTATAGTTGTTGTTCTGGTTCTGGTTCTTGTTGTTGTTGTGGTTGTTTGTGGGCTCCGTCTTCATGTTTCTCCATGTTGTCAGCGCTGTCCTGGGCTCTTTGCTGTTCCAGTTGCTGTTGTTGTTCTTGTAATTTGTTGTTGCTGTCTCTAAATCCGTGCTACTTAAATTGTCCCTAAAATCCTCGTGGCAATTCTTTCGCCATGAAGCACATGCAGCTTTTCTGTGTGCTGTATGAGAATTTAATGACATTCTTAAGTTGTCATCAGTGGCTGGCAGGCCACGAGTCGAGTCGAGTCTAGTCGACTCAAGTCGAGTCTAGTTGAGTCGACTTGACTTCGAGCTGCAGCCTCACAGCATCGCAGCATCGCAGCATCGCAGCATCGCCGCATCGAAAACTGGAACTCAAACTGAAACTGTCACTACCTTTTACTTCTGGCCTAGCCTAGCCTTCTGCTTCCCCTTTGCCTCCCTCTTCTCAACTTTCCTCACTTGCCCACGTTGTTATGCTTATCCCCGACTTTCGCGTTCTCGTTCTCGTTCTCATTCTTATTCTCGTTGTTGTTGTTGCTGTTGCTGTTGTGGTTGCTGTTGTCGTTGTCGTTGCCGCTGAGCATATTAAATTGACTGGGACCAACAAAATGAGTAGAATCATTAGCGTACACTCCATGCAGCAGGCACACAAATTGCGCCCACATATTGCGCAATCGCTGATGCTGCATGCTGCTTGCTGCTTGCTGCTTGCCCCGCAGTTGCAGCTTCTCAGTTGCCGCAGTTGCTGCTGGCATGTCGTCTTTTGAAGATGAAGTCATATCAGCATTAGTGTCTTCTGTCTGTTGGACGCTCTCGGCTATGTTGGGCTGTCGGCTTTCCTGTCTTCTCTTACATATTATTATATTCTTTCTTTCTTTCATTCTTCTTCTTTTTTGCCTTTGCTTGAAGTTTGCTTTCTTAGCCGGCTAAAGCGAAGCAGAGGGAGTAATTGTGGGGGGATGGGGAGGGGGTCACAAGACATTTGCATGCATTTTGTATTTTTGGGGTCAGATGCGAGATATGAAACATGCTCGCATGTGTGTGTGTGTGTGTGTGTGAGTGTGTGTGTGTGTGAGAGTGTAGTAAGGTTGCCCAGGGGAACTGTCGAGCAGGCGAATTTAATTTCAATTTAGGACCAAAACATTTGCGCTGTGCCTGTCAAGCATTTTGCATTCTGCATTTTCCATTTTCCATTTTCTATTTGCCATTTCCCCATTTGCATTTATTTTTGCGCTGCATGCGCAAATCTTTACTCTATTTGTACAAGAGACAGCCGCAGACTAGAAAAAGCCGCGCGCATTTGAATATGCAATTTGCAATTTGACTTGACGAGGCCAAAAACCGCGCTGCTGCTGCTGCTGCTCCAAGCGAACCCGGACAAGCCCGAGTTAATCTGCGGGCTTAAGAAATGCCAGACGATTGCAGTGGCAGAGTCGCAGAGTCACAGAGTTACAGTTACAGTTACAGTTACAGTTGCCACACATAAAAGCTGCACGCCGCGACATTTTATCACAACGCGAGTGTTCGCCTGTTTTCTGCACTCACTTTTTATGTGATCCACTCCCCCCCACTACCCACTCAACACAGCACCCGGCCTCGCTTGACATTTGAGGCATGGCAAGATTTATGCACTGGGCCCTCTGCAGTTGAAGACAGCTGTCGTTTGCCCTGTGCGCTGTCTTCCTCTGAGCCCTAATAGCTTTTTATCCGCGCGCATGAAATATGCCGCGAAAATGGCAAATGGAGCCCAGTGTATATGGCAAGTGTCAATCTAAGTTTTTGTCAATTGTGGATAGCGGCAAATGCGAGTAAAAACCAAGGCCTAGAACCTCAAATCCCCTTCGTTTGCCACTTGCCAGTTGGCAAAGCGAAAAGGAAAGGGAAAGGTAAAGGGGTAAATAAAGCAAAGGTAAAGTTGAAATGGTTCCAAAATTGAAGCTAGTCTAAGTATAGCTAAGTTGTCTTGACACGCCACTGACAAGTACACTACACACACACACACTCAAACACACACACACACACAGAGTCATGCACACACACAATTAAGTCATGATAAATTGCTATTGTATGCGTTTGCAGTCATAAGCACAGGCGGCAGCCCAAAATGAAACAATAAGCCACGTCCGTCAAGTCAACTTGAGGCGACAAGAGTCAAGTCGAGCCGAGTCAAGTTATGAACGGAAGCAGACACACCCACACACACACACACACACACACACACAAACAGACAGACAACACTTCGTCACAGTCACAGACACAGACAATGCGACTAGACAACTCAGACACCTAACGCTTGCCTCACTATCAACTTTCATATGTATAGATATATATATATGTATGTGTGTGTGTGTGTGTGTGTATTGTTGTGCGTAGTGTTGCTCTGTCAGGGCCTGGGCCTCAGCCTGGCCTGAGTGTGACGCCTTTCGGTGTTGCAAAATGTTTGGAATTCATGCGTTCTGTCAAGTAATTTACCCCAAGCGCGATTCACAGTCAACCAGCCCAAGTAGCTGCCTGTCTTTGTCTCTCTCCCTCTCACTCTCTCTCTCTCTGTCTGCCTGCAACCGGAAGAGTGTGTGTGAAGTGGCATAAAGGTGTCATTCTACCGGTATGCATAAACTTTTCTGTTGCATTTCGTTGCGCTAAGCAAATGATGTCAGCAAACCAATGACACTGACTCATAAAGCACATTAAGCTGACTGCATAATACAGGGTATTGAGAGTATGTATTAAGGGTATATAGACTTGTTATCTAAGCTGTAAGTCAGCTTAACAACATAACATATTAAAACAATGCAAGCTTTAAGTTTTGTCCACATTTAGCTTGAGCATTCAATTGATATACAAATCAAACTTTCAGATTAAAGTAAAGCTCTAGTAGTGCTTTCATGTGTATATCGACTATAAAGGTTTACAGTTAACAACAATAGCTTGTTATCAACTTTAAGTTCATTTAATTTAGCCAATGAAAGCTTTAAGCTTTGTATGCGATTAACTTGTGTATTCAATTCGCATATTAGTCGAACTTTCAGATTAAGCTAAATCTCTAGCAGTGCTTAATGGCGTGTTTAGACTATAAAGGCTGATAACAAAAGATTGTTATCAAAGCTTTCAGCTTTAAGTCAGTGTAAGGCATTAACATATTTAGGCGGAGCGAGCTTAAAGCTGTGTAAATGTTTCACTTGAGTATTTAAATCGCACTTGAGTGCAACTTTCTGCTTAAACTAAAGCTCTAGTAGTGCTTTAATGTGCTTTGGCTTTCAATTGCTTAAGAAATTTGCCTTCAATTAGTTGTTACAAGTGAGCTTTAATGTGCTTTCATGCAAATAGTAAGCAATTTCCACTTTCATTATGATTTATCAGGCTCTCTTAACTGCCAATAACCAAAGATGCCTCTAAATGGGAACACCTTTTTGGCTAATTGCAAACGTGTGTGTTCACACCTGAATGACCTGGAACGGCACCTCATTAGAATGTTGAAATTATTCAATAGCCTCGTTTGCTTCTGGCTTGAATTGAACCCTTTTTTGCGGCAGGAACTTAACTTGTCCCGGTTTCGTATGCGAACAATGCGATTAAAATTGTATTTAAATGAATTTTGTGCTCAGGCAGCTTCCGGTGTGTGTGTGTGTGTGTGTGTATTAATATTGCGTATACGCAACGTATGCTGTGTGGGTGGGTGGGGGGGGGGGGGCAATGCTTTCGGCAAATGTTGTTAACTGCTTTCGGGCGAGTCCCTTTTTGTGAGCCCCAAACTCTAACGGGCAATCTATTATACGTATCCTTTGACCGTAACCATTCGCTCTATAGTTTCTAAAGAAATTGCCCAATGTTAGCTTTCAGCTGGTTGACTCTGACTTTGGCTGTGTTCTGTGTGCTCTCGTACTCGTGTTCGTGTTGAGTTGCCCCTTATTGAAAAGTGTTCATTTGAGTCACTCGCCTTGTAACTTGGCCAATCGACTGGGCCTAATGCACACAATTTGCTTTGTATGCTGCTTCTCCTGCTGCTGTCTGTGTGTGCGTGCGTGTGTGTGTGAGTGTGCGTGTGTGTATGTTATGGCTGGAAATTAACATTTTCACCATGGGTAAGATACACACACATACACACACACACACACACACGCACACACAATTTGATGCATTACCTGGACAAAGGCGCAATGCCAAAGAGACTTGAATGAGACTTGGGTTTATGGCTTGGGAATTGCTATTGAGAGCATTGGCTTACAAGTTTGGTTTGGCATTTGAGACACGTCAAATTAGCTGTAGACCGGCTGAGTTGGCCAACTCTTAAAGTTTTTACTTCACTTGACTAAGTGACTGAGTGACTGGGTGACTGAGGGACTGAGGGACTGCTTGACTGCTTGACTGAGTGACTGAATGCAATTGTTTTGACTGACGCTGACATGGATACGCATTGTTGTTACAGCTTCCTGGTTTGCTATTTGCCACTTGCCACTTGCCACTTGCCTCCTGCCCCAAGCCTCCTCCTGCCTCTCGCCACGCTTGTTGTGGTCGCTTCTCCTGTTGCCTCGCTGCTGTTGCTGTTTGCTCCAAGTGCCTCGCTGCTGCTGCTGCTGTTGTTGTTGTTGTTGTTGTTGTTTCTGCTTCTTATTATGCGTCTTCTGCAGGGCAATAAACCAGCGATGTCTTCACTGCCATGGCTGTGTTGGTGCTGTTGGTGGTGTTGCTGGTGGTGCCCAGTGGTGCGTGGTGGGGGCTTCAGCGTGCACTCAAGTGGCTGCAACTGTCACAGTTGCGTTGAGATTTTTGCTCCAAGCAGCAGCAAGAAGAAGAAGAGCTCGACTATTATGTATATATGTGTCTGCATTCGTTTGGTCGCTGTGTGTGTGTGTGTGCGTGTGTGTGTGTGTGTGTGTGTGTGCGTGTTTTTGCTTCTGATGTTTTTTAATTTTCGCGAAATAAGCAATTCTCACGTATTCATCTCGGCCTGGCTTGGCGTCTTGCGGTGAATTCGTGTTTTATGCCCAACCTGGCCATAAATTCAATTCCAGCAACTGTTTGCCAGTTCCTCTGCTGTCTCCGTCGCTGGCTGCGACTGTGGCTCCGTTGTTTCGCCAACGGGCGGCAGTGCCACCTGCACCACACAACTTAGGAAAAAAATAAAAAAACAAACGCTTTGTACTTCAAAGCAAGACACATTTGCACTCCACTCTGTGTGTAGTTCTCTTTGTTGTGAATGTGTGTGTGCGTGTGTGTGTGTGTGTGTGTGTGTTCCCTGTGTGTGCTGCGATTCACATCTTGCTGCTTCGCATCTTCTTCTGCTGTTTCGCTTTGTGTCTTTGCATTCACTTTGTTTATTACACAAAATTTGTTTTATTTTTGCTCACAATCGATTGAAGTTTCGTTTGTTTCATTCGTTTCGTCTTCTCCCGCTGTTACAGCAGCTACTGTGTGTGTGACTGTGACAGAGATAGAGTGCGAGAGAGAGAGAGCGAGAGAGCGCGCATATGTAATTCTTATTTTGTTAGCGGCGCTGCTTTGAAGTTTCCCGCCAAATGTGCCGCATTTTTCTTGGTTTATTCGCCAGCTACTTTTCGCTGGCATTTCCGGTTCCAAGAAAATCTGCAAACCATATCCGTTTCCGCTGCACAGTGAATCGTATATATTATTGTATTGCAACTATCTATCACATATTTTATTGCATAAACATCACAAGCTTTCAGCTCAATTATTCTATCAATTAATCAATGTTTTCTCCTCTTCATTACAGGTAAGTCTGGCTACTTGAATGTACTCATAGTACACCCGTGAATGGAGTGAGTATTATTCAACTTGGCCAATTGCCACTTGGCTCGCCAGTTAATTATATTTTAATTGTATTAAATTAATTATGGTCGTCAATTGTGGTTAGAATCTCGCGTATAAACAGTTCAACTCGTTGAAGCCATTGGCTAGCAAGGTAATAGGGGATCAGGGGGGAATCTTAGGAGTTAGGGGAATCGGGGGGAGTCAGGGCAAGTCCTGGCATTGCTTTGATTTCGTGCGATAATTATAACGTGCTCTCATGTGCCACCCAAAACGCAAATTCGCCAGCTACGTGCAGCTATGCGTCATCATCAATGCTGAGTGGGTCGATTTGGTGCTTGGGTGGTTGAGTGGTTGGGTGGCTGGGTGGGTCAGCTCAACAGCGACGCGTCGCTCCGGTTCACTCGTGCGTTGGCGGCCCGGCTTTATGGATTTATTGCGTTGGCGACACGTTGATATGCCGCATGCCACAGACCAAGTACGAGTTCGCGTCCGAATCCGAATCGGAGTCGCAGACTTGAGGAGTCTTTCCTGGAGGCCGGCGCTGCCCCCCACGGCCATTTCGTGCTCATTGTTTTATGGGTCGCCGAGTGCTCAAGAAACTAGAAGAGCTTGGCTAGCGGTTGTTGGCGCTGCTGCAGGTTGCAAATGCCAGTTGGCAGGTGGCAGGAGGCAGGTGGCAGGTGGCAGGTGGCAGGAGCAAAGCTCGTTCACTACTTTCTCTACTTCTTTATTCTTTTTGCCAATTACCGCAAGGCTCGTGTGCCACCACACACCACTAAGTCGTTCGCTTCGGGCCCTCGCAGCGTATACGTAATTTTTATTGGACATTGCCACGCGTCGTCGTCGTCGTCGTTGTGATTGTCCTCGCACCGTCGCTCCTTCCATCGCATCGGGTAGAACGTGAGCTTTTCGCGTACGCAAGCAAGTCCTAGGCCAACATAAAAAGCTTGCGGCTCGTTGCGAATACGCTATCAAAACAAAACGGATAATTGCAGTGCCGCGCTCTCTTTCTCTCTCTCACTCTCTCTCCCTCTGTGAGTCTCGCTTTTGCTCTCTCTCTCTATCTGCACCCTTCTCTCTCTTCTTTCGCTCGCTTACTGCATACTCTCCACTTGGCCACCTGAGCGAGTGTAAGATGTTGGCAGTGAGTGAGGGGCAGGAGGGAAGGGACTCACCTGCTCTTTGGCTGATGGGGCAGGTTGGGAATTCGTTGATTGCGCCACTTGACACACATTCGAGAGCAGCGACTCGTAATTGTAATTGATTCAACTGTAAAGCAAATTAGCGCACACTTGCTGCTCATTCCTCATTTCGATCTCTGAGCAGCAGCAAGAGTTGCTCCTAATTGATGCCATTTGAGGAGAAGTGCAACTGAAACTCAACTCGATAGCATAGAGAACACTCTCAGCTATTTATAGGTGAATGATCTCCTCATAAAACTGGCAATTATTGTGTTCAACTCGCAGTGTTATTCCACATTGATTTCGTAGGTTGGCGGCCGTACAGTTTGAGAGTCACTGCTCGGAACTCTACACACAGCAAATTTGGCGCCAAATGCGACACACTCGTACTCTCCCTCTCTCTCTCTCTCTCTCTGTCGCTCTCTCTCTCTGTCTTGCTTCGCGTTACGTAGCCGAAGCAGCAAGACACGAATAGACACGAACAGACGAGCGACACACTGCCGAAGTGTTGGCAGCGCTCGTGTTGGCAAAGGACACGAAGCCAAACAGTTGTTGGCAATGGCCAAAGGGACAAAACAGTTTGCGACTAAGACTCGTGAGGTACGGACACGCGGCCAATAGCAAACGGGCTAATAGCATTTGCATGCGAATCGAATGTACGAATGTACGAATATACGAATGTACGAATACCATGTGTGTGAGTGTCCTTATGGCTCGCAATTGAATGCAAATGAATAATGTATACAACCGGCTTGGACTTCACTCACTGATTGCTGACCCCCTCCCACATCCACACATCCACACCCCCTCCACCAGCTGCTCACCTACCGCAACGTGCGTGACCAGTAACGACGTCATCTTATGCCGTGTGCGTGTTACCAAAACAACTCCCAGGACACATTCATAATAAACGCAAACGATCGTGGTCCTTTGCCAAGTGCCAAGTGAAAATAACAAACAACAACACAATACAAATAAGAAATCAAAAATATAAAAGGAATCAAAAAAAAAAAAATAAACCAAGCTGCGAGCGTGTAAATCATTGAGTGTCAGCAAAGTCAGTCAAGTGTGATTTTCATATGATTTAAGCCAGCAACAAAACCGAGTAACCAACCAAAAAAACACATAACAAAAAAGGGCAAAAACTGGCAGAGATTTGTGTGTGTTGCTGTTGCTTTTGTTGCTGCTGCTGCTGCTGCTGCTGCTGCTGCTGCTGCTGCTGCATATGCCATATAATTTAATTTGGCAAATGTGTTGGAAAATTGTACAGCTAAGCGAAAAGCGCAATGCCAGGCACTGAGACAAAGCGTGCTGGAGTCGGCCAAGAGGAGTCTTGCAGGAGTCTGGGAGGAGTCTGGGAGGAGTCTGTGAGTCTCTGAGCTGAGGCAGTCAGTCAAGCAGAGAAAGCTGAGAACGTAGCAGCCACTTCACTCCTGCGTTTGTTGAGACTACTTTCGGTTAAATGCTAATGGGTTAATGTGGTTCAGCACTTGTACTTCTCTTCCTCTCTCTCTCACTCTCTCTCTCTCTCACTCTACCTCTGCCTGCTTCACTGGGAACTATCGCAATTTACATTGTATATCTTGTTATTTACCTAGGCGTGCCACTCTCGTTAATTGTATGCAAAAAACTTGCCAACAATCGCTGTTAGCTCAACTGAGTGTGTGTCTCTCTCTCTCTCGCTGTGTGTGCGTGTGTGTTTCCGTGTGTGTTTGCGTGTGTGTGTGTGTGTTTGCTGCTTTTGTGGCACAGCCTTTGCAACAACTTTTTGGGCACCGCTTCAATTACTAACAGCCAACAGAGCCACAACAACAATAGCACTATTTCCGCTCTAAAATTTGAGCCAAGTTTTGAGCCAGCTGCGTTCACTTCGCTGCGCGCGCGCTCGTCTCGTTATTTTGGCCAAGTTTGCCACCTGGCGTCAGCGAGCGGCATTTTACCTCGTTGCCGTTCACTTAGTAAATAAATTGGCAATCGCATTTAATGTGAGTTTATGTGCGTCGCAAGGCAGCCAAGCAGCCAGGCAGCCAGCCTTTCAGCTGGTTCAGAGGCCACGGCTCGTCTAACCGGCAAAACTGAAACTGAAATTGAGAACGGAGACGGAGACGGAGACTGAGAAGGAGACGGAGATGGAGACGGGCACTGAGACTACACTTTAGTAGTTTTATATATGTATACACACACATATATATATATATATATTTTTTTATTTTTATTTTCATTTTCAGTTCAGTGTCTGCTTCTCCTTCTACTTTTTTGTGGCTCGTGCTCATGTGCAAATCGTAAATTCACGTTAATGCCGAAATTTCACGTGATAATGACGTGATTACCTGGCACACAAGCCCCAAAAAAGACGCTCCTCACACTGAGAGTGGGTCGCTTACACTCACACACACACACACATAGTAGGCTCTTTTTTTGCCTCACTCTCTCTGCCTCTATCTCTGCCTCTGTCTGTGTCGCTGTCAACTTTTCTGCACTGAACTCATTTGTGAAACGCTTAGGCAGCTTGTTGTCATTGCCGTTGCCATTGCTGCTGCCGTTGTTGCTGTTGTTATTTGCGGAATTTAGGCATAAACTACTTCAAAACACACACACTCACACACTTCAAAACACAGCACTCGCAATGCATTCAACTAAATTTGCGAGCCTCGTTTGCTTTCGGATTTAACAGCCAAATACTCATTTGGCTTTAACTGAAATTTGCGCCTAAAACCAAATCGTAGACTAAATTCAAATACAAAGCGAAAGCTTCAAATTATTCGCATTCGCGTATCTGGTGCAACTGACTGAGCAGCTGCTTTGGCTTTGCGCTAATAAATTGAAAAACATTTGCAATGCATTCAACTCTTGCGCTAAATTCTGTTAAGAAATCTTAGACAAAAGTTTGTTGTTCTTTTTATTTGTCGTAATCGGAAAATGTCCCTTCATTCTTTTCGCTTTTGCTGTGAACTTTTTAATTACTTTTGAACGACAATTCGAACTTTGCGCCTGTCCCTCTGCCTCAACTCTCTCTCTCTCTCAACTCTTTCGCTCTCTGTTCTTTACACTCTAATTGCAAACCGATTTATTGTCGACCTGTTTTTTAGTTAAATCGTATTTTTCTATATTTTTTGCATCATCTCTGCTAAAGTTGCTTATCAATGAAAACAATTGCATTACAAGCTCACCAGGCGAATGAAGTCACTTGCTTTAGTCGTTGTTTGAAATTTTCACCCGCGTTGCCATTTCCGTTTCCGGTGCTACGCCTCGGCAGCCGCCAGTTTGTTAGTTTTACCTTGACATTTTCTATTTTTTTTCTTCACTTTTTTTTGTCCATGTTCTGTTCTTTGACTCTGTTGTTATTGTTGTTATTGTTGTTACAGTTGTTTTTTACTTTGCGCGTTTTTTTGTTCTGCTCAACAGCTTTGCCAGGTGCTATGTTTTGCTAGAGTTTCCCTCCCACTCTCCCACTCACCCACTCGTCGCTCATTCGAACATTTTTACAACAACTCTAACAATATTTGTTTTTCTGCTCGAGCAGCCCGCTCAGTTCGGCTCAGCTCAGCAGTAAGGTTGTAGCTCCTGGGTCCTTTCGCTTTGCATTTTGAATTCCTTCGTCGGGTTGCATTGAAATCATGAATCATTTCTGCTGCACCTACTCCTCTGCATGTGTGTGTGTGTGTGTGTTTGGTTTTGTTTTAATGCTGCTTTGTGACTCGTTTTCTTCTTTGCTCTACGGGTGCTAAGCTGATTTGCCTTAGCAATGAATTCCATTTGGCTCTTGGTTCTTTGTTCCTTTGCTTCTCTTGCTTCTTCGTCCCGATCGATGCCAATTTTAAAGCACGTTGTCATTGAGACCAGCTAGTATTTAAGCGCAGTGGTCCAAGTGCTGGACGCATTGAGCAGTTCCGGTTTAAATAATTGCGTACGTTAATAAATTATTAAATCAAAATCAACAACAATTACTCAAGCGATCTATTGCCAATGATGTAATCAATCAATACTTCTGGCCAGACTGTGGTTTGCCGCATGAACTCAATAAGTTTCGACACGAGCTATACACACAGTCGATTAGTGTGTGTGTGTGTGTGTGTGTGTATATGAATTATAATGCGTTTCATGACTGCAATTATGTGGCACAGTGCAACTCCTACTCCGAGAGGAGCCAGGTACCTCACTTTATTAATACGTATACGCAGCGTGGGGCAACAACTCTTACATGCCACACGGCATTTGGGGGCTCAAGTGGTTGAGGTTTTAGCTACTCGTATTCGTTAGGTGCAAGTTACCACGTTACTCCCACTTCACTGTATGAGTATGAGTGTGTGTGTGTGTGTGTGTGTGTTATGTGTTTCGAGTGCTTCGTAATCGATATTACAATGTATGAATTGTGCGGCCATATTGG
The DNA here is from genome assembly GCA_035042075.1 of Drosophila macrospina. Classification (NCBI taxonomy): domain Eukaryota; kingdom Metazoa; phylum Arthropoda; class Insecta; order Diptera; family Drosophilidae; genus Drosophila; species Drosophila macrospina. The sequence continues at coordinate 1,448,638 of JAWNLW010000504.1, read as the reverse complement.
CGCCACTAAGCACATTGTGTTGGATACTCGTTGCCTTCTCTCTTCTCTCTGCTCTCTCCTCTGTTTTTTTTTTTTATCGTCCTTCCAGGCAGCAACAAGAAGCTAACTGTTTGCACTATAAGCTTGCTGAAAAGTCGGTGACTATGCATCATGTTGAATGTGTATCCATGTGCCTTGCCTTTTGAATACTTTATGCGCTGCACACAATGAGTTTTATAGTTCGATTTCTAAATGAAGTCCAAGCCATAAATAATTACGAAAATATTTGATTCTCTACATAGTTGGCGCTTAAATCAGTTCAACAACATTGCGTGGCAATATTTATGCATTCAATAGCAACTCAGACAGTCGATAAAATGGAAAAGAAACATAAAATATTTAAGAAAAGTTAAATTGACAGCAAATTTAGTTAGCTTTGAGTTGACCTCTTGCTGCTTATTATATATGCTATATATATATATATATACTTATTTATTTATTTATATTTTATTTATAGGGTATTATCAGCTTTGCTAGTTGGTTGTACGCCGTTCGTGTCTTGTCTTTTGACAGTTGCACTCAATGTCGCTTATTCGATTTTCAGTGTGATTAGTGTTTACCTCGTTGTTGCCACCATCAGCTGTCTAAATGTCTAAATGTCGACTGTGTTGTAGCAGTTTTGCCGTGGTTGTTTCGTCGCTTCAAGCGCAAAACAAAATCATAACAGAAAGGAAATCATAACAGAAAAATTTGAAAGCTCAGCAAGTCAGATTTTCCATTTGTGTGATTCTCTTGTCAGTTGTCATTTTCTATGAATACATTATATTATATACAGCCAAGTGTGTGTGTGTGTGTGTGTGTGTGTGTGTGGGTGTGTGCTTGAGCTTAAGGTGCAGCGCTGCCATCAGTTCTATTTGACTTTCACCGCAGCAGATGAAGAAGATGAGGCAGCTCCCCTCCGTGTCATATTACACGCTTCACTGTTTCACTGTAAAATGTGTAAATGAACTCACAATAAGTAACTCCCTCCCTGCATACCTCTCTCTCTCCCTCACACACACACACACATGCAAGTGACATGTGTGTGAACAATGCATATAAACAATGACAGGCCATAAAATATGTATGTGGACACACTCCCAAATCACCTACAAATCCCCTCAAGGTGCCTGCCCCACTTCGGCTACAACTGCGCCTTGGTTGCTTGCCAGATTCTCTGAGTCTCTCAGTCACTGAGTCACTGAGTCTCGGACTCTCTGATTGCTGATGTAAATGTCAAAATAAATAATAAATACAATTTCGCATTAGCTGCCGTTGCTGCCAAATTGTTGTGCCCGTAGTGAGTTCGGTTATTTAATGAGTTTTAATAAGGCCTTAATGTAATTGAATATCCATTTAATGCACACATAATGAGAGCAAAGCCCAATGCATTGTTTTAATGCGATATTGTGCATAATTGGGGGCTCAAGCGTGTTTATTGATAGCCCAATTAGCTGTTGATCTGCAGTTAGTCACTTAATTAATTGATCATTACAATATTTGACGCAGTTTGGCTGGATTAAGTTGGTTAAGTGAGAGAACTCGAAACGCCATCGAGTGTGCTCGCAAAGCATTTTATTTATTGGTTTACACACGCACACACACACACACACATACACAGTTAGTTGAATAGAGAATCGCTTAGATATGAGCATAACTGTTGCCCCTCTCCCTCTCAACTGACTAACTATCCATCCAAGCAGCCAACCATCCCTACATCCCTACATTCCTCCATCTCTCCATCTCTCCATCCCTCCATCGATCCATCTATTCATTGAGGCTTCTTGGGCAGCTCCATTCAATACTGCACTCATTTATTCATACGTGCGCTTATTGCAATGTTCATTGGTTTATATTCATTATGGCAATGGCACTCGGTGCGTTCGGACAGGCCAGGACAGCCAAGAACCATGGAGCCATAGAGCCATGGAGCTGTGGCAGTTGTGGCAGTTGCGGGGCAAGTGGGTAGACAGACAGAGAGAGAGAGAGAGAGAGAGAGAGCGGAGGCACTACTGCTCTCGACTGCTTTTGTATGAACGTGCGTCCGATACGTTCGATAATCCAATAAATATTTATGAAGCACTTTATTGGAACAACACCGAATTACTTTATACATACCTACATATGTATGTGCACACACATGCATATAGTATTTATATGTGAGAGTACTTCTCGTGCAACAACTCGTGTCAAGAAGAACTTGCACAACAACAACAGCAACAACTACAACAATAAGAAGACACAAAAAGGAGCGCAAAGTACTCGTTTGGCATTTGCAGAAGCTGTTGGCTCGCACAACACACAACGCACAACACACAACGCACACATCGCTCATACGCACCATCGTCCCGATTGCGTTGCTTTGATGCGGTCAGTCTGGTCAGTCTGGTATGCTTGTCTCGGCTGTTTTGGTTTCTCTCCCACTCTCTCTCTCTCTCTATCTCTCTCTCTGTTGCTTCTGCTTCTTTTTCTTTTTATTAATAATTTTAAAAGCGTTGCCTGTTTGCCAATAAAACTAGCCATCAGCAATTGCCACTGTGTGTGTTTACAATAATTTGTACTGCTGCTTAAATTATAAACAAAGTGATTCAATGGCAAACTCAAACTGACCCAATTAGCTGACAAATGGCAAAGGCCTTCAACACATCTCCAGCCACTGTCGAGCCTCTGTTTAGAGCTGTTTGTCCAGCCCAAACAGCACAAGATAAACAGGAATATCTACTCACATATCAGTGCACAATTTGCATTATTAATGTGGGGCCAGTGTTGAAATGGCATCAAAGTAGAAGCAAAAGCTGGAGTTGCAGTTGAAACTGGGGTTATTTATTAGCGTTTCCGTTGTACGACTCTTCATGTGTGTGTGTGTGTGTGTGTGTGCGTGTGTGTAATAGATATCGCTGCTAATTGTTGGGGTAAGGTTAAGGTCTCAGCTTACAGGCAACAGCTTACGCTACACATTTCACATTTCACGCTTCACGTTTCACGCATTTTGCATTTAAGCCACATTACATTTTATAAATTCATTTGCATATTGCATTTGGCAAATTAAAGCGCATGCTGTTTAATATGCAATTATTGAAACAGTGGCGCGAAGACAAACAATAACTGTGTGGCAGCCAGTAAATGCTGTTAAACAATTGTAAATACAAATAATGAAAATAATAAAAGCAAAAGAAAAATTGAAAATCAATGCAATTGCAAACATTAAGCAACAACAATGAGTACTAGCAACAGTAGCAATAACAATAACAACAACAACCACAACAACAACAACAACAACAACAACAACAACAGGCACAACAACTGCAAGCATTGATTGATAGACGGTGGCAGGAGATGGGCTTAAATACAGTGACTGTGTTTGCCACTGCATGTACTACAAATTATTGACCAAATTTTCATGCAGACATACCGCAAAAATGAGTACAAGAGCAGACAATTGTCGGGGAGTGACAGTAGCTATGGTGGGATGGGAGGGAGGGGTGGGGGTTAGTAACAGTGGGGATACAAATACATAACTGGGTCAATTTGACATGTAGTTGTCGCAGCAACTCCTGACGTCTACGTTCCCCACAATATTTGGCAATGAGTGAACAGCGGGGAACCGGGGGGACAACGGGGGGACAACGGGTATGAATGTCAATGTACAAAAATGTACTCTGTGATGTTTGCAACGATTTTTCTTGGCTGGGCGGTGCCAATGGTAGGGTAGCTGGGGGCTGGGAGCTGGGAGGGGCAGTCAGACAAATAAATTGCAAGGCATGCAATAAGACGAACCAAACGTGTGTCTAAGTGCTGTATGTCTCTGTCTGTGTGTGTGTGTGTGTGTGTGTGTGTATGTGTGTGGCTGTGTGTATTTTGTGTGTGCTTGCTGCACTTGTATACAAATAAAATTGTACACGAAATTGACTTTCCCTACTGTACGAGTGTGTGTGTGTGTGTGTGGTGTGTGTGCAGGGCGCTACCCTCAACCGAAACATGACTTTGACTAACGTTGCTGCCGCATGTAAATGGGCGCCACGCCGCCTGCCACACGTTCTCCAGTAATCATCCATTATCCTAATGCCGGCCATGTGCATGGACAGTACAACAAAGTCTCCAGGGACTGACCATGAGTGTTCGTGTGTTCGTGTGTGTTTGTGTGTGTGTGCCTGGTCGATTGGATTATGCTTTAACCTGCGCATACAGAATACAACTGTAGAGCTGTAGCTAAAGTTGAAGCTGCTCTGACCTGTGTTGCGACCTGTCCTTGCCTGCGACATTTATTAATGATGCGACCAAAAGTCGCTGCATACTTTCAGGCGCAGCCAAAACAGACCAAAAATAAAACCGATTTGCGTAATCACAGCTCGAAATCATATTAATTGGCCACAATGCCTCTTGGCATTTACACCGTTCAATAGTCGTAAAGTTCAAGCTGTAAACTGTAAACTGTAAACTGTAAACTGGCGAAAGGTTATCGCTGTCTCTCTGCAGCGTTTCGAGTGCTCTGACTTCACTTCACTTCACTTTTGCCTTCTGCCTTCTGTGTTCTGTGTTCTACCATCTAAAATGCAATTAAAAATGTTTATTTAGTTCACGAATCGATCGATTCATGTACGTCATATGCCTTCAGTCAGCTGCAGCGTTTCACATACGCACATTGAGCGTCTCTGCAATCGATACTCATAAATTTCTGAGGGGGACCATAAAATGGCAACACACTTTTAAAAATAGAACTCGAGAACTTTCCAATAATTACCTGTGCGTGTGCTCAGATTTCTGTCTGGCCAAATAATTCAGCATTTGCTTACAAAGTCAGTTTAAAGAGTTTTGCCTTTATGTCTGATTTGTCTACCCAAGCAGACAATTGATTTATGCCACAAATATTTAAGCAAGTGCCACGTTACGTATACGACATGAGCTCCCACAACGAAGACGAGACGCGACATGTTTGCTGTGGTTTATTCATCTGCCTGACGCCTGACGACCTTATAATTGTCAGAGAGTACACGTAGTATTTATATATATATATATCCATATCAATTTCGATTAAAGCGATGCAATAAGCAAAGATGCGCTGAGACACTGAGACTGGCGTGTGTATGGCAGACATTGACAGCAGTCGGCCACGGCCATGGCCAGAACAACAGCAGGCAACAGCAGGCAACAGCAACAGAGTTGATCAAATGAGCTGGCTCATTTCAAATTTGCGAAACAATAAAACTTCTCTTGCATTATATATGAGACTGGCTTTTTGCGACCCCTTGACAGACAGCCAGACAGCCAGACAGCCAGCAAATTGTGTGCCAGTTACTGATTTTACGCTTATTGCTATTGTTGTTGTTTCTCTTAATATTATTGTTGTTGTTGTTCAAGAAGTAAGCAGAATTGAGTGCAATTCAAGCGGAGACTGCTTGACTGACTGACAGACTTCGCTGGCAGCACCAACTTCAACTCATTACCGGGCACATTGTCAGCTGGTTCCCATTGCTCAAGGTTTGTTTTGCCTCTGCGAGATTATTACAAATTCATTAGAGTTTGCAGATGTAATTATGCGCTTTTGAAGAGTGTTTCCTAACTAGACCAAAGTCAACAGACAGCCAGCTTATCCTGCTGTGCGACAAACACACAATTTCCACATCCACTTCCATTTCCACTTCCACTTCCAGTTGCTGTTGCTGTTGAAACTTTGCACATAAAACGGCTTTGCATTTAACTCACATAAAACTTTCGTGTAATAATAAAAATGTAGCTGATTTGTCAAAGTCCAATTGTTGAAGATAATTCAAATGAGGCAGCTTATCGGCGACAACATATTCTCTAATAAAAAGTGGCATTAAGTGCTGAGTCAGACTAGAGATTAAATCATGATCGAGTAGACATTTAGATTCCACTTCGAGTTGCTCAAAGTTGGGCTAGTTAAAAGTCCAGAATATATGAATGTGTTGCACAGACATTGATTGTAATTATCTCATATTGATCTAATTCATCAGTGGAGTTATGACTCATTGTTGAATTAATTTGCAGATCAAAACATAATCAAAGTGCCATTAAGTGTTAACACAAGTAATGAATGGAAATTGTCAATTGAATTTGATTTAAATTTACTAAATATGATACTAGTTATCTAGTTAGTCTATAAATCAAATGCAGAATCAGTACGGCTATCAAAAAGGCAGTTAAGTTGCATTCAACACCTTCAAGTGCGGGAATTGTCAACCTCCCAAATGTAAATATGTTTAAAATATACTCTAATTATAGTTAATTAGTTTATTGTGTTGTCTGCTTTGCATTTGATTGTCAGTTAAGTGCGTCAAATTGCATTTGTCATGCAGAGACGACAACTGTCGCCAGAGTCGGCAACGTGGATGGGTGTGTCAAGCGGCATCCATCCCACACAGGGGGCGTCGTCGTCTTGTGATACCCTTTAAGTAGACCGCACTTAATCACATCAATGTCAGTGCAATCTGAGTGGTTAAAGCCTTTGTTGTACTCGTTGCCGTTGTTGTGCAATTTGCGGAATGTCAGTCAACGCGACTGCAACTTTTATGAGACGCTGACAGGCGCCTAATTAGAACTGCGGCACCTACGGCACCTACGGCCCAGCATCTACAGATGCAAGTAGTATATTATGCTCTTACTTGCAGTCGACTTCTTGAAATTATCTCACAAATGCACTTAGCTGCACTGTGGCATGCATCAGGCAGCATGCAGCATGCAGCATGTGGCATGGCTGACATGCAAAATGTATTCTTGTACTCGTATTTGTATGTGGCATTCGAGAGCTGCTTTGTCTGCCTGCTTGCCTGCCTGCCTGCCTGGCTGGCTGGCTGGCTGCTTAATGCTTTCTTGGTGTCGGACTATGTTGGCCAAAGAATTCCAATTTAAATCGAATTTGGGCCGTGGCATGTGAAAGGCATGCGGTTTGGCATTTAGTCTCTGCACCAGAAACTTGGCCAAGTCAATACAACGTCAATGCAGTGCTAATTCTCTGACTGACACTGGCTGCATACAATTTGTGGTATATTTATTGGCTTGTTTGGCCACACACACACACACACAGACAGACAGAGAGTGAGAAAGAGCGAGAAAGAGAGAGAGAGAGTGAGGTGATTAGATATTTGCTTGCACAGCTGCAAGCTGAATCGTTGGCCTGCTAAGCTGACCAGGCTTAAAGCCTGACCATTGACATAGATATTTGCACATCTCACTCTCTCTCTCTCTCTATCTATCTCTCTCTCTCTCTCTTTCTATCTCCCTCTCTCCCTCTCTCTGCCTGCATTTCTTCACCTTCTCTTGCATGTATTTTAATATGTTAAATTTGGAAAATTTCATCAGAGCCCAGGCAAAGGCTTTGGTCACGCATTGAGGCAGCTGCTGTGTTCTGGCCCTGACTTTCGGCCCAATTGCAGCAAACGTAACGTTAACGTTAACTTATGCATCAACTTTCAACTTTAAATAAATAAATAAATTGTGCAGTGCGTTTCTAAGGCGGAGAGACAGAGTCAGAGTCAGAGTCGGAGTCAGAGTCGGAGGCAGAGGCAGAGGCAGAGGCAGAGGCAGGTTGAGGCTTGGCGTAACACGTAACAATTTGTGAGGCAAATATGGCTTTATTTTAGTTTCAATTTTTACTTCGTTATTTTTTCATGTATGCACAGAGAGAGCGAGAGAGAGAGAGAGAGAGAGTGGGAGGGAGTGGGAGTGAAAGAGAGAGAGAGAGCGAGTGATAAGAAGAGAGATAGTTGGGGGGTAGAGGAGAGCGTCCCGTGTTTGTTTTAGAACGCGCTGCTTGTTGTCTTTGGCAGCTACGTCGTCCTCAACGTCCTTTTGCCGCCATTTTACGCTCGTTATGGCAACACTTTGGCTCAAAAGCAAACGATGCTGCCAACGTGCACGGCTCAAACGGCCGACGCGCCACACACAAAAAAAAAATGAGAAAAAAAATGAAACTAAAAAAAAATGTTATTGCGTCGTGTGCGGCTCGTTATGTTCCATAAGGCAGCACACAGAGGCGACACACAAGATGAGAGGGGGGCAACGCAGAGGGGAGGCAGCGAAAAAATCATTTCAAGCAGAAACAACAAGGGAAATGCACAAAACGCCTTCGCGCCTTGCATTTTCCTTGCTCTCTCAGTCAACGGTCTCTGTGTGTGTGTGTGTGTGTGTGTGTGTGTGTGCGAGTGTGTCTCTGTCTCTGTGTGTGCGTGGGTGTGTGTGTGTCCGTGTGTTTGCCTACATTTCGCTTCGTTGACTGGCAACTTTCGTCGCCTCTGTGCACTCGCCACCCGCCTGTGATTGACTGCAACATGTCTGTGTCCCAATGCTCCTCTTCAACATTGTTGTAATTGTTGTTGTTGTTGTTGTTGTTGCTGTTGTTGCTGTTCTTCTTCTTCTTCCACTTTTTGTTATTGTTGTCGCTGTCGTTGTTGTTTGGCAATAATTTTTTAACGCTCTAGCAGACGCATGCGGCATTTGCTTGTTGTCTGTCGCCTGTCGCCTGTTTGTTTACATGATTGTGCACAGAAGTGTTTGCCTTCCCCCCCCCACGATTGGAACCCCCCTTCGCCGACGACTTCTAACGATTTCTGCTTTGCAAGTGCATTAGCGCTTCAAGAGGAGTGTGGAGTGGCATGTGGAACGGAGTTTGCATTTCCCTTTGAGCCAAATCACAGCAAATTATATTTTTATTGATTCTGTCAACATTTGCGCGCGATTTGCTCGATAAAAGCGCAGCAAAGTGAATTAATTTGACTGCGTTTGAGGACACAGTTGCATATTGCGCATACGCCCCCGTTGCCCACTCCTAGCTGGCTGTTTCCTCTTCGCAGTTAGCCTCAGCTAAGAAGCGGATGGAGTTGGCAGAGCAACAATTTTAAAAGCTTGCCACAGCGCAAAAACCGCGGCAAGTCGCGACAACAACCACAACAACAGCGACAACAACGACAACAACGACAACAACAACGACAACAGCAACAACTTTTCGCATTCACTAAAACTTTTCAACATTTTCTTGTTAGTCATTGTTGTTGTTGTTGTAACTGTTTGGTTGTTGCCTTGATGGCTGCATTGCCTCAGTGAGAGACTCAGTGAGCAAATTGTAAATGAAAAAAACTTTTTTATGTTATTCAGTGTTTGCTGTGGGCGGCTCTTGCGTCAATTCCCTGCACTGCTCTGCATCTCCCCTGCTTTCTCTGCTTTCTCCGTCTAGCTGTCGCTCTTCCTAGCGCTCCGACCGCCTATGGATACGAGTATTTGTGTTGTTGTCGTTATTGCTGCATTATGTCTATTGTTGTCTATATAAGTTTTGTGGAAAGTAATTGTAAATACTGTTCATAGTTAGGCTGACTGACTAGCTGACTGCCTGACGCGCTGTCTGATTGTCTCTTTCTCTCTCTCTCTCTCTATCTCTCTCTGTCTCGTTCTGTTCATTGCTGTCTCTTCTTCAGCTGGCTGTCAATTTTTTGGGTTGTGCTTTTCATTTGAAACAAATTAGTCAATGCTTAAAGTCAACTTTAAGGCAAAGAAAAATAAAACAAGCGAGTCTGTTGAGCGCATACGACAGTATAATACCCTGTACAGTTCTCTATAATAAATGAACTTTAATAGTTATTGGGACTAAGCTGAAAATAACGCAATATCTATTTGACGACGTTCCACCTTAGGTGGCAACCTATCAAATGGAACGCGCATTTGAAGCTGAGCAATCAGGTCTGGCAACTCATGCAACACATCTCAGCTAAGCTGAGTGCTACGTCACTTCATTTATATATGCATTGATTGCAGTCGCTTGCTGTCTCGCTCGCACACATGAGCAAAGCAAGCGATTCAATGCTTACTTTTCTTTGCTGATTATCTCTCTTATTTATAGAGTGGTCTTAATGAAACTTTCAGTATTGTTCCTATATGATATTTTTCAAGCATCTGTTATGTTATAAATGTCTAAGAAATATGATGGTAATTGGTTTTTCTTCGATTTGTGGAGGAAGAGGGGCAGGCATTCAAAATTGAAATTAAACTTGATCTTGGTATGGTATACAGGAACCTTAATGCAAATTTTGGTGTCTCTAGCTCTTGTGGTTGTGCTCATACAGACAGATGGACAGACGGACAGACCGGCAAACAGACAGACGTTCCTGACTCAATACACTCTGTTGTTGATACTGTTCCTCTTCTCCTTCTGCCTGTTACATGCTTTCTGCACACAGCCAATATATCCCTGTACAGGGTATTAAAAGAACTTTTTGCTTGCTTATTTGATACGATATGCCATAAAATAAAATCTGCATATTTCGATCAGCAAGGTAAAAGTGTCGACAACTGAAGCACGTGTAATACAAAGTGCTTTTATGTAAAGCAATGTAAATATTACAAAACATCGGGCAAATGAATGCAGCTGGGATTTAGATTAAGTCAACTTTGTAAATGGCAAGTCAAAGAAATGTGAAGCAGCAGCTATGGCTGTAGCTACAGCTACAGCTTTAGCTTTAGCAGCAACAACAACAATAATAATAAAAATAACAACAATATTAACAACAACAATAATAGTAATAGTAAGAATAATAGCAGCAACGCTGATAGCAACACAGAGCATTAAATGCACTCAACTATAAAGTGTAAAAAGGGTTTACGAGCAGCAAAATTAAAAGTACACAAAGCAGAGTGAAAGTGTTGACAACAACTGTAAAAATATTAAAATCATCAACCTGACGAGCACACCGCTCAACCCTCCAGCGTCTCCAGCACCGTCCAGGAGAACAAAGGGCATCCCAACACCCAAACAGCGAACATGACCCGCTTTCGTATCAAAAATTTAAAAATCCTTTCGTGTTGCCTCAGCGTTTGGGTCACGCTCTTTGGCTGTGCCCTGCACTTGGCACGTTGCAGTGAGTTTCCCGAACGCGAATGCTGCGATTTGACCACCACATCGACGGTGGGTCCATTACCCCTACCACCGCCAGCTCTGCCCACCGATAAGTCATTATCGTCGGCCACAACGGCCTTGGAGACGGATCTGAATCTAACGATCGGACGATCGGGTGAGTAATCAAAGTTTCTGTTATCATTTCAGTTGATTGAGTGATAAGAGTTTTATGTGAGAGTGATTATATAACTGACTGTTGAAGCTGTTTAACTAGCGGCAAGTTTAAGAGCTTTGACAGACCATGAGAGACACATCTTATCAAATTTATCAAGTAAGTTTAAAGGTATTCTACTTCTTAAGACTCGATGAACGTGTGAGTTGAATAAATTGATTGATTGTCTGCACCTAAGCTAACCAGTTGACTCTTGAGTACATTAGGCCACCATCAAAGTTTCTGCCTTGTCACTGCCAGAGCTTAAAGCAGCTTGACATTTATGCCAACTAAAGAGATTATTGTGTAAGACTATCTATCTGAGTGTGCAACTGAAAGTTGAACTATTTGCATTGCCTCTAAATATAGAAGAGCTGCTAAATGAAGTCGATACAATATTGGCAAACAATATTTAACGCTTCGCTGGCTACACAAATATTGCCGCCCACAATGTGCAAACTATACTTATACACATCAGCTGGAACGAAGATAGCAGCAGTTGCCATCACTTATGCTCCAATTAACACGATGACCTTTCAAGCCATCGACGCGACGCCACGCGACGCGACTTGGTTGTGTCCCAATCGGAGCTGAAGGGGGAAAAATGATAGAAATTCCGCTGCTACTCCTCTGACCTCAAGCTCGCTCTCCTCTCTCTCTCTCTCTCTTTCGCTCTCTCTCTCTCGCTCTCACTCTACTTGAATAGTGTCTGCTTGTCTGTCTGCAAAGGAGACGCTGAACTATTTGAAATGCAAAGCAAACGTCAGCTGTAAAACAATTTATATTCACTTTGAATTGAGGTTTTGTTTCGTATTTTATTGTGTGGCAACAGACAAGCTTCACTGTGCGTGTGTGTGTGTGTGTGTGTGTGTAGAATAAGTTTGTTATACTGCACGGCAACTCGACTTGTTTTAAATGTTTGCTGAGCGTTGCTACGTGCCGTAAACAGGAATATGTATAGGAATTGCAACAGCTAGACGCTAGAAGAGAGGGGACGAGCAGCAGGTGGCGGCGACGGCGACGGCAGCGGCGGTGGCAGCGGCAGCAGCATAGACAAGAACATTTTTCCAATTGGCCACGGGGACAAAAGTAAATAAACATGCCACTCCATTGAGTTGCTGCTGCTGCACTTGCACCACTTGCACCACTTGTGTTGCATTGTGGAATTGAAAATGAAATGGTTTTGTTCTCTTTATGTGTAGCTATGTGCCTTGAATTTGTGGCAGCAGTTAACGAGCTTTTCATGTCCATCATGAGTTTCGGCTCGTAACTCGATTCTCGGTTAAGTAAATATTCGAAATTCTTTCAAAAATCACCGATAATAACTGGCCAACGTTTCCTACGCCAGCTGTCGTCTGTACCTGCCGCCTGCCGCCTACCGCCTGCCGCCACCCGTCTTCCCTCTCCTACCCTCAGATACGTTGCATTGCAATTATATTAATATTTTCAACCCTTCCCCCTTCCCTTTCTCCATCCCATCCTCTTCTCCATGCCGGCATGAAAATACTTTATCCATTGCAAATTGGCAAACTGTGAAAAGTTTTTTGCCCGCCAGCCGAAAACTTTGCAAAATGAGTTGAGTGGTCGCCATTGATGGGGATTTTCATAGACTTTTCGTGCAACATTTAAATGTCAAATTAGCAACAAATTAAAAATGCCAAAATGCAAATTGAATTTGATCGCCATCTTCTGTCCCCCCCGTTGAAATGCTGGCCAATACAAAAGAAAATGAGAGAGCAATAACCCCACACACACACACACAGACACACACACACACACACACACACAGAGAGACGCTCATTGGCCAGGCCCTATAATTGAGTTTATTAAATAATCATAAATATCGATTCGATTCAATATGAATCGCTTCGCTTCGATGCGATAGTTCAATGCGTTGAGCGACTTCTAGGCGTATATAAAAATAGCTAATTGAGCATCAAAAATGCAAAATGCTTGAAAAGTTGATGCCAGACAAGAATGCTACAAGTAAATGTGATTGATTGCTTGATTAATCGACTGATTGATTGATTGCTTGGGTCGCAGAGCAGTCAGTCAGTAGACAGTCAGTCAGACAGTCAGACAGACATTTAGTCAATTAACTTGGCTGACCAAATTAGTCATTAAATGGCACTCAAGTTATGGCTTAGACCGTTTGCCAATTGCAGTTTGCAAGCACTACAAAATCGATTGGTTTGCCGGTAAGAAACTGAAAAAATTGTAAAAATACACACACACACACACACACACACACACAAGCTGACGACCACACCACTACACCAATTATATTACACACATACATAGGGCAGGACATACATAACAATTTGCAATGAGGTTGACGTTGAGGGACATAAAAATTTCCGTATGCCTTTTTATCGACATATGGCAAAGTCTAAAGGAACAACAACAACAAAAGCAACGACAACAAGAGCAACAACAACAGCGACAGCATGGTCCGGTTTAGTCCTTGGTCCTGTCCTGTCAGACGACAACGACAACGACAACGACAACGACAACGACAACGACAGCAAGAAGGACAACGTAGACGACAACGTTGTTGAGTATGTCTTGCAGTTTATAGCATTTAGATTGAGTTTGCACACATCTACACACACACACACACACACACACACACGCAAGCTGCTTGAATTCGCCTTCGAATCCGTTTTCTATTCGTCTTCGCATTCACATTCACATTCGTATTCGCAATCGCATTCGCATTCGCATTTGAATTGGAATTTCTTTTTGGTGGCTCAAGCCAAAGAGGAAGTGTGCCCTTTGGAGCCCCTCTCACCGCCCCTGCTGCATCTTATGTCCATGGGCAACGTCTTGTCACAGTTTCAGCTCAAGTCGAACTATGCATGACATATGTTTGTCGACTGCACGAACAGTTTGTATGATTTTAATCAGAATACAATTTTCATTTAACGTTATGCAAACTTGATCAATGCGCGTGGAGGGAGAGAGAAAGAGAGAGAGAAACAGAGAGTGTGTGTGAGAGAGAGAGAGAGAGAGAGAATAAGCGAATAAGCGAAAGCTGCAGCAAGTGCTCAAGTTATGTTTAATTTATTCATTCGCTTTTATTGCCTTTTATTTGCTATTTATCTAGGCATTATCAATTTTATTCACTCAACTCAGTGCTTTAAGTGCTTTACCGCTTCTGCTTGCTGCCGATTGGCAATGCAAACGTTTAAATTGCATCAATATTAAACTCCACAGACATGGCACGTACAGCGCAGATACGCACACTCGTACACACACACACACACACACGCACACACACTCGCACACACATGCACACGCACACTGGGCACACAATGCTCTTAAGTTATTCCACCTTAATTATATTGCAACACCCGATCTGGGCACGACCCCAAAAACCCAAACCCACTCAACTTGCCACTCGACCGGTGCCGTTACGAGTCCCGGCCTGCTCTGTGTGTGTGTGTGTGTGTGTGTGTGTGTGTGTACACAACATAGCACAGGTGCCAGAAGGTCCGTGTAACAACGATGTTTTATGTACTGCCCCTGGACCGCGTATAGCACTGCTACTCTCTGCTTACCTCTCACTCCTCCCCCTCTCTCACGCTTACATACTGTGTCGCTGTGTGTGCAAGAGCGTACAAGTGTGTGTGTGTGTGTGTGTGTGTGAATTAGTTATGAAGCCAAAGTCAAACTGGGTCAGCGTTTCTTGCAGCATTCCCCTGCATTACTGCAACTGCAACTGCAACTGCAACTGCTACTGCCACTGCCACGCCCACTGCAACACTGAGTGTTGCCATATTTTTGTGTGTGCGTGGGCCAGTTTCATGTTATTGCGTATACGTGTTATTGGCCACGCGCATTAAATCGACACACGACACAGGACAGTGGACAGAGGACAGACATTGCCCGTTTATGGCTGTTCAAATTGTAATTAAATTCAATACACAATTCACACAAGTAATGCAAATGTGTCACATTCATCTGTAAATTGGCAAAAGATTGCAGCTGCAGCAAGCTGCAAGCTGCCACATCAAGCTCAACGTATGTAATTTTTGCAATTTCCCATCGCCAAGGCATCCAAGTTTGAAGCGCTCTGCACTTAACCTTCGACTGATGCTGTTGATGCTGTGGAAGCTGTGGAAGCTGTTGAATCCAATGGGCATGACCTTCAGCCAAAAGGTGGCAGTGAGCTTAGGTCTCGAGGTGTGCCAGGTGGCAAGAGAATCGTAGCACAAGCGTAACTGCTGCTGCTGCTATTGCTGCTGCTTTCTTGCAATGTTTGCCAGGCAAATTAAAAATTCAGCACGAGACAAAAAGCTATAGCAATGGCAATGACTGCCAAGCACAGGCATAGCCTTGGCCACAGAGCCACAGAACCGCAGAACCACAGAACCACACAACCGCATAACCACAGCGCCACAGTCGGAGTCACAGTCAGAGTCTGAGTCAGCGCCAGAGCTCTGGCTAGTGGGTGCCGCAGCTCCACGTGAATTGTGGGGCAACCGCTGCTTATGGGTCTCTAGCTGTCTCGATTTCACTTCAAATGAGAAAAAATGCGCAAAGCGAAGCGCGCAAAAAGTAAATTAAAATTGTGTGTGTGTCGGTGTGTGTGTGTGTGTGTATGTGTGTGTGTGTTTATTTGCACAACATTCCAGCAGCAAAGCATGGGCAAAAGGGAAAGCTGCCAGCCAGCTCCACAGCAGGTGTTGCTCTGCCGCTCCTTGAGAGTTCTTTAAAGCCAAAAGGACATTGGAGGCAGCCCAAGATTGCATTAAATTTAACTCAGCTGCGTTGCTGTCAACGCCTAAAGTCAAGGTTGCTAATTAAGTGCCTTTTTACTAGCCCTTTGCATACGCTTTGCCGCCGCCTCCGCCGCCGCCTCCGCCTCGGACCCCCTTTAATTTTGTACTTCTCTCGTTTTTTATTTTTGGGTTAAACACATACAAAGGCATTAAGGAGCTTGCCACAGATTTCGTCTGCTGTGCGTCACATTAAGCGGGTTTAAAAGTGCTTTATGCGTACGTGTCGGTGCCTCTGTCTTTCTGTCTGTCTGCCTGTCTGTCTGCCCTACTCCCTCTCTCTCTCTCTCTATCTCTCTGTGTGTGTCGCACAGCTCATGTTTTAAGTCCTCAGCTTAGCATCAATTTTTGAGGGATTTATGCTTTTTACTTTGGCCACCAAACACCACCAGCAAACCTTGTGGCCTTCTTCTGTGGCAACATCTATGTATAATCCCCCTCCCCACTCCTTCGTTTCCTAGTTCAACTCAACAATTCGTTAGCATTACATTTTGCACATTTCGTTTAATTATAAAATTAAAAAACAACAACAACAAAAAGGGGCAACAATTTTATATTTTTTGAGAAAATATTTTACACTAAATAAATCAAGAAGAGTTGTTTTTTGCCAGCTTAACAACATTTTAAAGAGTTTCATGCCGCACTTATAACCAAATTCACTTTTCAAAGCGTAGTCCCCAGTTGTCTGGCAGTCTGTCGGTCTGGCAGTCGGGTCTGCAGTCTGACACTCCTGGACTGGCATAAATTTTTAACCCGCACGTAGTCGCAATTTTAATATAATGGCATGCTAAGCATAGGCCGACACTGGAGCATATCAACGACCTAGTAAGGCATCTTTATATAATTTCATGAGGCTGTCAACACACACACACACACAGAGAACACACACAGCACACACACACACACGTGAGAGAACACCTGGCGATCGCTTCACATCGCATCGCTTCGCGCACTTTGCATAAATTTGTTATGCATATAAAATTAAAAGCATATTTTGAGACGAAGTTTTGAGGCAAGGAGTTTACTTTTAGAATGTGCCGCTGCCGCTGCCACTGTTGATATTTGTAATTTGTACTTCTTTTAACTGCCAACAGCAGCAGTGAAAGTAGCTGCTCCAAAACATACTGCAAAGATACAAAGATACACACTTTGTATCTCTAAGATATATACGCAACCAGCGAAATGAGCAAAGTTTTGTTCTTTCGTACTCGTATTTGATTTTCTCCCGCTTCACTCTGCGTCTTTCACCCCCTGCGGGCTTTGCAGACTGTCAAAAATATCCATTTTATTTAGCTGGAGTTGCTGTTGCTGCTGTTGCTGCCACACGAAATGCAAACGGCGCAAAAAAGTTCACTTCAAATGGCAAATATGAAATAAACAAAATGTGGAGAGGCCAACGGTGTTGATAGCTATTAACATGCGTGTGTCCTTTAGCCTATTGCTAGAGTAAGAGTATGTGTGTGTTTGTTAGTTCATTTGAGTTGCACACAAAGACACACACACACACACGCACGCACACACTCGCACCTAGGCAACATGGACGGCAGGTGCTGATGTTCAAATCAAAAAACATTAACGCGTTGCGTGCCATTGCGTGGGTGTGCTACAGCGTGTATTAGGGTGTATTAGTGTGTGTGTGGGTGTGTGTAAGTAACTTTAGCATCAAGCAGCAACCGCAGCCAGCAACAACATATGCAAATATTTCGCCGCAACGCGACACACACTCGACATTCAGGCTGCCACCGCACGTTGCCCGCGGCTTAAGTTTGCGTTTTTATTTAATTGCGGAAATTGCGGCATCGCGTTGCCTACACACACACACTAACACACTCACACACACACACACACACACACACACACACACTTAAACACACAAGCACACACGTAAATACAGCTACAGTTATTGTGGGTAGACTGAGACTGAAGTCAGACAGTCATTGAGGGCGAATTTTCCTTTCTAATTTCTTTCATAAGGCAACGAAGCATTGTAACATATTTTTATGGCCTCACATTTTTTTTCTTTGCTTTTATACATTTTCGTGTCTCCTCCTCTCACTCTCACTCTCACTCTCTCTCTCTCTTCCTCTTTCCCTTTCTCGCAATATGTCTTCCCCTTTCTCTCTTCAGTTGGCACTACCTTTCTCCTTCTGCTACGGCACACGTGGCAGTTCGCCAAAAACATTCTTGGAATTCAAAAGCAAAGGCAAATATGAGTTTTGATACCATATAATATGTGTGCTGTATCTGTACTTCTGTCTCTCTGCCTGTATGTGTGTGTGCGTGTGTGTGTGTGCGTGTGTGTGTGCGTGTTTGTATGTGTGGGTAATTCGCGTAAATTGAGTCAAGTGCGTTGTGTGTTCGCCGTGCGTCCTTCGCTTGACAAACCAAACTAATTAGAAAGTCACTTTGGTTGCCGTTTCATGCGCTTTGGTCACCCCCACCCCCGTCCGGTGAACCAACCCCTCGCCAGTGACACACCCTGAAGCTGCAAAATCGTTGAGCATAAAATTAAAAAATTGTTGCGCTGCTAACTCTTGGTATGCCATGTGTGTGAGTTATTTTGATGAGCTGCGTCGAATGATAAAAAAAATACTTGAGTATCAACAACAACAACAACAGCAGCAACAACAACAACAACAGCAACAGCAACAACAACAGCACCAGCAACAACGGAAAAACTCCTAATCCAATTAATTATGTGATTTGTGTTACCTTTTGTTCTTGTTGTGTTGGCTAATACCAAGCTGAATGGCCAAACTCTCTCTCTCTCTCCCTATCTCTCTCTCTCTCTCTCTCTCCCTCTCTCTCTCTCACTCCCTCTCTGGGGGCTTAATTGCAAGTTGCTTTGTGTAATTGCTGAATCATATTGAATAAGTGGAATAAGTGAGCACATAGCGTTAACCGTAACCCGATTTCAATGAGACTTTTATTGATTACAATTAATTGCCAACGATTTTTCGGCTCATACTCTCAGTCGGCTGTATGTAAGTGAATTAGAGCCAATGGACAAATGGCTTGCAATCAGCTTATGAGTGAGCTTATGTGAACTGATGCCAAACATCGATACTCAGTTTGTTGTTGCTGTTGCTGTTGTAGCACAAGAGTTTTAATGTGTTTGCGCGTGCTCTTATCAAACCATTACGATCTAAATGACACTTTGACAGGAGCACGACAACAGAGAGAGAGAGAGAGAGAGAAGGGAGAGAGAGGGGGCTGAAGCAGCGGTTGGGTATGCTACCTGGCAGTTTCGGGGTTCTTCTCTGGCTCCGTTTTTGTTGCACGCAGTCGATAGCTGGCAGCGATAAGCGCAAGAAAAATCGAAGCAGCACAGTCAAAACACACACAAGCACACACACACACACACACACACACACCCACTCACATTTACAATATCTACACACACTCGTGAGTCACGACACACGCCACTTAGCTGTTAATATTTAAAGTTGCAGGCTGCGGCAGTAGCAAGAGGAAGCAACAGCAGCAGCTACCATGCTGTGCCACACACACACACACACACACACACACACACACTCACTCACAGAGAAGCGGAAGCGGAAAGCTCTTCGCCTGCGGAAGTGTTTCGTGCGCGCAACTTTATATACATAAGTTGTTTTTGTTGTTTTTGCAGTTACTCCTACTGCGGTTGTTGTTGTTGTTTTGTTGTATGGTGTGTTGCATTCTCCTCGGTGAATATTGCAGGGTTTCTTGTAATGACAAAGCAGCAACAACCAAAGAACAGCAGAAACAACCAAGCAGAGCACAATTCGTTTAAGCAGGCGACACTTGAGCACATTTTTATTGCCTGAGCCACTAACGAACCGTAGACAAGCAGCACCACACGCACAGTGGTGCAACAATCAATTCTACTGCTCAAAAAAATTGGCATATTCATAGTTAGTTAAGAAACTGTTTTGCCAGTAAAACTATTAAGCGCAAGTTGATCTAAGGAAAGATAATAATATCTAGCTAAAGTCAAGGGAAGAAGTGTGAAAATTCTCTACTTAAAATCTATGCAGAAGAAGCCAAGCCAAAGCAGATTTCCCTTCCTTCCCTTCCTTACCTTTAGTTACTATTTAGTAGTAGACTTATTATAGTGCTTCTAAGGATTCTTCTGCCACAGACAGATCAGCTTCCTTAAACAGCTCAAGCACACTTCACACACTGTTCTTAGACAATCTTGTCCTCTGTCCGTCTCTCTCTCTCTCTCTCTCTCTCTCTCTCTTACCAAATAAAGTTAATCTAAGAGTCAATTGAAGCTAATAAAATGAAGTAATTAGATTGTAATCGAAAGTAAAACTATATTTAATACTATATCTTATTTAATGTAACAATAAATATAATTGTAATTTCAATTATAATCAAATAAAATATATATATATATATATATATATATATATATATATTATATTTATACTAATAATTCCTTTCTCATATCCTTATGCTTCTGGCCCACTGTACACGCAGCTGGCAGACACCTTTGCTTTCAGGCAGCTTTTAGCCCAGTTTGTGATGCTCTTTAATGGTAAATCTGCCGAGTTAGCTGATAGTTCTCTCATAGCTTTATTTTGCCATTTGCACTGCTGTTGCTGCAGCTCGTTTCCAGCTTCATTTCCGCGCAATGCAAGTCGATGATTCCTGTTGACATCTTGTTGGGGATGCATCCGCCTGCTGCCTGCCGCCTGCTGCCCCCTGCATGCCACATGCCGCATGCCTCTTCGCATGTAGCAATCAGCGCAGCTGCTTTGCATATTTTTACTGGAGTCGCGTGTCTCTGCAGATTGAAAAGCATTTTGCAATGCGTTTTTTTTTCGTTATTTTTATTATTTCTGTTTTTCTGCTTTTCTGTTTTTCTTTTTCCATTTTTTTCTTTTTTGTTGCAGTCATTGTCGTCTTTTTGGCCCGTTTTCCGCTTGATATTTTCACATTTTGCATGCATACTCTTTGTTGACACATCGAAATAATCTATTTTTCTCAGCTAGAGATAAAAGTATGTTCAAATATATATCAAATATATATATATATATATATATATATATATATTCTAACTGCTTGACAATGATCTCAGTCCGGAATTCTCGTTGACTACAAAAATTAACGATTTAATGTATATTATTTTGTGTTTATATTATTGAGGTCACTTTTAAGCCTGCTGTTAATTGAAGCGCACTTTCGCATTCGCTGTGCAATTATTGACAAATTATATTTAAATTAATGCATTAAAATTCCAACAAAAATGTCACTCTTCCTCTCCGCTCGCCAAACACGCGGCACACACGCACAGTCAGAGAGAGACATAAAGAGAGAGAGAGAGAGGGAGACAGAGAGGGAGCAAACAAAAGTGTTATTCGACAATATGCATAAAAAAAGCAAATGGCTGTTAAGCAATTTAAATGAAGCGCAACTCAATTGCCAAATTGATAAATAAATATTTGGACAGCTTGACAATTGGTCCAACGGGATGAGCAACAATAGCAACAACAGCCACAACTGACTATTATGCCAATTAAATCACTACTATAAGACTGGTAAATCTCTCTCTCTCTCACTTTCTCTCCTCCTGTCTCTATCCCTCTCTCAACTGCTGTTAAGCCGTATAATGTTTACAAGCTAATAAATGTCAACAGTTGCAACTGCAACAGTTACTGCAACTGCAACGCCCTCAAATTGCTGACAACAAATACACACAACACACAAAATTTAACTGCTGCATTTAGCATGCGGTCAATTTTGGTCAATTGCCCAGCTGGCCAAAAGGACAATGACCAGAAGTGCAATCTTTGTTGTTTCCCAACTCTTGCATATGTAACTTGAGTGTGTAAATTGTTTAATAATTCATCTGGACTTAAATTAACCCAGTTCAGTTAATATTCAATTAGTTTAGCCAAACTCAGAGCTTAGACAAAGTCATCTTGAGATAGAGCTGTGTATGCAACTGTCAAATACTCTGTAATCAAACAAAATGCTCAGTAGAATTGTTAAACTAAGAATAAGTATAATACATAAATAAATGAATATATAAATAAATAAAGAGATATTTAAATAAATAGAGTAATAGAGAAATATATAAATAGATAAAGAGCTAAGTAGATAAATATATGAATAGATAAATAGATCAATAAAAAAATAGATTAATAGATAAATAGATAAATAGATAAACAAATAAATAGATAAATAAATAAATAGATAAATAAATAAATAGATAAATAGATACACAGATAAATAAATGTAAAAATATATAAATAAATAGATAAATAATAATATAAATAAATAAATAAATGCATAGTAATATAATGAATTAAGATAAGTCCATACTTAAACTGTCATACTTATAAACAATTTCCAAAATTAAATTAAATTGTTGAGTTAAACAAAGAGCGAGGGTTGCAAGTAAAGTAGGAGTTGAAACTGAAATAATAATTTTTTAAAATCGTATTAAAAATCAATTTTTTGTAACAGGAAATCATCTTGAAATGAACCGCTTGACTGATGGCAGGTTCGCATATAGCAGGTGCACACACACACACACACATACACACACACACACATGCACATATTGATGTGCGTGATTCGTGTGAGCTTAATAACAATTCAACTAAACCGGAAGCCGAAATAACAACTTCCTTTTGTGTAAATGTTCAACGGTTGGTCACATGCCACTCGTCCAGCTATTGACATGTGTGTGTATGTGTGTGTGTGTGTGTGTGTGTGTGTGTGTGTGAGTGTATGTGTGTGTTTTTATGATTGAGTGCGCATTGCAATAGTGGTGTATTCTTTATATATAAATACATATGTGTGTGTGTTATGTGTGTTGATAATGAGCGGAATCGCATGTGTGCTTACGCACAAAACAGGCAAAAAATAAACCACACACACACACACACACACACACATCTATACAAAATTAAAATGTCATAAACAACTAAAACAACACTAACAACAAATTGCGTGCTGCTGTTTTTTATACCCTTGCGAAGCGGTCTATACCCTGTTTGAACTTATTAAGCAGGCATTTTCGATAATAATATATAATAATATATAAGTTAAAATGTATAGCAATTGTATTCGTATTTGATTAAAATTAATTAAATGTAATTCTATTATTCTAATTATGCCAAATATATTTAGTAATCAATTTTGAGCTCTCACATTTCAAAAGAACTCTCTGCTTCAACTTGAAAAAGTTCTTCAGTAAAACTTTGCATAATTGTTTTAATGCAATTGTTGACTTTATATAAGGTAATCTACTTAACAAATTCATTCTATATCTGAAATCTGTAGAGTATTAGGGCTTTGGCATATATGACATAGAAATATTTCAGCGTTTTTTGAATAGGTCTACACATCATGCGAATGTCTGCGTTGTACGAACAGTTGCCAACCCTTTTTTTGTTTTTGTTTTCTGTTTTTTTTTTTTTTTGGACTGAATTTGTTGCTTTTATTTTGAACTTCCGTCTGCCATGAAATATGTAGCTTTGTTTTTTACCATAAAAACTCATGCATGGCTTTAACTGTATGCTGTGTGTGTGTTTGTGTGTATAAATAGACATGTGTATGTATATGTACTTGCATTTGTATTTGTATTTATATTTGTGTTTGTGTTTGTGCCTTTCAATTGTCGCAAAGTCATGCAGAGCGTGTGTGTGTGTGTGCGTGTGTAACAAACAGCAAAAATTTAATTTAAATTTGTACATCAAATTTTAGCATAAATTTTTAAACATGCACAAATCAGAAAAAACAAATGAAAAAAGAAGAAAAAAACGCTTACATAACTTACAATTCGTGTGTGAAGTTGAAACAAATAAAAAACAAAGCGTGTTATTTATTTATTTGTAATTTTGTTTTATTTATTGAAAAAGCAGGAGCATAAAAATTGTATAGTTTAATCATTCATATGGCCATTTATGCGGTGTGACAATCTCATGCCAAGCAATGACATAATAAAGCACACCTTTGACAGGTGAAATGCATTGGCGAGAATCTCAGTTAACCCTGCGACATATGTATTAATTGGTCTGCCACTGGTATGCGAAAGGGGGGATAGAAGAAATGGGGGTGATAACTAGCTGCTGGGCGACAGTTGATAGTCCCGCAAAAAGTTTACCCTTAGATTGAGCGTTGTAATTCGGAGACTCAGACCCAAAGTTTTTGGTGTCACTGAATCGGTTGCTATGACGGCTTAAGCGAAACTTTTACAAAGTGATTATTATTGTATGAAAAGTTGTGCGGGCATGGTCATAAAGAGAAGAGTCAACTCTTAGCTGCAAATAGCAGCACGTGTGCGTATCTGCTGTGTGGTTACATATGTAATAGACAAACACACAAAAAAAAGGAGGAAAATCTAAAAACTTATTATGAAAACTTATTGCCCACAAAGTTCTGTTGGTAGGGATTGGGTTGAATGGGATGGAGTGAGCGAGAGAGAGAGAGAGGGGTAGGGGGTTAACTTTTCATGCAAACTATTGCAGAACAAACTTACACGTTGATGACATGCACAACAACAACAACAACAACAAACACAACACACAACACACGAGATCTGTAAATACTGTAATACTGTAATACTGTGACGATATCGTGCTGCAACACCAATTAAAACTCATTTAGCATCTTTGCAACGGCCGCACGTGTGAGGCAGCCCTTGCCAACTTCAACTTGGCCTGGTCAAAATTGAGTAAATGAGTTCAAGTGCTGGCATAGTTCAAAAGTGACAAAAACGTGCTGGGTTTACGCTGTGGCTAACTGCTGACAGACTAACTAACTAAATGAGTTGGGGCCCCAAGCAGTTGGCCTAAAAATAACTGTTCGCTTACACAACTCAGCACTCAGACTCAGACAAGGCAATTGAAAAGACACCTTCTGTTTCGTTTACGCTTTAACATCAACTACTAAAACAAAGACAGCCTTGACCGCTATGAAGAGTCTCTCACAGCAATCAAACATTCCAAACAGTTCAGCCTCAAAATTGAAATGTCTTGACTGAAAGAGAGAGAGAGAGAGAGAGAGAGAGAGAGAGAGGAGGACAGCAAAAGAGGTCGAGAGGAAGGCAGAAACGAGGCTGGAATGAGAGCGGCAAAGTGGCCATTACTCTAATTAACCTTATTTCATTCTCAATTACAAGTGTAAAAAAACACAAACAAACCAAAGAACACAAAAAGGGAAAATAACAACAACAACAATAGCAAGAGCAACAACAACAACAACAACAACAACAGTCAGGAAAATAACTTGGTAAAACAAGGGAAAACAAAGCAATACAATTGCCTTAAAACATAATTGTTATTTTGCGCCATTTTCCCTTTTGATTCGACATTCGCAGTTGCCGTTGCCGTTGCCGTTGCCGACTTTTGGGCGCAGCCAAAAGGCAAATTAAGTTTTTGCTCTAATTTAGTCTGACGCACGCCAAGAAGGCAGCAACAACAACAACAACAGCAGCAACAACAACAACAATAACAGACAACCAGCAACAGCAATAACAAAGACTTTGGTTTTATTTTTAAGACGCAGCCGCTTTTCTTTAGCTTAATTTACCATTTTTCACTCTTATCGCGCCCCTCTTTTCGTGCAACGAACTCAGATAGAGTGCGTGTGGCACAAGCAGAGCGAGTGAGCGAGAGAGAGAGAGGAGAGAGAGAGAGAGAGAGCGAGAGAGATACAACAGCTTTGGCGATTGCTGCACGTCCATAAAAGTCAAGGCAGCAAGCAAATCGTAAGCAGTTGGACCTGATTCTCTGGCTCTGGCTCTGGCTCTTGCTCTGACTTTGACTCTGACGCTGACTTCGACTCAGACTCCCACACAACTGGCAGCTGCCTTAAAGTTTAAGCTGCAAGCGTAACAATAATTTAATGCGACGCTTAAATTGTTTGTAAAATGTTCAACAACCGCGCAACGTTGCCACTTGCCGCTTGCCGCTTGCCGCATTCTGCTTTCCGCTTGCCGGTTGCCAACTCTGAAGTCGTATGCCAAAGTTAAAAAGTGGAAAAGTTTTCTTTTCTATTTAACGTAATTTGCCTTCATTTGCGCCACCTTCCCCGCCTGCCCGCCCCCGCTCTCTCTCTTTCTATCTCTCTCTCTCTGGTTGCCCGCCCCCGTCTATGGACTCTCCTTGTTGACTGGCCAGCTTTTCCACTCCCATTCCCTTCCTCTTCCGCTCTTGCCCTGTATCTCTTGAGATACTCACAGCTTGGCATATGTTGCTCTTGTCTCATAATCTGGCATATTCCTGTGCCATGTGTTTTTCCGCTTTTGTTTTTCTTGCTGTCGGTGATTTCCCTGCTGCTTGCTGTTGTTGTTGTTGCTGCTCTTGTTGTTGTTGTTGCTGCTGCTGCTGTCGTGACTCTGTCACTCCCCTTGTGTGACAACATCAAGTGACTTCAGCTTGAGCAACATTTTGGTTTATTTTCTTTCATTCTCCTTCCACTGTTTTTTTTTGTTTTTGTTGTCTCTGTTTCGCTTTCATTTTTGTGGTTAAGCAAATGTTTAACAAACCAAATCGCAGATTTGCATTTTATGCTTTCCTCTTGGCTGCCAAAATTCAGGCGCTGCCACTTTTATAGCCTCAACTGTTTGCTGTTTATTGTTGGTGTTGTTGTCGTTGTTGTTGTTGTTGTTGTTGTTGCCTTTTACACTTGGATAAGCGCTGCTTTAATGCTTCTAATCGGGCTTAGAATCAAAAGATGCTTAACACTGCCAAACCAAAATGTTTCTTATGCTACTAAGCAAAAAAGAAAAAGCAAAAAAAAAACGTTAAAAGAAAATGCTTTTCCGACTAGATTTCATCAATTATCCTGGGCAATAGAGAGGGTATTGTGAGTTGTTGTTTAAGACTTGTGGTTTAGCTGCTAAGCCGTTTAGCCAAAGGACTCGGGCTACTGTCTTGCTGCTCAATCCTTTGAACTATTGTTTCACTGTAGCTTCAGCTTTATTCATTTATTTGATTTTGTGCTATTTGTTTTACTTCTCTACACTTATTCGGCTGTTATTTACACTGAACTCAGAACAGTCGAAGACAAATTATTGACACGCTTAACAGCACATACACACACTCACACACACACACACACATACAACGAGAAGGAGACACAATAGATTCATTGTCGTATGGCTTGAAGGCATGAGTATGAAAACATTTTCACTTATTTGCTCTGAAATTGGATAACAATCGAACTGAAATTGGATCTCACTCATTTTTGTATACACTTCGAGTGGCGAGCGTTGCATTGTTTTGCTTTTAACTGCCTTTCTTTCATTCTCTTCTTCTAGTTGTTGTTGTTGTTATTGTTGTTGTTGTTGTTACCAGCACATAAAACATTTTCCGGCTATTTGCAGCTGCCTCCCACTTCTTCCCCCCACCATCCTTCTTGCCTTTGCGTCGTTGTCAATTGGTGGCGATTTCATGCTCCCCTCCGGACCGCGTCTTTCTCTTATTATCGTAATAGAATTTGCCAAATTGAGGTTGAAATGCCTTTCGGCCTTCCCTTGCCTCTTGGCATCCGTTTATCGTTTGATTGTTTGTTTGCCAGTTTGCTTGTTTGTTCACCCCCCCTCAATCCCCTGCTCGCATAACACAATGTTCCCCCTTCATCACTCTTTATGCTTCACTCGCTCCTTGTCTCGGTTTTTTGGCTTCGGTTTCTGGTTTCTGGTTTCGGGTTTTGGACTTTTGGGTTATGGTTTGCCTGGCGTTCGCAGTTCACTTGATTGTTTGCTTATTTGGCGGGGCCCAACGCTTATCAATTGCCGTTTTTATTGCCATTTTAGCTTCGACGTCGTCGTTTATTGAGTACGAAAAAAAATATTCATTGCCTACTTCTGGGCGCGCGCCTGTTCAGAGTAAAACTGCTTACGAAGCTTTCAATGCCAATATTGAGGATTTCGCTGAGTGCCCACTGCTCTTCCCGTCCCCTCCGCTTACCCCTCATCTTGAGTCTGCTCGTTTCGCTTTCATTTAATTGTTTATTCTGTGGTAATTGTTTGCCTTCTGCTGTGTGCTTCCTTCACTTGCCCAGCACCAGTCCGAATTATGATTTATTGTCTGTTGATAATGATTGCATTTCCTCTTAACTGGATTAACTTATTTGCATTTCTTCACACTTTTATGGTAATTATAATACACACATACACACAAGTGCTGCGTGTTTATAAATACTCTAAAAAGTGGGGCCAATGTCATTGGATTTGTGTCACGTCGACGGTCGACCTGGGGAGCTGACGATAATGACGGCCTTTGGCCAATGGGTCAACTCATCATACATAGCAAAAACTGACAGAGAAGGGCAAAAAAGCAACAGAGGGAGACACAGTGAAAGACAGAGAGAGACAGGCATAGAGAATGTGAGTAGAGGCTAGTAGAGTCTGACTTACATGCGCTTTTTGCACCATAACATCATTGTTTTTTGCGGCTTTTGGCTAACAAAGAATGAGACACACACACACACACACACACATACTGACACATAGTCACAGTACACACGCATGGGAATAAAGAGGTCTCCGTGCTTGTTTTATTTCCAGGCAATTCAAGTCACTTAATCTTGCACTGAGCGAAACCAGAGAGCACAGCAGAGATCAAACAATAAAAATATTTTGGAAAAGACTTTCCTAATCAAATGTACATCTAATCTGTACTAAGAATTCTCAGAATTAGAAGAAGTCTCAATCAAACATAATGAAATCAATCTTGTTTAGGAGAATATTTACTATATATTTAACTATATTTAAGAGTTGCACGCATTTTCTCACAGTGCAGCATTGTCACAGTCGCAGCCTTTGCGTTGTCAGTGGCCATAAAACTGTTGTTTACTGTTGCCTGGCGCCTCGGTTGTTGCCATTTCATGTGCTTCATGCTCCACTTGGCTGGCTTGCCGCTTGTTGTTGCACACATTTTGGATTCACCTTGTTTGCGGTGTCGTGTAGCTGTATGCAACACAACTGCCGACAAATGAGCGCTGCTTCGCCTTGAGTGTATCAATCGTGTGAATGAATGATTACCCCCTGCTGTTCCCCTCCCACCTAAGCGCCCCACAGAGAAGCTGCCACAGTTTAATTAGAGCGGTAATAAAATGCAAAGTGCTTGCAATTCAATTTATACTCATTGAATGGACGACAAATGGACATCTTCCCAGCATCAGAGCTGAACTGAATAGATCTCTGACTCATTTGGAAAGTCAATAGATATGTGCACTGATTAACAAGGAATTGCACTCAATTAAGAAGTACAGAGTCAGGTAAAAAATCTCTGGCATTTACAGTGCGACAGCTGGCAGAGCTCAGCCGGATACATTTCTAAACACACACACACACACACACACACACACACTTCATGACATTGACATTTTGCCTAATGCCTTGCCGTGCTTAAATTGAGTCATACTTTGTGCACTGACAGACAGATGGAGGGACCGATAGGCAGAGAGACAGACAAGCAGTCAGTCATTGAGTGGGGCTTTCAGTGGAGACAAGTTGAGGGAGGGAGCTGTGGAGTGAGGGGAGCAATCGGTATAAATTATTATGTCAACTCATGACAGGACGGGCAACTGCTACCGCTTGCTGCCAGCTGGACCCAAGCTGACCTCTCACCCACTCCCCTCACTCACCCACCCTCTCTCTCTCTCTCTCAAACTCAGTGGCATGAATTAGTTTTGACACGCAGCAGGCCGCCAAGCGATAGACAAGGGCAGACACCTCTACTTGAAGTCCTTGGCTCTGGACATGTGGTCGTACCTCTGTGTATCGATCTATAATTAAGATAAGCCTCGCTCTGTTGGTATGCAGTGTGTAGAGTGTAGTACGGCTTCATTATGCCCATTACTCGTGTGCAAGGTGCGGCTGGGGGAGGGGCAACGGGGAACGGGGAACGGGCAAAGGGGTCGCACTTGTGGTCAGATAGCAGTTGTGTTATTTGTTTATGAAATTGACCCGCGATTATCGCTGCATACAAAGCGATGTGGTAACGGCCCATAAATTACACGCTACAACCATGAGAGACATGGGCAGTCCAGCCAACAGTGGGCGTGGCAATATCGACAACATTTGCATGTGAGTTGAACTACAACTACACAACGTTTAAACGTTTTGTTAACTTGTTCAAATCTATAAGAGTGAAGTCCATGAAAACACCACATATGACTTTGACTTTGGTTTACCCACATCCCTATCCCCCACATCCCCCTATCCCCCCGCTTCGTTCCGCTCAACAGTACTTTATGCTGCAGAAATCCGTTTATACAAATTTTACGCACAAGCTGGGAGAAAAAAGTTGGCAAATGTAAGTATAAAACTTTCGAATTGACAATAAATGCCAGGACGCTGCAACTGCAAGGACTGTAGCACTCAATGGGTAGAAAAGCGGGAGGGGTAGGGCCTGAGGGAGTGTATTCAAAGTGTTTCTCAGTGTATCCTGAATAGAGTCAGGCATATGCACAGCACTCCAGTCACAGATAAAGCCCGCAGGTTGCAGTCGGCCCAATGTCAAGAGAGGGAGACAGTGTGAGAGATGGAAATGCTGGAATATAGGTTCTGTTTGGCACTTAGTTGCTTCGAAGTTGCCTAAACTTGTGGCAAAGAGGTAAAGAAGTGGGCAGCGAGGTATGCGGTATGGGGGTCTGCTGCTTTTATGGCAATGGCAGACAAAAGCACACGGAATTCAATGAGCTGCAAAAAGCAGCTAAAGTTCCTGCTGCCAGATTTACGCCAAGAAAAATGCCAAACTGAAAGAGGACAGAGGAAAGAGGAAAGAGGAAGCAAGCTGCGGGCAGTCAACGGGAAGCTGCAACCTGCAACCTGCATCCTGTAACTGAGGGAACAAAAAAATATATATAAATATACATATATATATATATATATATATATGTGTGTGTGGCAACTGAACTGCAACTTGAGTTGACTGCGTCTGCGGTCTGCGACTTTGGTGCGGCAGACAAATTGCGCTCGTAAATGCTTTAAATCGTGAAAACTCCGCAGAGCAAAAACTGAAGTTGGCCAAGAAAAACGCGTCGCTTAAAGCGGACGGCAAACAAAAGTTGCGCAAAACTACGAGAAGCGTGCAAAAAATGGCTGAGCGTGTTAAGAAAAATGTTTTCGTAAGCTGCGAACAAATGCGCGACAATATTTTTACTGCCACTTGCCACTGCCACTTCACTCCAAGCCGCAACCCCTCAGAGTCTGAGAGCAGACTGACAGCCAGACGCTCAGATACTCTGTAATCTAAAACGCCAAACGAAATTAAGCGAGAGCCGCTGGCTTAAGCAGAAATTAAATTGTATTTCTCTGCTTAAACTTGACATCAAGTCAATGTAACCTTAGCTATTTGCTAGTGCAGAGTATAATGATGCCGACTGTCGAGTCAGTGTTGTGGGTTGGGGCAAGGATGCCGCAGTGTCGGATTCAACGCGAACACCTTTGCCTTTACCTCTGGCTGCGCTGAAAGAGAGGCAAACGCCTTTGTTGTAGAACAAAACGGGAAATGCTACAACTCGACTCGTGGATGTTGCATGTAGCATGTAGCATGTAGCTCGCGTAGTTCTCCCTCTCCCTCTCGCTATTTCTCCCTCTCTCTCTTTAGCTCTCTTTGGAGGTTGTCTTGATAACCCAAGCCGAAACCGATTGCCACTTAAAACCTTATGGCCACACTCTTGAACCATGCACCACTTGGGTCCCATGTTAGTGTGTGTCTGTGTTCAGTACGAGTTCCAGTTGCATAGAGGGTGTGTGTGTGGGGTGTGTAGGAATGTGTGTGGCGCTCGCAAGGTGTCAAAATGTTAAGTTAATACAAAGACCTGACTTTGGTGTCGACTTTTAACTTTCAACAGTTGCCACTGCCGCACTGGCAATAGGTTTATTTCTTCTACTTTTTCGTTTTCCTCGCCGAACGTGTAGAATTTTTCAATTTGTAATGTAAGTTTTTGTTAGGACTTCGGTTCTATGATCTAATGACCTCGTTCGTGTGACATTAAGGCAACATTAGGGTAAGAGGCACAATCCCACCGCCTTAAAAGGCCAACTCAAATTAAGTTGTATAAGACTTTAGTGAACTTTAAGCCAATGCACAGTTGAAAACTGAGAATTGAGTAAGGCGAAGGTCAGTTGCTGCTACCTGGCTGATAGCTGATAACGTCCGATAGCCGAGCACAAATTCAATATTCGCTGACGCAACTGTAATTGTTAGCTGCGCAGCAAAGTGCCTAAAAATAAGCCGAGAAAAGCACTTTAATTAATTAAAAAAGTCACTGTAAAGTTGACAAAAGTAAATGGCAACGGTCGCAAACCAAAACGAAACTGAACGAAGCCAAACGAAACGAATCCTTTTCCTTTTGGCCCGAAGACTGTTGGCTGTTGGAAATCGAAATGGCAAACAAAGCACGGAATTAGATGGAGAACGAATATTATTGTTAAATTTCACTTTTTATTTTCATCTTCCCTTTTTTTTTACTGTAAATGATTTATGCCAACTTACCAGCCAGTGACTGGGCCAGAATTGTCGACTGGCAGAAGTCTGAAGCATGAAGGCTGAAGGCTGAAGGCTGGACAAATGGCTGTGGGAATTGTCGCATACTCCCTTACACTTTAATGCTGCTGTGTTATGAATAATAACTTGCGACTGCTTTTTGTTTCTGCTCCTCCTGCTGCTCCTGCTTCTGCTACTGCCGCTGCTTCTGCTTCTGCCTGAGTTGTTGTAGTGCGTTTGCTGCTCTGCTCTCTTTTCGAGCTGAGCTTTGAATATTTTACGCAGGCATAAATAATTTACAACAATGAACGAAGCACACGTTAAAAAAGAAAAAGGGATAAAGCAGCTACCCCGCTCAGAGGCGCATAAAAAGAGGTGGAACAAAAGTGAGAGCGAAGAATGCAAAAGATAAGAATAAAAATTTATATTTTCTAAACACAGATGTTAGGCAGCTGACGTCAAAGGGGGAAGCGGAAGAGAGGCGAAGAGCAATGGCAAAGAGCAATGGCAAAGCGCAACGGGAAAGAGCAACTGGAACACTAGGTGGAAGTTGAAATCAGAAACAGAGGGAATGGAACATGTCACAGGGTCGCTCTGGTCGCAAAATATTGTCCTCTTTTTTATATTTCGTTTCTCTGCCGACACTTGACATATGTGACGGCTTTTGACCTCTTTCGTGGGCAAGTGCGAGATATGCGGGAAGTGTGTGTGGATGGAAGGTGTGTGCGGGATGTGCGGGGTATGCACGACATGCCTATGATATGTGCGGCTCGTAAATGAGGAGACGATGAAACATTTGGCAGACAAGGAAATGAGGAAATGTAAATGCTCAACTGTTTGTTGTCTTTGGCTCTGAATACAAGCGTATTCGTTTGTGTTTACAGTGAGTGATGGCGGCTCAAAGGAATGTCAACACGTAAAGCCTACACGCACACACGCATTCACACACGCACACACGCACACACTCACAATGAGAATTTCACTTTGACTTAACAAATAGAAAATCATTTATTCTACATACGCAGTTTTCGTCCCTGACAGCTTTGCCTCGCCTTTAACACCCGCATTTCCCCCACCCGCTCCCCCTTCGGCAACGTTTCGAGCACTGAAAATTGTTTCCTCCCTAACGCGTTTCGATTTCACCAGAATCTCTGAATGGGGTCTCTGTGATTTCCGGCGACGGCTCCACCTCCACCTTCACCTCCATCTCCTCCCCTCCGTCTTCGTCTTCGTCTACACCATCCACCCACCGAGCTGTGAGATTTATGCGCATTTTGCATATTTTCTTTGTGCTCCCTTCAAAGCCAAACAAAAATGGCCCATCAAGTCAACTCAAGACAAGTCAAATTGTGGCGGAAAGTGAGGGCGTGGCAGGGCAAGGGGAGTCGACAGAACTCGCTCAATTTTCATTGCGCGACTTTTATGACTTTGTCTGCTGCTGTTTTTGGCTTTTATCGAATGCAAATTGTTTTGTAATAATGTAATCGAATCTTTATCAACTCTGTTTATTAATGCGTTTATTCTTGTGAGTGCGTTTGATAATTGAAATGAATAAAACCATCACAATTTTTAATGTAAATAAATCAATTTAATTAGAAATTAATGATTATTAAAGTAATCAAATTTGCTTTGATGAACTTATACACAAATATATACATTCATATGATTATGCCCATCTCTCTCTCTCCTCTTAAATAAATTAACGTTTTATATAAATTGTTTTCTGTAAATTTGTAAATTGAGTATAGTTACTTTTATGTTCTGGCTTTTATGATTTCAACTTATTGCTTTAATTCCCCGAAACTTTATTGTATAATTTGTATTCATTTTATGAATACTTAAAAACAGCAAAAGCAGGTAACAAAGAAAAGAAAAGAAACAGCAAATAATAATAATAATAATAACTTCTGACAAATCTTGCGACAAAAAGCAGAAACAGTAATCAAAGTAATGTACAAAAATTATTTAAGAGACGAATAAAATCTCTCTCAAGATGATAACAGCAAATATAAAAAAAACACAATATGGGAAGCAAGTAAACGCACTTCAGATATATTTAAACAATTTATTGAAGGCAATAAAAATACAGAGGAACTGCAGCAGTATCATACCCTGTGTCAGACAGAACTGGATGCTGATACCGATCAACTGCTTAGATCACACTTACCATGGGGCGAATAAGAGGGAGATAAGTAAGAGTAAGAGTATCTCTCTATCTATCTCGCTTAAGCTTACATGTAAGCTTAAAAATAAGAGCGAGATAGTAGCTTTATTCCCATCTCGCTTAAGCTTACCAACGATAATCCGCAGTTGTATTTAAAATATAATAACAGAACAACAATTCAATTGAGAAACAAAAATTAACAGTTCATTATTCATTATGAGAAACACACGTTAAAAGAACGAGATCGAAAATAAATATGCTTCGAGTAATTTCTCTCTTTCTACCTCACAAAACATTTTGTCCCACCAAAGAAAACGTAGCAGAAAGAAAGGCTGCAAAAATATCTGTGAATGGAGCCCTCGCGACTTTCAATATGCCGTTACCGATCAAAACTCCCGCATATGAGCAAGAAATTGAAACGGAAAAAAGATAGCAATAGACGGGGTGATAAAATACAATGTCAATTTTATGTATCTACAGATAAAATGCAGTTAAGCTTACCAAATCCACTCGTTGACGAATAGCAGCGCCAAACATAATCCATAATTGCACTTAACACAATAAAAAAAAGTCACAAAAAAAAATGAAAAAAAAAACGCAACACATTCGACACGAACAACACTTCAATTGAGAGACGAAAACTAACACTTCATTATTAATTAAATGAAACACACTTAAAAAGGATTAGAACAAAAATAAATATGCTTCGAGTATTTTCTCTAAATATTTCTTCATCCCAAATTATTTTGCACCAGCAACGAATATGCAGCGTACAGAAAGGCTGCAAAATAACTGTTAATGCCTCGCGGAGCTCCTCGCGGCTGGTAAATGCAAATGTGCCGTTAGAGCTAGAAACTCTCGAATATGAGCACGGAATTGAAAAGCGAAATAGAAAATTGAATCGATAGCGAAAACTAATAAATCCAAAAATAACTTTACACAGAGCACTGGAGCATTCAGTTAAACTGTAATTTACACGAATATGCGCATCAATCGATTTGATTGCAAAACGCACAACCGAATTTTAAGGTGTCCTTCGCGAGTTAAAATTGAACTGATGCGAAAGAGTGATGATCGCTTATTCCTATGCATTGCTTTCCTTAAAGTAGTGATGATTGCGTGAGCCGATTGCAGACACGACTCACTATGCCAAGAGATCCGTTTGTCAGGATTTGCTCACGATTCTAAATTGTGGTTGTTGTAAATATAGTCTTTCTTCTATTATCTTTATAAAAAATACATACTAAAAACAGTATTCAAGAAAAGTAAGCAATATTTAATAAATATAGAAGAAATTGACCAGTTTTTGTACTCGTCCAGTATAAGGCAACACGATATATGCACATTACTAACAGCATTGCTGTTGTTGCTTTCCTTAAGAATAGAGAATATTTCATGCTTTGAACAAGGTTGCCACTTCAGGCAAATGTTTGCAACCAGACTTTAGAGAAAAAAGTACCATATTTCCCTTTTCGAAGCAATCAGAAAAGTTGGTACTAAATTACCAAATGTGGCATCAGTGGCTGACTGCAATATTTGCGGAGAGCAAGTAAGTAGGCTTGTCTCTTATAGAAAGCGCAAAAGAGTGAAGAATGAAGTAGATAAACATCTCGAAAAATATTAATTAAACAAAATTATATATTTGTTATTTATACTATATATTGTTCATACACATAACAACAAAATTATTCGCAAGCATTGGCTCCATTTAACAAGAGTATTCATTAATGTCTCAATTGAATTGAGCTGTATACTTTACAGGGTTTGCCACGTCTTCTTCTGCCTGTTACAAGTTTGTTTGGCAAAGTAAATATATCCCTGTACAGGGTATAATAAGAAGGAATAATCAGAGAGACAAGCGTAATAACAACTTGGACACTCGCGATGACAATAACAATAATAGTATTTTCACTTAATTGACCATAATACGCAGCAACGAGCAGCGTACTGACCTTACTTCACACCCTACCAACGAGGTAAAATAAACAGATTTTTTGCCAACTTCAGCAGCCAATGCAATCGACCATTAAAATGCCCTTGGCGATATTTTACAATGTTCGTGTTGTTGTTGTTGTTGTAGTTACTGATGCTGATGATGATGATTATGTTGTTGTTGTCATTGTTGTTGTGATTGTCATTGTCGTTGTCATTTTCATTGCTGTTGCTGCTGATGTTTATGCTCTTGGGAGTTGTCCAAGGCTTTTGAGCCACAACTGCTCCAGCGAGGAGAAGTTCGTATTTTATGCTAGAAGCATTTACATTTAAATGCCAGCATGACCATTGCTATCAGTTTGCACTCATCTATAAATTAAATCAAATGTAATTATTTTGTTGTCAACTTTCAACTGTTGACACTCAGCGCGAACTAGTGGAAACACGTTAACAGCAAGGCAATGTTAAGAAAAGAAGGAATTTCATTATTTATTTATTTTTTATTATATATACTCAAACAAATCTAGACAATATATGAACTGTAGCATTGCAATACCCTGTAACTGGCTGAGGCATATTTGACTGACATAATTATTGTAGATTTTGATGATAAGTCGAGTACTTTCTGAGAAAATTAGACGCTCTATCAATGTTGCGCACATTTCGCTTTTGATAAACTAATGCAATACCCTGTAACTGGCTGAGGCATATGTGACTGATATATTTATTGTAGATTTTGATGGTAGGTCGACTACTTTCTGGGAAAATTACACGCTCAATCAATGTTACACACATTTCGCTTTTGACAAACTTAGTAGACTATGTACTTCTTAAGTACAGAGTCTAATAAATGCGAGAATATGTTAAGACAATCTCTCCCACTTCCTTTCTCGCTCTGTCTATCACTCTCTCTCTGTCACTCTTCCCCTCTCTATGTCATACACTTTCTCTCCTCTCCCTCTCTCTCTCTCTCTCTCCCACTCTCTCTCTTTCTCTCTCTCTCTCTCACTCACTCTTTACTACTACTACTTCTACTTCTTTGCCTGCCTGTTTAACTATATTACTAAAAGTCCTATTGCCAATGTCATCGCGGCCTCTCTCCAGGGTATCTTCCAAGTCAAGCACTTAGGCTTGTTATGAACTGAACTTGAACCAGAGTATGAGTTGCTATGACTACCGTTAAATAAAACAGCGCAAGTCTAAAATTAGCCTCGGCTCTTGGTAGTAGAATGTAGCATGCTAATGAAGTGCTTGGCAATGCGGCCAAAAAAAAGAACATGAGGCGGAGCTAGTTAGTGGACGTTGCTGTTTGCCAGCTTTGTTGGCCACACTCTGCATATTTATGGACCTGGGCAATGTCCACAGCAGGCAGGAGCAACCAAATCCACTTCATGACCGAAAATTAGTTTTTAACCCACAAAATAATCCCAAATGACATAAGATGGCTGCACACTTTCCCGCACACACACACACACACACACACACACACACACACACACACACACAGACAAAGGCAAGCGGAGTGTAGCAAACATTTTACAGTTACTTCTTCGCAACTGCTTCCGCATTCACATTCACAGCCACATTCACATCCAAGTCCAAGTCCTCAACCAATTCCAAGTCGCTGTCCTGGCTCCTCTGATTGTTGCCTAGCCACAGTCTCTTGGCGGAAGTTGTAAAGCTGCCATTTCTGGGCCATGTTGTTGCTGTTGCTGTGGTTGTTGTTGTTGTTGTTGTTGTTGCCAGCAACGCGTCCGACTCTTTTGGCTCACGGGCAAATGTGAAGCGCCAACAATTCGCGAGCTCGTAATGCGGTCGTTTTACAGCATTGTTGTTGCTCTTGTTGTTGCTGTTGTTTTAGCTATTGTTGTTGCTGTTGCTATTGCTGTTATTCTTGTTATTGGCCTCGTTGAGTGTTATTGTTGTTGTTGAGCAGCGCATTTGTTGTATTAACTTTTTCGCAGTGACGCGAATGGCAACGGCCAAGCTGTAACACAAGCTCGCTGCGAACTCCCTCACCCTCATTCTCTGTCTCACTCACACGCTCTTCTCCCTCCATCACTCTCTTTTTCTCTCTCTCTCTCGCTCTCGCGGCTCACTACGCTGCCCTCTTTCCATCATCTCCATTGCCCATGTGGCCATAATTTATTAAAGCCTGCACCAGAGTGCTCTCCAGTCGAACGACCGCCTCCGGCATACAATTGAAATTTAAGCAGCACAGGGCGAGGGGAAACCTGGCAGGGCGGGGGAGAGCAGCAGCGGCAGCCCCAGCAGTCCAGGCTCAGCTAAGTTGCAGCAAATGCGAAACACTGACGCTGCTCTGTTGCAGCAGAGCTCCTCCTGCAGCTCCTACTGCTCCTCCAGTTCGATGGTAATCGAACATGCGGATCAGTGGAGTGAGCACGACAGCCTAATACCCTGTGCTGCCTGCTAAATTAAGTATTTTGTTCAGAAGAGAAGAATGTAACTAAGAGGTGTTTAGGGAATTCCCTTTTGATACACTCATACTCGTTCAGAAGCTGCATGCTATGCCACTTTCTTTACATATGCATGCAGCGCAGTCGTGCGCTGTCTCGCTCGCACATATGTGCTGGCCACAATGCTCACATTTCTATGCTGATTAACTTTCTTCTTTATTGAGCGATCTTGATGAAACTTTCAGGATTGCTTCTATATGATATTATACAAGCAGCTGTTAAATTATAAGTGTCTACACAGAGAAATTGGTATTTTTGCGAGGAGTGGGGTGGGGTAGGGAACATCTAAGATAAACTTCATATGTAGAGAGTATATAGGAACTTTTTCGCCAAATTTGGTGTTACTAGCTCTTATAATTGCTGAGATCTACGCTCTCTAACACACAGATAGACGGCTGATCCAGACTCAAGCGACTCGACTATTGATACTGCGCAATATATATATATTCTTGACTATATTGACTCAACTGTAGATACTGCTCCAGAATATATATGCTTCAGAGTGTCTGCCTTGCCAGCTTCTGTCTGTTACATACATTTGCACAGAGCTTATATACCCATTTTAAGTCAGCGCAGGGTATGAAAATGCGCCGTCTTCCAACAAAGCAGCAAAAGAGCCCACAGTAGTGTGGTTAAATGTCTTGGAGCCTTTGCTTTTGCTTTGCTACATATTTGTTGTTGCTGTTCGCATTGCTTTTCTTGTTTTCTTTTCTCTCTCTCTCTCTCTCTCTCTCTTTTCTTTTTGTATTTTATTTGGTTTGCAAGTCAAACTTTAGCCGCCGACACGGAAAACTTTTTGGCTGGAAAATAATTCATGAAACATGGCGGCAACATGCGAACGCGAAAAGCGAATGAGGAACGCGAATGAGAAACTGGCGAAACTGGGAAATTTTTGTGCCCAATCCGAATCTGATTGTGACACAAACGAATTGTTCTGGTTGTCGCCGTTACCAGCTACCAGTTCTCCTTCCGCTTCCCCCCTCCCATACATACGTTGCTGTTCCTGTTTGCCAATCCCCACTTTTTGCTGGTCAGGTCGCTGTTTTGGGACTTGCGCATATTTATGTGCCTACTTTTTTCTATGTAACCAGCTCGAGTGTCTGCTTGCCACCCCCGCAAGCTCTGCTTCCCTGCACTCCCCTACACATTCTTCTTGGCATGCAAATTTATGTGGTGTCCCAAAACAATTGTTATTGTGTGTTTTCAACTTTTGCTTGATTTGTGTTTTTAAGTGATTTCAAATGGGTCGCCTGGGGCCGCTGGTAATCGGGCCGTGTACGACTATTTTTGGTGTTCGGCCAGCTGCCGTTGATAATTTCCAGCCTGTCATCAGTCGCCAAAGCCAACAACAACAACAACAACAACGAGTACCAGACGCATGTCCAACTACAACTGCGCCAACTATTGCTGCTAAGCGTCCAATAACCATAAAACACTTTGGGATGCCAGCTCCGAGAACAAGCAGTAGTTGTGCCACCTACAACTGCACACAGATACACACACACACACACACACACACACACACAGAGAAAGAGAGAGAGATACACACCCCTGCAGTTTTGGTTACTTGCAACTTGACTGCAATTTTCGTGAGGCATTTTATTTATTTGTATTTCCGCAAAACGATTCGAGTGCCGTGGCTGCCACAAAACTTTTGACTGCCCGGCATTTTTTTCTGCTTTCTGCTTTCTGTTTGCGCCACTGCCACAGCCCCATTGTGTTGCCCGGGCCCGGCAGTAGGCCACTTCCTGCAATGGGTTAACTTTTGCTCGAGTTGCATGCATTCGTGCATTTTTGGCAGGCATTTCTTTTGCTTTTCCTTAGTGACTCTCCTCGCCACCCCCTCCCGCAGCCACACCCAAGCAGTGGCTCTTCTCCATTACGGCGCTTCCGGCTTGCAATATGCAAACGGTCATTTTGTTAATGAGCGCGGGGAGAGGTACGAGAAGTGCAGCTGCAGAGGGAGATAGAGAGAGAGAGAGAGAGAGAGAGAAAGGTTAGCTGGCGAGGCAGCTACAACTTTTGCTGGGCATCCGCCGGATGAACAGTGGCAAGTGAAGCGCCTGCTATGCTGCGGGCAAAGACTACAGAGAGAGGGAGAGGGGGAAGAGAGGAGATAAATAGAGGAGAGAGGGAGAGAGCAAGCAGGCAGCCAACTGAGTTGATGCCCAAACAGACTCTTTAGCTGGCCAAGTCTATTCGCCTGTCTGAAGGAGAGAAGGAAAGCAGGAGGAGCTAGAGAAGCAGATAGAGAAGAGAGAGAGAGCGAGAGAGTCAGAGAGTGTGAGAGAGAGACAGAGCTGATGTCCCAAAACGTACTCCGCAGCTGGCCAAGTCTATCTGCCTGTCTGTCTATCTCTCTGTCTATCTGCCTGTCTGTCTGTCCGCTCTATCTGCTCCGTCTGCTGAATGACTTGGTTTATTTCAACGTAATGAAATGAAATTGAAATGAATGTTTTATAAACCCGTTGGCCGAGCTAGAAGCCACCGCAGCTGGCAGCCTCATAAAATGATTATAATCTCAGTGGCAGCGGTGGCAGCGGCAGACCGCAGCATGTTGTAACTTAACGGTCAGCTCTAGGAGCAGCAGACACAGCAGACACAGCATTAAATGTCACAAAAAAAAAAAAAAAAACAAATTCAAAAATTAACATTACATAAGTTGAACAACAATTGGCCACAAAATTATATAATTATAGTATAAACTAAATGGAAATCAATGCACAAACAATTTGTAATCATAGTTAGCTGAATCCTGCGAGTGAATGCTGTCTGGCATACTTACAAATACATAAGCAGGAACAAGGACATTAAGTCGTGTCTTATGTGCGTGCAAGTATCCGGACGGTGTTTGTCCGCTCTGCTCAGCTCGGCTCTACTCTATTCTACTCAGCTCAGCTCGGGGGATTTTAATTAAATTGCTCTTAATGGTGTCGCGGCATTTACTCTGGTTGTTGCCACGGTTGCTGTTGCTGCCGCTGTTGCTGCTGCTGCTGGCGCTGTGCGGCATGCACCCGTTAAACATTCTGCGGATTGTTGTTGTGGTTCTCGTAAGCCCAGAATTTATGAAATTCAATTAATATGGATACCACAGTCTCCCCCTGGCCGCTGAAAAAATGTACAAAAAAAAAGTAATGAAAAATGACAATTGCAAATATTAAATAAAAACAAAAACAATGACTCGAACCAATTGTTCAGATCCTGTAGCGTTATTTTACTTGCATCCTTCGGCTTGACCATGTCGAATATCTCATTGTTGACATCCTCAAAGTTGACAACTTCATCGCTGTACGCAAGCATCTGTTCGCGTATACCCTTGAGGAAATAGCGCAGTGTCTGCTCGGTCAGATAGCCGGTGTGTTGCACGTCCAGCATGCGGAACAAATAGTGCAGTCCTTGGGGTGTCTGTGGCAAAGAAGCAGGTATTGAGTAATAAGGATACATTTAGTATTTAAGTTTACAACTCTATAAACAAGAGTTCAATGTTAAAAGCCCATTAAAGTTGCTTTGGAACAACTTAAACTATTATGCAGACCTTTGTTCCTTATAAAATATAGAAAAATAATAAGTTAATAGCAATCTGAGCAGAAAACTCTTCGGAGAGCAGCAGTCGAAGTGCTCTACACTACAAGACTCGGTATACAACTCTAAACACATGCATATGCGTATACTACCTAATATAATATAAATATAATTATAATATAAAGATTGTAAATGGCTTGCGCCAAAAGAAAATTTGAATGTGTCTAAGCAAACATTAATAAATTCAATTTAAAATAAAACAAATAGAGAGGAAAAGATAACTTCACTATATATATAATACATAAAAGCAAAAGGAAGCGCGACTGGGATTCGAACCTAGGACCTCTTGATGGCTGGGCCAATGCTCTAGCAACTGCGCCATTGTAATTTACGTTGGCGATCGACAAAAGTAATATATATTCTCATTTGCCTTTCATTGTCCGTTTCGCAAGTTTCTGTTGCTTCAGTGATGCTCTCTTAATATCGTTCACTCTTAGAAGTGAGGAGCAAAAGAGAGCGACTGGAACTGAGCACAGTGCCGTTATATTTGTTGCGTTGCAGTGTTTGCATGTGCAGATATATTTAGTTATTTCCTCTTCTTAAATAATTAATATATTCTGACATATAGTCAAAATTAATAATATGTATCTAGCTAAAATAATTGTAATAACTATGAATTAATAAAAATTAAATGCAAAACTGAAATAAAATACTGACTGCAGCGAGATTGGAACTCGCGTACTCTTAGAGTGTTTTGTTGTTGTTGCTGTAGTTACAATTAATGCAATTACTTGCTGCTCATTCCTTATTAACTTCTTTGTTTATGCTCCGATTGTAATGAAATTTTCAGAATATGTAGCTTT
Source organism: Drosophila macrospina (assembly GCA_035042075.1). Lineage (NCBI taxonomy): Eukaryota > Metazoa > Arthropoda > Insecta > Diptera > Drosophilidae > Drosophila > Drosophila macrospina. The sequence goes on along the minus strand of JAWNLW010000504.1, from coordinate 1,405,382 downwards.
AGAAATTCGATTGTTTCGATTTGCGGAAGGCCGAAATTCTAAAACTCTAGCTCTGATAGTCTCTGAAATGTAGGTGTTCAAACGCACAGACGGGCAAACAGAAGGTCAGACGGACAGCAGAACATGGCGTTATCGAATCGACTGTTGATGTTGATCAAGAATATATATACTTTTTCTACCTCTTACATACATTTGCTCAAACTTATTAGCACCTGTACATGTTGTTTACCGGGTCTAATGATTAAGCGCAACTTTTGCTTGCTTTAATTCAATTGAAACTCAACGTCAGTCTCACCTGTCGGTTGTCCAGCGCTAGCACAAAGTCTAGAAACGATTTATAATCCATTTCGCCATCGTAGGTGTGACTCTCCTCGAATACACGATCCAGAAACACCGAGCTGAGCGTGCCCGAGCCATAGTCAGCTAATTCCTGTTTACTCAGCAAGCCATTGTGATCCAAGTCTAAGCTCAGATAGTTGTCATAGATGGCTTGGACAGCGGGCAGGGAAAACCAATTGGTTGGCTTTGATTCCTCCGTCTCCGTCTCTGTTTCTGTTTCCGCTTTCTTAGGCTCATTACGCAGCTCCATCAGCTCGTTGATCATGCCCGAGGCAAGAATATCTCGAATACGTATACGCCCCGTGCGCAAGCGATCGAGGAAAAAGAAAAACCGCTTAACTGCCGTGCAAACGTAGAACTTCTGAAACGAGGGCTGCAAACAGTCACGGATCTGCACCAATGTGGGTATCAGATCCACCAAATAGTTCTCCAAATCGAACTCCCGCAAATAGCCCTGACCCACCTCATCGTAGAAGCAGAGCCCAATGCGACACTGGGTTAGCCACACTTTCCGTATCGTATAATTATAAATTGTGGCAATCTCCACAAGCCCCAGATAAGGTGAATCGCAGAGCAAATAGGCAAACAGCCGAGCTGTTAGATATTTGCGAGACTTTGCCCCAACCACAGACTGCAGCTTACAGTAGTCATCGTAGCTGATGAGCTGCTGCTTCTTGGCTGTTGTCTCGCTCACATGCTGCCTCAACAGGTCCCACAGCTTGTTCAGCTCCTCGCTGTCCAGTTGCTCCTCGGCTTGCCGTTGCAGGAACACCGCGTGTGCCTCCTTTCGCAGCAAGTGCCGCAATCTGTCAGCCGGCGGCGGTGGCACATAGAAGAACTGCGGTATGTGGGCATAAGATGGATGCTTTGCTTGGCAACGTTCTCGCAGCGGTCTCTTCGCATCGAAGGTGGCCAACTCTTCAGTGGTTACCTCTCGCGTGGAGACCTTGAGATTCGCGAATTCCTCTATGAATTCCGGATCCAATTCCATTGCGTTATACGTGTTGTTTGCTTGGTAATGGTGTTCACTTCCTCGAGTTGATGTCTTCTCAGTTGCTTAGAGTATTGTGTAGACATTTACCTCAAGGATATATATGTGAAGCTGTAGAGTGGAAAAGAAGCTAAGTAATTTGTATTAAACAACGTAAACAATAAGAGAATTGATTGGTTTTCATGCTATTAACTTAGTGACATAAATAAATGTACTTACTTGTCTTTAAAATAAAACAAAATAATAAAATTAATATAAATATTATATAAATATATATTTACTATCTTCAAAACGCTAAAGAAATTACAGCAAATACTTTGACAGCTAATTTTAATTTTTTTTTTTAAATTTAATTTTACCAACATTTTCTAGGGTAATAATTGAGAATAAGTTATCTACTTTGTGGCATAAATAAAGACTGAAGTAAATGGTAATTTTTGTTTTTACTGTAAATATAAACTGAGCAACTGAGATAATGTGAACAACTTTTTTACAAAATTAATAATTATAAAGTCTTTATAGCTACTTTTACCCTTATTGGGAAGGGTATTAATTGAGAATAGTTTGTAGTTTAAAACTGTCATATAATTGCAATATTAATAAGATTATAAATGTAAATAAAATACCAATTTATTCAACTCTATTTACATAAATAATATTATAAATATTAATGTCATATAATTGTATTCAACTATATTAATAATAACGATAATTGAGGACGACTTTTATGCGCGCTTTAAATGAGAATATGTTATGAAGTTTGCGGCTTGAATAAATATATAAACATATATAAAACTTCCTTTTAAATATAATATAAATTTATTTAAATATAAAATAAATAAAAATTATATAAAAATATATGCAATTATCTAAAGACTTAATAGAAAACACTTAATTTTTTACTTAACTTACAAATTAATTGATTTTATTATGTAATATAATATATAATAATATTGTATATAATAATATTGTTTTATTTGTGACAATATAATATATAATAATAAATAATAAATAAATTAAAGTAATTGAGAATATGAGCTTAAGTTCGTGTTCTAATTAAATGTATACAAATATCTTGTAACTATAATATAAACATTTAATATAAACAATTATATAAACAACACGCTATCTTTCAATTATTAGGGCTGAAATCACTTTACTTAAAGCTAAACAGCTTAATTAATAATATTTCAATGGGAATTAATTGAGAATATGCGAATAACTTTCTGGCATAAATAGTTATATACAACTTTCCTTTAAATATAATATAAATATCAATATAAATAGTTGTTTTAATATACAAATGTAACCAACTATATTTATCTCTTTAACTAAGGACTTAATAGAAAATATTCTTAAGGGCATTAGTTGACAATAAGCAATTAAATTGTAGCATACATATATCTATACATCAGTTAACCTTAATACTATAAATTAACAAATTCTCTTCTTAAATATATATTTAATTAAATATTTGCTTGTCTCGTTGCAGGTTCGACCATTAAGGGCGTGGTCGCAATACTGAATTGCATTTTGGCCCGTCAGTTATGCTTTGAGGATCCGTCGTGTTCGGCAATACTGGAGATAATACCGCGAGTCTGTGGACCCATACCTGGTAAGCAGTGTGCGAAAATGAATCAATGCGTTAACGCTTTTGTTAGCCAACTTTTGACCAGCTTAGACGTACGTAATTTGTAATACGCTGCCGGGCAAATGCAGACGAATGGAGTCGCACTTGCAAATAAATTGTGGTTTTCAGGTGCTGCGCTTGGGGAATGCTCCCCACAAGCGCCACACGCTGCCTGTGGGAGTGGGAGAGGGGGCAGGGCGAGGGGGGTGTATTTGTGGATTAATTTTGTTTAGTTGCTGCTGCTTTTGGCGCTTGTTTTGCTTCGTCTTGGCCAGCGAGACCGCGTGTGTGTGCGGGTGTGTGTATGAGTGTGTGTGTTGGCTTTGCCACAACTGTGTAATTATTTTTAGCATATTTTTGTGTGCGCCTGCGTGCAATAAAACAGTAAATAACGTTCATATGCTTAAAGCGCAACAAACAACGGCCACGAACAGCCATTTGAATATTCAAATGCCCCTGAGAGCTGACCCACTCGACTGGCCAAATGCTATTGTGGTTTGCTGACCCCCTCCCACCACCCTCTCAACGGTGCGTGCCTCTCGTACTTCGCTCTAAATAAATATATGTATGTGCATGTATTTATATATATATGTGTATGTGAACGTATATACAATTATTTTTGCTTTCATATAGTTTACCTGAAGTGGGTGATGCCTGCAAAGAGGAAGAAAAAAACGGATCAGTTGAGCGCACGCGACAGCATAGTACCCTGTACAGCTCTCTATAATAAAAGAATTTTTATAATTGTTAGTTCTTTAGTGCAATTATCACAGTTCCCAAAATCTATTTCAAGACGAAACACTTTAAGTGGCAACCTCTCCAAACGAAGGTGACTTGAAGCTGAGCAATCAGGTCTGGCAACTCATGCAATGCAGCTCAGCTAATTTCATTAGGTTTGTTACTGCTGCATATGTACACTTAATCGAACAAAAGCTGCGTGCTATGTCACTTCATATACATCTGCATGCATCGCAGTCATTCGCTGTCTCGCTCGCACACAAGTACTTAAAGCGCAAGCGATTCAATGCTCTCATTTCATTGCTGATTATCTTCCTTATTTATAAAGCGATCTTGATGAAACTTTCAGGAATGCTGCAATATGATATTCCTCAAGCAGCTGTTTAGTTCGAAAATTCTGCGCTAAGAAATGTACCCATAATAAGTATATTTGCGATTTGCGGGGGAGTGGGGAGAGGTACAGAAAATTTAACATAAAGAATATCTGAAGAGCTTAAACAGAAACCTTCATACCAAACTTGGTATCTCTAGCTCTTATGGTTGCCGAGATAGACACAATCATACATACAGACGAATGGAGAGACAGACGGACATACAGACGGACAGACAGACGGACAGACAGACGGAGGTACATGTCTATATCGACTCTACTGGCTACTGATCAAGTATATATATGCTTTATAGGGTCTGCCTTGCCTGTTTCTGCCTGTTACATGCTCCTTACTTTGCACAAAACTAATATATCCCTGTACAGGGTATACATACAAATTGTAAGCGGGTCGCCTGCCCCTCTCCCCCTTACAACGCCTCCTGCCGCCTTGGCCATTGTCGTCGCGCACAAAGGCGAACGAATGAGCGAATGAGCGAACGAGCCAAAAGAAAAAGTTAATTTATAAATTATTCAGTAATTTGTTTTAGACTTTGCTTTCGTCGCCAATGCCAGTCGCTCGCTCTGTCCCCTGTCCCCTGTCCGCTGTCCTTTGTTCCCCTACCCCTACCCCCTCAGCAACAACAATAACAACAGGCAGGAACAAAGCTTGTAGCTGCAGGTATAAATTGCTTATGTACGCTTCGCTTTGATCAGACTTCAACAGTCCCCCCTCTCTCGCTGTCTCGCTCTCTCTCTCTCGCTCTCTGTCAGCCTCTCTCTCTCTCGCCCTCTGCTGGCAACCTTCACAAAGCCAAACATCGAGGTATTCAAATGTGTATTTAAGTTGACTTTGGCAACGCGCACTATTCCAACGGCAGCGACATGAGCTGAGCTGAGCTGAGCGGAGTTGGGACTCAGCTCGACTGCAGCTCGAGGTTAGACGGCTGGAAAAGTGGGAAATGTGGGGAAAAGTGTGGGCTTGGTATGTGTGAATGTGCACAAGACTTTACTTTTTACTAAATTTAATTATTAATGTACCAAGACAGTCAATGTCTGTTTTTCCTTTTCCTTTGCCTTTTCCTTTTCCTTTCGGCTTTTCATTTAAGTGGCTCTTTTCTTCTTTGTCTGTCCGTCTGTCTGTCTGTCTGTGTGTGGGAATTTCCTTGTGTTGTCACATGTGAAGAGCTCACATTTAAAACAAGGCATTAACAGCTTTAGTTCAACTTTTTTTTTGCAACTTCTTTAGTAACTTTTTAGCTGTAAGCATTTCCAAGTATGAAAAGTGGGCACAGCTGTATTTTTAGACCCGGTACAGTTTGTGTAAATGTTTTAGTTTTGCGGCTTGGACCATTCCACACTGAGTATCAAGTGATCATAGCCATGGCCATTGAGTATCTCAATGGCCTCGGCTGCGTCCTTGCGATACTTGAAGTGCACATAGGCAAATCCCTTGCATAAGCCCGAGTTCTTCTCCCGCGCCAAGTACATCTTTGAATAGGGCCCGATCTTCTTGACCAACTCCTCGAGATCATCCTCCGTCATGGACTCGGATAGGTTGGAAATGCGTACAGCCGATGAGTCATCCCGTTCGCGTCCCTTGCCGCTCTCCTTGAGGTAAGGTGGCACATACCTGCCTGGCTTGGCTGGCTCCGTAACGGTGGAAGCTGCCACGGCAATGGCCTTGCTCTCCATGTCGAGGGAGGTGCCTTTGTAGGGACACTTGACCGACCAGTGCTCGCCGTTGCAGATGCGACACTTGGCCATTGGTTTGCCAGCGTCCAGGAGCGGATCTTGTGACTGCTCAAAGTCCTTGGAGCCTATGAAGTTCATTAGGATCTCATCCGCTGCCTTTGTGGTATAGGAATTGGGACCCGGCTGATCCTGCTTGGAGTCACCAAACTTGACCCAACTACGTCGCTTGGCCACGGCCCGCGACACGATCTTCTTCTCAATCTTAAAGCTGCGCACAACTTTGATCTTCTTGCCATCTTCGTTGTACTTGTACTCGGTAACATGTTTGTAGTCCCCCTCCTTGTACTCCTTCGTTGGCGGCAGCCCATCCACGTAGTCGGCCTCCACCTCATCGGCCCACGAAGTGATTGCGGTTTTCATGCTGTGCTCGAAATTAGTGGAATGATTGATATAAATAAATCTATTTGCTGCTTTTGCCACTCACTTAGTCTCAAAATTTACACTCAATTCTATACAAATTCTAAAGTTTTCCTGTTTTCCTCAATTAGAGCTTCTAAACGTTGCCTACAAATTTAACATTTGCCTCATGAGCTACTTAGATAGTTCCTTGATAAGCAACTCAATAAAGTAGGGGTATCTATTTGACTTATTTAATTGAAACAACATTTGTTTGCCCAATCCTAGGGAAACCCCAGAAAAACCCAATCAGATCAGCAAATATTACAAGTTTTAATTTAACGGAGATACAGAGCTGAGAATGTTCAACTTGACAGTCAGAGGAGTGGACTCTCAGTTGAATAAAGTTGATAAAGTCTGTTATAAGCAGCAGAAAGTACTTGGAGAGGTTCATTCAAGGCTTAGTTAGTGATACATACAAGGTAGATGAGGAGTAGTCCTAGGAGCAACACAGAAATTCAAGGGATTCAATAACACAGAAAGAAGTTAATTTCTCCATTAATTAATTTGACTATAAACAAGACGTCTACCATGATGAGAACATTACGTAGAGAAGCTGCAGTTCTACAATCTCTAGAAACCTTTTCCAACACAATCTCTACTTTCTACTCTGATAATGGCCAAGCAGAAAGAAGAGTCTTCTGTTGATAGTTTTGAGAAAAGAATGAATCTGCTTACAGCTATTAAAGCTGATTCTCTTTTAAACTGTTGCACTCTCAAGAAACTTTTCTTAACATTCTCTCCATTCAGAAGTAGAATATTTGTAGTTTTTATGAAAGAAGAAGAGATTTGTTCAAGACTATTCAAGCTGCAATTCTCCAATCTACAGATATCTCTTATACATTCTTTCTACTCAGTTAATAGCTGAGCTGAAAGAAGAAGCTTTTTAGTTAAAATGAAGAATAGATCTGCTTAAAGCTATTCTGTTTCAAATTTTTCCAATCCCCAGAAATTTCTCTTAACACACTGTATACTCAGTTAATAGCTGAGCTGAAATAGCTGATACTTTCGAAAGAAGAATGAATCTGCTTAAAGCTATTCAAGTTGCAGTTTTACAATCACCAGAAACTTCTCTAATTATTATGTCGACTCAGAAACTAGCTGAGCTACTAGAAGAATCTGTTTAGATACATTTGATAGAATAATCTCTAGAAACTTAGAGGCCATTCAAACTGCAGTTTCAAAATCTCCATATACTTCTCTAAGCACACTCTTTTAATTTAGAAGCTAGCTGAATTAAAAGTAGAATCTCTTTAGATACTTTTAAAAGAAGAATAGACTTGCCTTAAGCTATTCTCTATTGCAATTTCTGCTCTCTTCAGAGACTTCTCTCAGCACACTCTCAGGTAATAGCTGAATTAAAAGAAGAATCTCTTTAGATACTTTTAAAAGAAGAATGAATCTGCCTAAAGCTATTCTCCTTTACAATTTCTCTCTCTCTCTCAAGAGACTTCTCTCAGCACACTCTCTACTTAGTTAATAGCTGAGCTGAAAGTAGAATCTCTTTAGATACTTTTAAATGAAGAATAGACCTGCTTAGAGCTATTCTCTTTTACAATTTCGCTTTCTCCAGAGACTTCTCTCAGCACACTCTCTACTCAGTTAATAGCTGAGCTGAAAGTAGAATCTCTTTAGATACTTTTAAATGAAGAATAGACCTGCTTAGAGCTATTCTCTCTTACAATTTCGCTCTCTCCAGAGACTCCTCTCAGCACACTCTCTACTCTGTTAATAGCTGAGCTGAAAGTAGAATCTCTTTAGATACATTTAAAAGATGAATAGACCTGTCTCTTTTACAATTTCTCTCTCCAGAGACTTCTCTCAGCACACCTCTCTCCTCTCCATGAGCTCAGCTTATAGAAACCTTCCTCTACCTAGTTTTTGCAAGTGTAGACCGATAACAGCATTTCGTTGCTGATAAGCACACAAGATTGATTGCTCACACAGTTGAGTGATAATCGAGGCACACGAAGTCAGCTCACTTGCTACCTCTGCTGTGGCTTAGTCTCACTTTTGTGCTCGACTGTTGGACACACAATTAGTTGGATGTTGCAGTTGAAGCATCCGAAGACGGGCAAGGGCCTGGAGGTAAACGAGTTTTGGCTGCGAGATCATTGTCGCTGTGGCACGTGCCTCAACACGGAGACAAATCAAAGGCGTCAAGATCTCTTCGAGTTGCCGAGCGATGTGTGCGCTGTGGAGCACAACTGGGCAGCAGCCGAGGGGGAGGAGGAGGGGCAACAACTGAGGGTGCTATGTAAGTGGAGCAACTAGTTCTAGTTTACAAAGTCGGTTAAAGAAGTTCTCATTTGAAACAAGGGAGCGACGGTCATCGTTCCACGTACACCGCGAACTTCATCTTTGACTCGCAGCTGGAGGAGCTGATAAGCCGCAGGTCAAAGTTCAACGCGTTGACGCCATGGAATCGCAACACTGTGCTACAACACGAGCGCCACTTGCGCTTCTCGCTGCCGCAATTGGTGGCCAGCGATGAGCAGGTCCAGCTGCTGATTGCCGCCCTGGTGCGCTATGGCATTATCTTCATCGATGACGTGGCGCCCACGTCCACCATGACTGAGTTGGCGCTGCGTCGCTGCTTTCCGCTGATGAAGACCTTCTTTGGCGAGTTGTGGACATTCAGTGATAAGCAGGATCATGCGGACACGGCATACACCCAGCTGTATCTCGGCTCACACACGGACAACACGTACTTCTGTGATGCCGCTGGCCTCCAGGCGCTGCACTGCATCGAACATTCAGGAGATGCGACTGGAGGGGAGAATTTCTTTGTCGATGGCTTGCATGTGGTGCAGCAATTGCAACGCACACATCCAGCTGCCTATGAGTTGCTGTGTCGCGTTCAAGTGCCCGCCGAGTATGTCGAAGCTGGACAACATCATCGCCATACAGCGCCCATCATACGCACTGATCCACTAACTGGAGAATTCCAACAACTTCGCCTCAATGTCTACGATCGTGCGGTGTTCGATACGCTGCCCCAGCACGAGATGGCCGCCTTCTATGCCAGTCTGCGGCAGCTGCTGCAACTGGTCCGCGACGAGCAGCAGCAGTGGCAACTGAAGCTTCAACCCGGCAGCATTGTGCTCTTCGACAACTGGCGGGTGCTTCATGGTCGTCAATCATACAGTGGACGTCGCACCATGTGTGGAGCCTATGTTCAGCGTACCGACTACCAGAGCAAGGCGCGCACTCTTGGCCTCATCGAGTAAAGAGTAGAGTAGATCAGTCAGTCAGTCAGTCAGTCAGTCAGTCAGTCAGTCAGTCAGTCAGTCAGTCAGTCAGTCAGTCAGTCAGTCAGTCAGTCAGTCAGTCAGTCAGTCAGTCAGTCAGTCAGTCAGTCAGTCAGTCAGTCAGTCAGTCAGTCAGTCAGTCAGTCAGTCAGTCAGTCAGTCAGTCAGTCAGTCAGTCAGTCAGTCAGTCAGTCAGTCAGTCAGTCAGTCAGTCAGTCAGTCAGTCAGTCAGTCAGTCAGTCAGTCAGTCAGTCAGTCAGTCAGTCAGTCAGTCAGTCAGTCAGTCAGTCAGTCAGTCAGTCAGTCAGTCAGTCAGTCAGTCAGTCAGTCAGTCAGTCAGTCAGTCAGTCAGTCAGTCAGTCAGTCAGTCAGTCAGTCAGTCAGTCAGTCAGTCAGTCAGTCAGTCAGTCAGTCAGTCAGTCAGTCGGTCAGTCAGTCAGTCAGTCAGTCAGTCAGTCAGTCAGTCAGTCAGTCAGTCAGTCAGTCAGTCAGTCAGTCAGTCAGTCAGTCAGTCAGTCAGTCAGTCAGTCAGTCAGTCAGTCAGTCAGTCAGTCAGTCAGTCAGTCAGTCAGTCAGTCAGTCAGTCAGTCAGTCAGTCAGTCAGTCAGTCAGTCAGTCAGTCAGTCAGTCAGTCAAAGAATTGGCAATTGCAATAAAAAGTTACGATTACAATCAATGGACAACGTCTAATTCGTATCAGCAATACACAAGAACCAAACAAATATTGTTTCGCATTTGTTTTTATGGCAAATGTCGCATACGAGTGCTCTGTATGTGTGTGTTGGTGTGTGTGTGTGTGTGTGTGTGTGCGGCGTAAACAGTCAGAAAACAAACGTAAAACGCACTTTGAACTTTTTCATTTAAAAACTGAAATTACTTTTTTTGGCTGAGCTGGCAAATGAGAGAGAGAGAGAGAGAGAGCGAGTCAGGCAGAGAGTGTGCAGTTTAATGGCTTTCATATTGTCCTTTAGATGTCCTCAAATTATAATACACACACACACACACACACACACACATACACACGTGTAAGCAAGCGAGCAGCACGAAACTTAAAGGCGGCTTGAATATTTATGATAATTGCATTTTGTGCTGCGTTTCTGTTGACTTTTCTTGCCCACTCTCTCTCTCTCTCTCTCTCTCTCTCTCTCACTCTCTCTCTCCTCTCTCTCTCTCTCTCTCTCTCGCTCTGCCTCTTATGCCGCCTTTATGCGAGCTCATGTACGCACTGAATGCTTTAAAAGCAACTGCAGCTCCTTTCACATCATAAATATTTTGAATAGCAGCGGCTTTTGTGTTGTTGTGGTGGTGCTGGTGCTGCTGCTGGTGGTGATGGTGGTGTCTGGTGGTGCGCTCGCATTGCATACTTTTTGGCATATTCCTCTGCTCGGTCGAGTTGAGTCGTGTTGAGACTCGAGTAGAAGCTGCTTGGCATTTTTCTGTGCGCTTTGTGCATTTGCCGATGGTTCAATGGAATCAACACACACACACACACGCACACACACAACCTGCTGCAAAGGCAAACAAAGACAACCACACAGCTGTAATACCCACACACGCACACACGCACAGCCAGGCCACATGTGTCCCCGTCTCTGATATGGCCAAAAGCGTCCAAGTTGTAAAATATTTCATACACAAAGAAGACAAAAGGTTGACTTAATTTAATTAATTGTCGATGCATGTCGAAGCTGTGAAAATAAAAGGCTATAATAATTTATACACACATAAGTGTGCATGTGCACATATGCTTCTTCAGAACTGGACGCACAAATAACTTTTAGTTTCCACGTTTGATGGCAAACTAAATAAATGCCAAATAAATTTCAGCCATTGCACAAATTTATGGCAATAACAGAAGGCAATAAAATGGCAAAAAAGTAGAAAAACACATAACAAATAACAAGCTAAAATCAAATAAAATAGAGGCAATAGCACACACACACACACACACACACACACACACACACACACACGCATACACACACACACAGGTTGGCAACAACAAAGAAATCATTGAACCAATTCAGCGACCAACTCAACAACCGGAAACGCGTTTCGAATAAAAACGAATTGAGGACTTAACGGTAACAGTAAAAGCCAAAACCAAAGGCAACAGCCAAGCAAGCAAGGAAAAGCTAAAATAAAGAGGCAAAGCGAATGAGACGAGCGTGCACGACAGCTTCATACCCTGTGTAGTCTGCTAAATTAAGTAATCTGATTAGAATAGAAGCAACTAAGAGGTGCTGAAGGCATGCTCTTTTGAGACACTCCTACTCGATTAAAAGCTGCCTGCTATGTCACTTCATTTACATATGCATGCAGCGCAGTCATTCTGTCTCGCTCGCACACATGCGCTGGCTGCAAAGAGCAAAGCGCAAGCGATTCAATGCTCACATTTCTTTGCCGTTTATCTCACTTATTTATAGAGCGATTTGGATGAAACTTTCAGGAAAGCTGCTATATAATGTTCTTAAAACAGCTGCTAAGTAAGAAAAGTTTACGCTGAGAAATGTGGGCGTAATTAGTATTCTTACCATTTGAGTTTGAGGAAGGTTTAGATAATTGTACATAAACTCTAACTGGAGAGGATATACAGGAACCCTCATCCCAAATTTGGTGTCTCTAGCTCTTAAAGTTGCGCAGATCGACGCTTTCATACAGACAGACAGACAGACAGACGAACAGAGGAAGCTGGCTCAATCGACTCGGCTGTTGCTGCTGATCGAGAATATATCTACTTTAAACGGACTGCCACGCCTCCTTCTGACTGTTACCTACATTCTGCACAAGGCAAATATATCCCTGTGCAGGGTATAAGAACAATGTCTAAAGTGTCAAACAGTCGAACCGTCAAACAGTCGAATAGTTAAACAGTTACTGCAAATGGCGTCAGTTGATGAGGGCGACGAAGCATAAAGACCACTTGCCTGCTTTAATGGCCACACAGTAAGCGCTGGCCAAATCAAACTGGCCACAACAACAACAATTGCCTGGGGGCAAATGCAGTCAGCTTAACTGTGTGTGTGTGTGTGTGTGTGTGTGTGTGTGTGTGTGTGTGTGTGTGTGTGTTACCTGCAGTCTACACAACAGCATCAGCAACAGCATCAACTGCTTAAGTGCCAATGACTTCTAATTGAGGCCACGAATCGATAGAGAGAGAGAAAGAGAAAGATAGAAAGAGAGAGATAGAGAGTGAGAGAGTGGCCAACAAATGTCGCCCAAGTGTTGGCCATGTCGTAAATATGATGAATGCCAGCAAAAAAAAAGAGAAAAGCAAACAAATCTCACTTGTTGCGCAGTTCGAACAGCAGAGAGTGAGTCGTGTGAGGGGAGGGGGGAGTGTGGGCAACTTTATGTTCGAGTAGCAAATAATCATGTCCGGATGTCGCGTTACGGCTGCAAGGGCGGGGTTAACGAGGCCAACGGAGAGAGGGGGGAGGGGTCATATGAGTGACAGGAGCAATGGGCCATGGGCTTGTCCAGCTCATATGCTGACCATTGACCATTGTTACGGACGTAGCTTTGCTTTTTGGCGATTTTACGGCTTATGACGAGCCACAGTTGGGGTCGCTGTGCATGTGTGTGCGTGTGTGTGTGTATAGTCTGTGTGTTTGTGTGTGTTAAAGTGTTGCCGTAGTCGAGTTTATTAGTAGGGCTTATGTTTTATGGCCAAAAGGACAATGGATGGCCAACAGATGTTTGTTTGCCTTTTGTTTGTTTGCGCCCCTATTCATTCGCACTCAGTCTCTCTGTGTGTGTGTGTGTGTGTTTGAGTGTGCGTAACAGTAGTTGTCATATGCTCGAATAAGCTGTCATATATGAAACATAATTTATTATGTTATAAAATATTATCGGATCTCTCATAACGGCACAAATGGTCACATTGCCTGCTACGCTTCATTGGCCGCTTAAATCGACCATTTTGTTCGTAGACTCAATTATTCATATTGTTGCTGCTACAATTCCAGTTGACATTGTTTTTGTTGTTGTCGTTCTTGTTGTTGTTGTCGTTGTTGTTGGTGTTATTATGACATGTTTCTGGTTTGTAGTTGTCTGTTCGGTCCGCTTGTGTGGCTCGCTCGCCTGTCTGCCATTTATAACAACTGTCAACTGGCCAAACAACTTGGATAATCGATGTAAGCAGCATACACAAATGTCAAAGTTTAAGCGTTTCTGTCATTTATAGATCATTAACAAGCGGCTAAGCTACAGTCGAGTTGCTCGACAGTATCAGACCCGGTATACACTCATATAATCTTAATACTTATTATTATATAAATGTAATAATAATATAAGGATTTTAATTGGCAAACGCAAAAAGTAAATTTATGTGCAATGCAAAGGAAAACTTCACAACATATAAAAAGCCAAAGGAAGCGCGTGACTGGGATTCGAACCCAGGATCTCTTAATTGCTGTGCCAACGTTCTAGCAACTGCGCCATTGCAGTTGAAGTCGGCGATCGGCAAAAGCAATATATATTCTCACTTACCTTTCACTGTCCGCTTCGCAAGTTTCTGTTGCTTCAGAGACGCTCTCTCAATATCGTTCACTCTTAAGGGAGAGCGGCAATAGAGAGCGGCTAGAACTGAGCGCAGTGCCGTTAATCGCAGTGTATCTTGTTGTTGTTGTTGATGTTGTTCTTACAGTTAATGAAATTATTCTGCGCTGCAGCCACCATGTTTCTATGATGATACTTATTCCTTAATAACTTCTTTGTTTATGCTTCGATCGTCATGAAATTTATAGAAAAGGTTCGCAGAGAAGCAAACTATGTGTGTTTCATTTAAGACGGAAGGAGCGTGTCGAACTTGCTCTTATTGCCACTGAGATCTAAGCTTTGTTATGGACAGACGGACAGACTCGACTGTTGATGCAAATCAAGGAAATATATACTTTATAGCCAGTGCCCCGCCTCCATCTGTCTGTTATATACAATTGGACAAACTTATTACCCCTGCATGCTTTGACTACCGAGTCTTAATATAACAGCAACTAGCTCTTCCTCACACACACTCACACTTTCTACTATTATTACTTGTCCTTGCAGTGTCCTGCAGCACAGTGACGGTTACAAAATGCCAGGCGGCATTGCGTACACTCCAGGCATTTCAATTCTTTCGACCCACATGCCTCTGCAAGGAGCCCGGCATGGATCCCGATTGTAATCATTTTCGGGACTTTCTGTTCGATCATCCTTGTGGATTTGTGCTCAAGAAAGGTAAGTGGCAAACGTGTACGACACGTGACACACACACGCACTGCAATTACTGACTTGAAACTGCAACGTCAACTGCCCGCAAGACGCCACAAAGTTTTGCTTATCGTTGCAAGTTGCAAGAACTTTTTAATTGATTACTTCGACTTGAGTGCGCTAACATGAAACCATACTTGCAGCTGAAAAGGATCCATATCCCATTGACGCGCTGCCCACGTGCAATCACGCGCTGTCCGTTTGCCAGCAGGAACGCAAATGCCTGAAGCTCTTCGAGGATTTCAAAACGCACTGCAAAGTGCGCGACAATAAATGCAAAATGGAGAACAGGTGAGTGGGCAGGGAAAGTGGCTCTGAAGTTAGTTCGTAACGAGTCGATTAGTTGATTAGGCTAAAAACAAGCGGATTAGTCGAGCGACAGCGACTGCATTATACCCTGTATAGTCTGCTAAATTAAGTAGTTTAATTATAATAGAAGTAACTAGCAGTTGCTTAAACAATACTCTTTTGAGACACACTTACTCGATCAAAAGCTAAGTGCTACGTCACTTCATTTACAAGAGCTAAGCGCAAACGACAGGAAAGGAACGGAAAATCTAATATAAAAGCTATTTGGAATAATATTTGGAATATCTAGAAACTCACATGATAAATTTAGGGTCTCTAGCTCTTATAGTAGCCGATATCCTTCTGCGTGTTACATTCATTTTGCATAAAGCTAATACCGCTCTGTACAGGGTATAACGAGTAACGACTTAACTGCGGTCAATGCACGACCAAATCACTTTAGAGACTCTGTGTTCCCCCCATAGAGCACAATTTGTAATCATTTATAATTCAGTTCACATAATGAACAAAACATGCGCGCTCTGTCTACTTTTTAGGCAAACCTCACTCGCTATCTCTCTGTCTCCCTCTCTCTCTCTCACTCTCTGACTTCAGCTTGCTGCACAAAGTTAGAGAATGGGCCAAACGCTAATTAGAACAACGGCAGAAAAGTGCAAACTAAAAGAGAGGATGAGTGGGAATTGGAGACGGAGATGGAGAAAAGCAAGCAACATTCAATTAAACAGTTTGGCTTAATGAGAAAATTGATTTGGATGCTACTGAATATACTTGAATATACTCGACTGTGTGTGTGAGTGTGTGTTTACTTCTTACCAATGAAACTTGCACGCGGCAACAGCAGAAGCAACATTTAATTTCGAAATTCGATTTTATTGGCAAAACACGCACACACACATACACAGATACACTCGCAACTTGTTGGCAAAGTTTAGCTAACAGCAGCGAAATGAAATTTCCTGCGGGTTGACTTCTTACTGCTTCCTGCAGCCTTCACATATCCTTATTGAAGCCACTTCCGCCCGCAAGCCCCTTGTCTACCGTCTGACTCAAATACCCTTGGATACAAACGTTCTGAATGTTTTAATAACTCGAAATGACTTTTTGCGGCGGCCTCCGAACGTTCGGTCTTTTGGGGCTGGCTTAAAGTAAGTTTCAGTGGGGCCTTCTAAAGTTTTCAGCACGCACAGCTCAGCATGGCAGCAGCAGCCGGAAGGGGTTGACACCACTTGCACCACCACCAGCACTCCAGCACTTCAGCACTCCAACTATATACACACTGTTATTGGTGGCAGCCGGCACCTATGCGATAAAATATTAATTACACTGCCGTATGTATGCATTTTTGATGCAATTGGCAATTTTAAAGTTTTGCGTTTTTGCGTTTTTGGCATCGAGCGGAAGTTCAGAGAGAGTCGCGGCCTTAGTTATACCCTGTACAGAGAAACATTAGCTTTGTGTAAATGTATGTAACAGGCGAACGGAATAGATACATTGTTTATTTAAGAAGAAGAAATAACTAAATATGTCTGCACATGCAAACGCAGCAACGCAACAAATGTAACGGCACGTGCTCAGTTCCAGCCGCTCTCTTTTGCTCCTCTCTTCTAAGAGTAAACGATATTAAGGGAACATCACTGAAGCAACAGAAACTTGCAAAGCGGACAATGAAAAGGAAGTGAGAATATATTTTGCTTTTGTCGATCAGCAACATTAATTGCGATGGCGCAGTTGCTAGAGCGCTGGCACAGCAATTAAGAGGTCCTAGGTTCGAATCCCAGTAGATTCCTTATGCTTTTGATATGTGTGTAGTGTGAATTGTTCTTTTTACTTTTATTTTAATATATATAAATGTGTTCTAAAAAGTGTTTTCGAGTGGAAATGCAGTGATCTCACTATAATTTAAAATCTTTATATTATTTTTGTAAAATACAACAATAATTAAGTGTTTAGCTTTAAATACCGGGTCTTATACTGTCGAGCAGCTCAACTGTAGCTTTGCCGCTTGTTTTTTGTTGGTTATGGTTATTGTTATATAACAGACAGAGCTTTAACTAAATATGAATTCCATTAGCGCGGTGGCTCGTTATTGTGGTTAACAGTTGCATTAACGATTCATTAAATTCAACCATTTTTGTATCTCGTTTCTTTTTTATTTTTAGGGACGCCTGTCATGATTCCTGGACTAATCTGCGTTTATCCCCCATGTTCGGATGCATCTGTCCAAATAATCATATGAAAAAGCGCTGTGATCGTATATTTAATATTGTTAATCACAATCCGTGTGTGGGTAAGTTTTCAGCCAGCAACTGCAACGGCAGACAAAAAGTTAAAAACAACAAGTACAACAACAACTCCAACAAACTGCAAACAACAATAACAACAACACAATAACCTCTAAAAAAAAAGAAAACAAAATGTGTGAAAAAAAAGAGAAAACATAAAAAAATTCGTCGTAAACCAAAGTAAACGTTATGATTTATTGAAAACCGTAAATATGATTTATATCTTATGTTATTTATTCGTATGGTTGAACGAAACAAATAACAATAAACAATATATATATATATGCAAATGCATATATATATATATATATATATCTGAGTATCTAATTAAATTATCTGATTCTGATTCTCTGATTTTGAGTTATTCTCAATCACAAGTGAGTTTCCACTTCAGTTCTGTCTACTTTTACTTCTTTACTTTCACGTTCGACTTAGATTTCAATTATAATTTGTAATTTTTGTTTTTTGTTGGTACTTTTGTGAACCGCTCAAAACTGAAACTAGCCTAACAATTTAAGTAAACCAAAAAACCAAAAGAACTACCTGAAACTAAAAACGCACGCTTTTGCATCAAAACCAAAACCAAAACCAAACTAAAAAAAATATATAAATATTAGCGAAAAATGAAACCCACATTTGCGTGATATGCGATCAGTAAAATACTTATTAACAATATATATGCCTATATATATATATATATATATATATATATATATATATATATATATATATGGTTATACGTACTCGTATTAGCAATGCTCAGTAATATCGTAAATATCACGTATACGTAATACATAACTCTATGTAAAACCAAGCTGCCGTGTTAACTGTCACCGCTCTCTCTCTTCCTATATATATATAGATAACTCTCTCTCTCTCTCGCTCTCTCTCTCTCTCTCTATATATATATATATATATATATACCTCTATCACTATACAAAGTATCGAACTATCGTATAATATAAATTAGCAGTAAGCGTTACTCCAAATTCCTCACCAAACTGCCAGCCCATTGAAACTTGATATGTCACTCGCTAACTGATTCTGTTATTGTGCTTTAAATAGATTGATAATCGTATTGATATTGATATTGATTGATTGCACATACAAATAATAATAATAATAATAATAATAATAATAGTAATAACAATAGTAATAATAAACACAACTAGAATTAACCAACCTAATGCTGTCTAATGCCGCTAAACGTAACTCTAAACTTTAGTTTTAAAACGTATTTGTTTGCTGTACTAACTAACTCTCGCTCTCGCTCTCGCTCTCGCTAACTCTCTCGCTCTCGCTCTCTCACTCTCTCTCTCTCTCGCTCTGTATACTTATGACTGTGTAACTGTTGATTTCACAATTTTCGGACAGTTCCAGAGGGCTACTTTCATAGGTTCCACAGCATTTTCTTGTACTCTACTCAGTCGCAATGCTTTCTCACGCTATCATTTTCACATTTTCACATTTTCCACATTCACATGAATCTCGGTATCTGAACTCAAACTCAATTAGGGTTAATTTCGACACACATTCAGTTGGCGCTGTTGGGCAACAAACAAACCACACACCAGTACCTCTCCCCCCTCCACAACAACTCCCTTAGCCAAACCCTTTCAGCAACCGCCACAACGAATTGAATGCACCCAAGGCACAAATAGCACTAATTAAATACTCGCACCACACACACTCGCACCACACACACTCGCACCACACACACTCGCACCACACACACTCGCACCACACACACACACACACGCACACAATACTCACACCCACTGATATGTATATTTGCACTATTTTTGGCACTAAACTCTTATTGCACACCTCGCATGCCTCGGCCCTCCCTGGTGCCCCTCCCCCCTCTCTCTCTTTCTCTCTCTCTCTCTCTTTGCAGATAGACTTATATTTTTCCCCAACGGTTTGCCCAAGCTGAAGCCAAAGCCGAAAACAAAGCCAAAGTCAACGCACAAGCAACGGAAACAGAAACAGAAACAACAACAACAACAACAACAACAGAAACAGAAACATGGACAGCGGATTAGCCAAGGCTATAATGGCACCGAACTGCTATCCAACAACATTGAATACCAATACCATGATGAGCCAAACAATGCCCACAGTTTGGGACAGACAAATGTTGATGCGGATGTCGAGGATGCAGCGAACGAAGATGTGGAGCACGACAATGAGAATGGGGATGGGGATGAGGATGGAGATGGGAATGGGGATGAGGATGAGGATTCAGATTCGGATGATGATGACTATGATGATCGTATACGTGCTGAAATTTATTCAAACTATCCGCATTATTTGCATCCACCCTCGTGGGGCATTAACAATCCATTGGTGCTCGCCTCGCACAGTCCACACACTTCGGAGGACGATGATGTGGTCGTCGAGGTGCCCACCACAACGACGCGCCACAATGGCCACATTGGCCACAATGGCCAGAAGAAACAGTCGCCGCCAACGCACATGGTTGAGCTGGAGCGCGGCATTGTGGATGATGTTGTGGTGGTGGTCGACGCCGGCCCAGGGACGCATCAACACACGCACACACAGCACAGCCACACACACATCTACTATGCCCATGGCACGGAGCCAACGACCACGCACGGATCACCGACAACCTCAACACTGCCTAAGTATGCCGCACAGTCAATGCATGCGATTCGGCCAGGCCGAACTCAAGTTGGCAACAACTTGCCACACACCATGTGAGAGTGAAGGGAGCATTTTCCTCGCACAGCCGAAAAACTATTTGAAGCCACAGCCAGTAGCAACAGCTGCGTATGAAAAGTTGATGCTGAAAAGCTTTTAAAGTAATTGACTCACTGGGGTATGCCACAATTTCCGGTTAACAGGCAACTAATGAATAGGCACAAACAACTCCTACCTGAGCACACTTGTCCGAGCATTTAAATAGTTAATCTCTGCCTAATGCATTCCATCTTAATAAATATTCAAATGAGTCATATGAATCCACACACAACGACAATGAGAACGACAATTAAGCGGTTTTCATTGCCAGCCCGTGCTCAGTCGTCCGTTAGCCAACTGCAATTACTGCAACTGGCCAAAGCATACCTGTGCGGCAGTTGAAATTAATGAATAATGCCAGCAGCATTGTCATTGGCATTTAGCAGCAGCGGAAGTGCAAAGTCAACGTCAACGACAACGACAACGACAGCGTCAGCGTCAGTCAGCCAGAGATAACTGAGAATGTCGACTGAATCGGTTCATCAACTGGCTGGCCTAGGGTCAGGTCAACAAACAGTGGGTCTGCTTAAATGTTGGTAATACTTTAAGCCGATTTGTGATGCTATTAATTCATGTGATATCTGTGCAAACAGCAAAATGCACAACAACAATATTGCACTTGCACCTGCACCTGCACTACACCTTTAATAATAAGTATTAGTCTATACCCTGTAGAGATCTAAGCTATTTAATTAGTGCGATTTCTCTCTCTCTGTCTCTCTCGCGCTCTGGCTTTCACTTTACTCAGATTACACCAATTAGTTTTGTTTGTACTTTGCACTTATGTAATTTTGCAATTTCCCCAAAAATGAAACACCTGCATTTAGCACTGGCACCAACACTCACCTGGCACACAAATTAAATGCACATGCCGTCGATTTAGTCGCCGGAAGTGATATAACCCACCGCAACTACTCTGGCACCACCATGGAGGAGAGAGGTAAGTGCAGACTTCCTTCTTAACCAACTTACTAACTAGCCAACTAGTCTTTACTCTCTCTGTTGTCCTCTTGCACCTAAATGCACTTAAGCTAAGCACTAAGCCACAAGCATCGATTGGGGCTCATATTCAATCATCATTTATTGATATTTCGATTTGCGTTTGCGATTTCTATTCGAATTTTGTGGGATTGGGAAAGCAGTCTTATCAGCTCTTATCTCTATGGAGTTTTCACTTAGATGGGAAAAGGGTTTTTCAATTATTTAAATGCTTTAAATCGGAAATTTAATATTTATTTACATGCTATAAAATAGAGTTGCATAAAATAAATAACATTTTAAATACCCTGTAGTATCAATAAAATGGGGTATATTAGATTTATCTCTAGAAATTTGTTACTTAAATGGGGAAAATATTAAATATAATAATATAAATAAATGGGATACTAAAAATTTTAAATTCTATAAAAAAAATTATAAATATACTCTATAGAAGCAAGAAAATGGTATATAAATTTATCTCTATAGAGTTTTTACTTAAATGGGGAAAGTAATAATTATAATAATACAATATTTTAAAATAATAAAATAAAGAAATGGGATATTAAATATTATAAATTTCATAAAATATAAAATATTTTAAATACCCTGTGGCAGCGAGAAAATCGGGTATGCTTAATTTAGCTCAATATAATAAATATAATCACATGAAATATTAACCTAAATGAATTGGAAATTTAATGTTTTAAAATTATGAATACCCTATAGTAGCAATTAAAAAGGGTATACTAAATTTATGCCTATAGAGCTTTTATTTAAATAATAAATATGTTAATAAATGCTTAAATTATCTCTATACAGTTTTTATTTAAATGGGAAAAATAATACATATAATATAATAAAATAATATGAACAATAAATGGGAAATTAAATATCATAAATTTCATAAAATATAAAATATTTTAAATACCCTGTAGTAGCTAATAAATAGGGTATGCTAAATTTATCTCTATAGAGTTTTACTTAAATAATAAATATAATAATAATTAGGAAACAGTTTAAATTCATTGAAATATAAAATATTATGCATACCCTATAACAGCAATAAAATGGGGTATGCTTAATTTATAAATAATAACAAAATATGCTGTCAAACGTATAAATTATATAGATAATTGTGCAACGATTTAAACGGCAATTTCTGTCATTTAAGTTCAATTGAGTTGTGAAATAAGTTAATAAACTTTAAAGTTAAATCAAAGCAATTAAAGCAACAGTAAAAACAAGCTGCAGAAATGTGATATTATTTATTTAGTTCTCCCCTATGTTAGGCTGTCGCTTAGTGATTTATTTATGCAACATTTTGATTGAAAAATGTTTAAGATTTAATTGAGATTTGAGTAAATATTATTTTGGTTTGGAGCAACAATAAACAAATATTATTTTACTAGCTGTTGATTTAAATTGATTAAGATTTTTTAATGTTTCGCAGCGTATAAAACTTAAAGTAATTTAAATAAGTAATGAATGCTTTAAGCAGCTTTAATTAAAGTTGAATAACAATTTAAAGCGTCTGTCAGTTAAGTGGAACATGTGCACTCGATATAATTCAGCATAACTGACACTGAAGTTAATAAATAGCACAAGTTTGGCACAACTTGTGGTTCTCTGATTGCTGTAGCAGGTAACGAGTGCGCAAGGGTTCGTTGGGGGTAGAGTTAGGGGTAGGGTTAGGAGTAGGGAGCGGCTGGAGTAGGGCACAGCACATTAGACAATTTGAGCACATTGCACATTGGAGCACTGCACCAGAGGCACTCACTCACAGTATCTAAGACACTGTGGTCTCGCTCTTTGCACAAATGCACACACGCACACACACACACACACACACACACGCACACACACACACACATACGCACACACACACTTCCTTTCATGGCACCATTTAGACAAACAAGCTGCAGGCGAAGCAACAAACGAAGCGGCAAATAGCGGCCAGTATCCTGATGCTGCAACATAATAACGCTCTTGCCACAGCAACTGCCACAGCAGCAGCCACGCAGCAGCCACAGCAACTGCCACAGCAGCAGCCACAGCAGCCGCCTGTTGTCTGCCACGCCGTTTGTTTACCGCTCGCTGTCTTGGGCTTGGCATTTGCTCTGGCTATTGCAGCATAGTTATGGCTATCTGCCACTACAATCATTTGCAGTTAAAGTAATGCACAAACACACACACACATAGATCTATCTGCTTGCAATACACACAAGTGCCATAAATTAGCATTTTGTTTGCGCTTTTGGTGTTTGCCCCAGCGCCAAAGAAGAAGAAGAAGAAGAAGAAATCCCCCACCCCCCAAAAAATACTTCACTAAGAACTTTGCACTCAACATGTTGGCTTATCGTTTTGGTATTGGCAACAGCTATTATTGTGCATTATATGCAGTTGCAGCTTATTTACAATACACACACACACACACACACACACACACACAGAAAGAGAGACACACACACACACAGCTGCGCTTGTCTCGTTCACTGCATGTCGCATAATATTAATACGCATCGATAGACCCTCGCAGTGTTTGGCATTTTGATTGTTATGCATTTAACTGCTATTTATTGCCATTGTCATTGGCCATCCATCATTAGCATCATGCTGATCATCATCAACCAGATCATCTTCTTCATCATCATCATCATCATCATTATCATCATGTTTGCAGTTTCTTTTGTTTTGCGCATGCAATGCGGCATTCTGTTCTGTTGGCCAGCTGCTGACAAGGGTTATAAATTTTAGTGCTGCTTGCAGTTACTTCATTTGCCAATGCAGCTGTGGGACACACACGCACACACACACTCGCACACTCGCACACACACTCGCACACACTCGCACAATGCATGCAAATATTGGCAAAATATTTATGCATGTCACATGCAATGCAAATGGTTTTGCCTCATAGAAATTTATATGCACTCGACTTATTTGCGTTGCAATTCACATGAGAACGACAACAAATTGTAAACACACAATGTTGCAAGACAACAGCAACAGCAACAACAATGGTTGCTAACTGATACTGGTAATTAATGTAAACGCAAATTAAAAATTACAAATTACAATTTGAAAAATCTAAACATTTGAATTTGTTCAATAGTTTGCATTAAATTTACTATAATTTTTTATTTTTTTTTGGAAATTTACCAAGTAATAATAACAATAAAGTAGCGCAACAATAGTTAATTGCATAATGCGAAGCGCACAATTTGCAAATTTAATTAAGCAAGTGAAAACAATTAAAGCGATTTGTCCGAACAACTACAACTACAACAACAACAACAACAACAACAAGAGTGATACACTGCTAACAAAAAGTATGTGAGCACCTAACATTTGGCATGGCGTCTGTTTGTGTGGCATAAATATTTTCATAATGCTGCACAATCCACATTGTTGGCGAGCTTGCAACACATCGCTCCACACTTGCTCCATTGCTGATGTCGCTGGCTGTTGTGTGTGTGTGTGATTTACAAATTAGAGCATGGCTCACTTGTCTAGTAGCTTTATACCCACACAATTACATACTAACACACACACACACACCCACACACACACTTATAGTAGGCAACCAGTCAACAAGCTTCAGTTTGAAATTACAGCACATTCGGCAATTCATTTCAGTTGTTTATGCGTTTAAACTCAACAATTTTGCGTTGTATATATGTATATGAATTGTGTGTGTATGTGTGTGTGTGCTTTGTATTTGTATTGCTAACAGCGCACATTTCACATTGATAACACATAGATAAAAAGCATAAATCGCTTGCTTAATGCAATAAGCAAATGACTGATAGCTAGTTACAGGCAAAGCAAAAAGTGTACAAAAGACTGTTTACATCAACAGGTTACATTACTGGCATACACTGCGTATACGCATGCACAGACATACGTACATCAAGCGCTTACATCAACAGCTTACATTACTGGCATACACTGCGTATATGCATACACAGACATACGTACATCAAGTGCTTACATCAACAGCTTACATTACTGGCATACATACGTACATCAAGCGCTTACATCAACAGTTACATTACTGGCATACGCTGCGTATACGCATACACAGACATACGTACATCAAGTGCTTACATCAACAGCTTACATTACTGGCATACCTACGTACATCAAGCGCTTACATCAACAGCTTACATTACTGGCATACATACGTACATCAAGTGCTTACATCAACAGCTTAGATTACTGGCATACACTGCGTATATGCATACATACGTACATCAAGCGCTTACATCAACAGCTTACATTACTGGCATACACTGCGTATACGCATACATACGTACATCAAGTGCTTACATCAACAGCTTACATTACTGGCATACATACGTACATCAAGTGCTTACATCAACAGCTTACATTACTGGCATACACTGCGTATATGCATACACAGACATACGTACATCAAGTGCTTACATCAACAGCTTACATTACTGGCATACATACGTACATCAAGTGCTTACATCAACAGCTTAGATTACTGGCATACACTGCGTATATGCATACATACGTACATCAACGCTACGTTCATACAGCTTACATTACTGGCATACACTGCGTATACGCATACATACGTACATCAAGTGCTTACATCAACAGCTTACATTACTGGCATACATACGTACATCAAGTGCTTACATCAACAGCTTAGATTACTGGCATACACTGCGTATATGCATACATACGTACATCAAGCGCTTACATCAACAGCTTACATTACTGGCATACACTGCGTATACGCATACATACGTACATCAAGTGCTTACATCAACAGCTTACATTACTGGCATACATACGTACATCAAGTGCTTACATCAACAGCTTACATTGCTGGCATACACTGCGTATATGCATACACAGACATACGTACATCAAGTGCTTACATCAACAGCTTACATTACTGGCATACATACGTACATCAAGTGCTTACATCAACAGCTTAGATTACTGGCATACACTGCGTATATGCATACATACGTACATCAAGCGCTTACATCAACAGCTTACATTACTGGCATACACTGCAATATACACAGACATATCTACATCAAGTGCTTACATCAACAGCTTAGATTACTGGCATACACTGCGTATATGCATACATACGTACATCAAGTACTTCCATCAACAGCTTACATTACTGGCATACACTGCGTATATGCATACACAGACATACGTACATCAAGTGTTTACATCAACAGCTTACATTACTGGCATACACTGCGTATACACAGACATACGTACATCAAGTGCTTACATCAACAGCTTACATTACTGGCATACACTGCGTATACGCAACAATTTGCCAATGTGACATTGAGGCAGTTAGATCCACTTGACGACAGCTGCTTACACGGCCGATAACACTTAACAAACTGCGCTAATCTCATTTCCAGCTGATTCCCTTTTGCCAAACATGCAGCATGCCAACATTTCCTTTTGAGCTCCTTCGCCATTTGGCTGACAAACATAAATAGGAATGCGCAGACAGTGAGTGTCTCGTCTTGGCTAAATCCCTGCCATTTAGCGTCCCGCAGTGACCGCCCCGCTGTCCCCTCGAGCTTATGGCTCGAGCATTCCAGCAGCAGCAGCAGGAACTCAAATGAAGCGCGCTTTGGCGTGTGCCTGGGTGAGATAAGCAAATGCTGCTGTGGTTGCAGAACGTCGCCATTGAAACGTTTAGCATTCTGAACGCTCTAACAGCGCATGACATTTGAAAGGCACACACACACACACACACACACACACACACACACACACACCGCAGCTCTGCTGTGGCCCCTGTCAATGACATTGATAGCGAAAACAGCATCCCACAAGGGCAATTGAGCCGTGACGCACCGCTCAATAAGCAATTCACAATATCGAGCTGCAAATCGGTTAAGCCAAGGCAACACGTTAATACAACAATGACACCAGCTGCAAGTTGATGTAATATATTTATGCATAACAATGAGACTTGCAGCAGAACTGATCAAATTAAGGAAATATGTTTATGTGTAATACATACAAAGTGCTAGTAATTATGGACTAAAAAGAGTAGTATAACTTTGTGCAAGTGCATGTAACAGGCAGTAGGAGGCATGGCAGACACTATAAAGTATATATATTCTTGATCAGTATTCATAATAGAGTCGATTGAGCCATATCTGTGTGTCTCTCTCTGTAAAGTCATCGATCTCAGAGTATATGTGTTAGAGACACGAATTATGGCTGCATTTCTCAGCGTAGACACTTTTAACTTAACACTAACTTAAAGAATACTATAGAGAAGCAATCCTGAAAGTTTCGTTAAGATCGCTCTATAAATAAGAAAGATAATCAGCTCAGAAATGTGAGCATTGAATCGCTTGCGCTTTGCTCCTTGCAGCCAGCACAAGTGTGCGAGCGAGACAGCGAATGACTACGATATATGCGTATGTAAATGAAGTGACGTAGGCCGCAGCTTTTAATCGAGTATGTACAGTATGTAAAGCATACAAGCACCTCTCAGTAACTTACTTCTTTTATAATAAAACTACTTAATTTAAGAGACTGCACAGGGTATTATGCTGTCGAGCGCGCACCACTGAGTGTTTTAATTACTTAGCTTAAAGCACATTACAGCTACTTTAATTGTATGCGTAGCTGTCACTTGCAGCTTGCAACATTTGTTCAGCACACACACAAACAATTGCAATTTGCGGTCTTTGCCTTTTCACAAATAGTTTAAGCGAATTTCCACAAAGCGAATTTCCACTCACATTTATAATATTTTATTTGCAATACTTTTCTGTAGTTATGTAGTTATGTAAATGTAACAATCACACGCACAAAACGTTACTCTCTACGCACAAAAGAAAAATGCACAATTTTCCACAATTTCAATTACAATTTCAAGTTATGTTTTTGTGTTCAACTTCAACTTGTTAATTTCGTTTGAATCAAACTTATTTGAGTTGATTAAAAGTGTCAATGCTACAAGTCCAATGCAATTCAATGGACACACACAGAAAACAAACCTTTACCTAATTTTCTTTTAATTAATCAAAGAAAAAACTAGAAAAAAAGACGCGAAAAATTACAAAAAAAAAAAAGAAAATTTATTGAAAATTATGCAAATTGATTGGATGGCCAAAAAAGCGTTGCTGTGCTCCAATTCACTGCTGTGTAGCTACAACAACAACAACAACAATTACAACAACAAAAAAATAATAACAACTACAATAACAACAACAACAGCTACTCGTTTGTACAACAACAACAATCACAAGTTAAAGCCATTTGTACAACTACAACAACAATTCTACCATCTCTCTCTTCCTGCATACTTATGAAATTCCAGTAAGAATTTTGGGCATGGACGAGAAATTGCATCAGAGAATCTTCGATGATAATTTGGCGCTGATTGATACGCCATTAATAGCAATGGGCGGCGGGGCGAACAGCTATAATTATCCGGGCTCGGTGTCCAACTCGCTGCACGGTGTGCTCAGCTATCCGTTCAATATAAGCGGCTTCCATCAGCGTCATATGGCAGCGGGGGCGACGTCGGCAGCTGCCGGAAATGAGTCGCCATTCGATATCGTTGATACGGGCTATGGCTACGCCAATGGCAACAGCAATGCCAACAGCAAGCATGGCAATGGCAACAGCAATGGCAATGGCAACGGAAACGGAAATGCCGGTGTTTACTACCAAAGTATGTGTACATGTGTATTAGCATGAACGTAATCAATAAATAAATGACCACAAACCTAGGCAAACCAAACAAAAACATAAAATAAAAAACAAACAAAAACAATAACAAACAAATAATCAAACAGAAAATACAGAAAAAAGAAAGAAAGAAAGACAAAAAAAAGCAGCAGAAAACTATAAACATAATTTCTACAATAATGCATTCATAGGCATAACTGTTTGTTGTGCGTGTGTGAGTGTGTGTGTGTTTTACACCCGACAGGTAGAAATTTTTG
The DNA here is from genome assembly GCA_035042075.1 of Drosophila macrospina. NCBI lineage: Eukaryota > Metazoa > Arthropoda > Insecta > Diptera > Drosophilidae > Drosophila > Drosophila macrospina. Next base: position 1,376,342 of record JAWNLW010000504.1, on the reverse strand, counting down.
TGATTATTTTGTTAACAAATTCCAAACATTTAATTAATATTTTGATTTGATTCATTGCGCGTGTTGTGTCCGTCCCCTGTAACTAATATACCACGTTGCAGGTCATTTTTAATTCGCTTAATTACAGCAAACAAATTCATCAGTTGTCTTATGTTCATGTTAACAATAAACAAAATAAACAAAGCAACAAACAAAGAGACAGGTGCGCTCCGAGCTCGTCTTGGCTTTGTGCATAAATTTTTTAGACTCTGTACTAAAAGTACCTAGTCTACTAAGTTTGATTTATTTTATTTTTGGCGTTTGCTAAACTTTTATAAATAACAACAACTACAACAACAACAGAAAACAAAAAAGAGTAAAGGAGTAAGAAACAAAAGAAAACTGCCTATATACTCGTATATACATACCCTTTAAATGCTCTTATAAATATATTTCTATATACAAATTCAATTATTACTTTACTTATCAACCATGAACTGCCTACATATACATACATACATATATATATATATATATAAAACTATATTTATATATATAATTTTAGTTAAAATTTTTTCGTATTTAGCTTGCCATTCGTTTTCAACATGTTTTTTGGAAGTTTTCTCAAATTAAAAACAAAAACAAATACATTTAAAAACAAAAATAATTAATAAGATTGCTTCAACTTTGTTAAGAGAATTTTGTACAATGAATTTTGTTTTTTTCTTTGTTTATACAATTCAGAAATCTCACAACGTGTATAAATTGTTAATAATACAAAACTGTACATTCTCTTGACTAATTTTAAATGAAATCAATCGAAAACTCTTAAAACAAAATACCAAAAAAAAACAAACTTAAAACTGAAAAATAATTTTTGTTACATTTAATTCAAGCACATTTTTTTAAATATATTAAAAATTTTTCAAATGCACCAGTTTTTTGAAACAAAGAACAATAACAATAACAATAACAATTACAGTTACAGTTACAGTTACAGTTACAGTTACAATCACAACTACTAAGTACAAACAAACATTTCTTTTTTATAAATGCAAATTTTTCTTCCATTCATATGTTTCATATGTTGCGTGTTTAACTTGAATAACAACTACAAATACAACACGACAAAACAACAACAATAACAACAACAATAATTTCATCATTTCATCAATTCAAATGCCATAAATCCCTTAAGATTTCAATAAATTTCATCTTGAACAAGTCAAGTCCCAGACAAACCAGAATCAAGTCTTACATAATACTCAACAGACTGCGACTCAGTTTAGGCTAATTTTCTAGATTTTGTTGGCCAAAAGAATTTGACAACGAAATCGTTTGTGTTTCATTTGTCATTTAATTGCAATTTGTCAATTGTTTGTTTAACATTTTGCAACGCAGCTGCTTAGTTTTGTTTACTGCTTCTTTGTTGCTAATTTTTTCTCATTTTTTGTATATTTTTTTTTTCCATTTTTTGACAGTTATGTCGTCTTTTAATTGAATACCCTGCAAAAGTAAACAAAGACAAGAGTTAATTGTGTTTAGTGGGCAGTCAAAACGAAGCATTTCCATTGACTCATATAACTGAGGCCTAGTCAGAGTTACACACACACACACACACACACACACATACTACACTGAAAACAATAATTTGATGCGTTAGTAATGGCAACAACCCTTAATAATGTTTATTACAATATTCCTAATAATTATAATGATAAGTTTAATGCGTAGGTCGTAGTCTTGAAGGCTGAGAGAATATTATTGAAATATTACAATATTAATATTGCTATTTATAACTTTAGTAATTAGTTGTGTTTTAACAGACCACAGCGCCTCCCCGCGCAGCTGCTCCCGCTGCACAAGTAGCCCTGCTGCTCCTCCCTCCCCTCTCTCTCGCTCTCGCTCTCTTTGTCTCGCCTTCTCTCTCTCTCTACACATCGTTACAAAGTTGAAAGTACAAATTGATTAATCCCCCTGCCCCCTATTTGAACGCCCCTTCCCCACACCCTCAAGTTGTTGGCAACGAATTTGGAAAATCTACAAAATATATATATATATAGATAGATGTATTTTTGCTTATGATTTTGTTAATTATTTGCTTTCGATTGCTTTCATTAATATTTTATGGTTGGATCTGCGTCGGGTTGGGGCTGGGTTGGGGTTTGGGTTTGGGTTTTTGGGGAAATGGGAAATGGGAAATGGAAATGGAGTAGAGCATTCAACAACAAGTTGCTTAATTAAAATGTAATCGATGAATGGCAGCAGCTGTTTGCCAGCCAACATGATGCGAAGAATATATGCCACCCTCCCCCTTCCCTTCCCCCACCCCCTTACACACACTCACTTCCCCACTCATTCATCAGTTGATAATCATTTCTAATTAGGATTATTTATCATGAATGCCATGAATTAATTGAGCTCTAAATAACGCCAGAATTATGTGATAAGCTCGATTTAAACATATTGAGCGAAAAAACTCGCATCAACTATGCACGTTAATAACTTAATTAGTTAGTAATTAATGCAAAAGTAATAACAAATAAATAAATAAATAAGTATGTCATTCAGCAGTTACAAATATTGCATACATCATAGTCTAACAGAAGGCAAATATTAATTAATAAAATGCCATTGAATAAATTGGCAATTGGCAAACCGAAAGCATTCCACAGCTGAATAAAATATATATATATATATTTTTAATTAGTTGCAATAACTACAAATCATATATGAATACATTCACAATGATGAGTATGAGTAGGCGTACTCCAGACTATCGATAACCCTGTCAATCGTTCATGTTGGTGGCTGCAGTCTGCAGTATTAACTAAATATATGTATAAGCGTAAAATATTATAGTAGATGTGCTAAGCGCGTTAACTAATGTAACTCTTTAAACATTTCTCTACAAAACGATGCTGAATACTCTGGCGAATACTCGTTATTTTGGCAACTTGAACTCAACAAACTCAAACAAACTGCAACTCGTATGCAATGCTCACTTGGGCACGTCTGTGCTGCAGGTGGTCAGGATGTCGAAGTTGACCTCTCAACGGAAATAATCAAGCAACACTTTCAGGTAAGTTGCTGCCCCCCTCCCATCCCCCCGGGGACACAGACAATGCAGCCCATTTAATGTATACACAACACAATGCAAATTCATATTGCCACGGACAGAGTACCTGCCACACAGCGCTGGAGACCTGCCGTGAAGATGCAGGCTGCTCATCGTCGCTGCAACCGATGCTGATGCACTGCGAGCTGCATCGTTGCAATCGCAATGCGTGCATGACATCGCTGCAGTCCTTTTACAAAGGACAGCACGAGGACTTGAGCCTGGACATTGCCTTTTGTCTATGCAAGTAAGTGGCAAGCAGGCACAGGGATAGTGCAACGCATTCAACATATTGTACTTATTGTACTCATTGGCAGAAAAACCACAAACAGCAACAGCAACAACAACAACAACAATAGTCCCAGCCTGCAGAACGGCAATCGGCACGACATGTGCATGATTGCACAGGAAAAACTGCATCCCGTCTGCGCACAGCGGCCGCCCGATAACAATAATCCAGCCAGCTCCAATGGCATTTACTACCATCCGCCGCCAGCGTGCCATGTGGTGGCCGACAACTGCAAGGAGGATCGCGAGTGCAGGTGGGTGCAACTCTACACTCCACACACACACACACCACACACACTCCATTGTCCATAATTCAAAATGCTCGCTAAGCGGAAACGGAAATATGCGAAACGCATGTAAATCCGTTAGCTCGTTTTAATCTGTCTGCCTGTATGACTGTGTGTGTGTGTGTGTGTGTGTGTGTGTTAAGCAATTTTAAGCAATTCAGGCAATTCAATTAAACAGAAATTGAATTTCACATGTAGATTGAATTACAGCGCCGCAGCAAAGGCAGCAGCCGCAACTTGGCAGGTCTTGCTGAATTTTGAGGCAAACTCATTAAATTGACAACACTCAGCGCACCACACACTACACACACACACACACACACACACAGACACACCACAGGCAACAGTTGTCGAGTGTTGTAAGCTTGTAGCTCAAGTTGTTTTCACATTTTTTTGTTTTTTTTTGTTGTTGTTGGTTATCAAGCCAACAAAATCCGCGTCAGTGTCAAACAGGGCGTTAAATTACCACTTTGTACTTTGGCTCTTCATTAAACACGTCATACGATACAAGACACACACACACACAGAGCAGTCTTTGCCATGCCACAGCATGAGGCTGCACTTTCAGCACTTCACGTTGTTAGCCAAACTTCAAGTCAGGCCGCGAATGTGTCAAGCACAAAGTTAAGTGATAAATACGATGCAGTCATGGTTTTGCAAGTCTGTGTGTGTGTCGGTGTGTGTGTCGGTGTGTGTGTAGGTGTATTTGTTGTCATGTTACGGCTGAACAACCACAGAGTACGTGGCACTGCCTTCTGCTTGTGGCTGTGCAAATTAATTGCCTTTTAAGTGAATCTCACTTGCCTTAGTAAACAACTAAATTGCACTAATGACGCTCATTTGCTATGCTCAGCTGCCTATGTATAAGTGTGTATCTGTGTGTGTGTGAGCCAAGTCAACTGCAGTCTCGACTTATTACATATACAACATGTGGCATATAGACAGGCACGTGCAACTTGCATTGTTTTTCTTTGGCTCGACACATTTGTTTGGCCGCCTTGAGTTCAACATTGTGCCACGTGTTGAAACACTGCAAATGCAAATCATAACAATTGCAATTGCATAACAGAAGTCCAAAAGTCCTGAAGTCCAGCTACGTTTATTTATATAACTTATCATTGGCTAAGCTGAGCACACAAAGGCTGCGGCAATTATGCAATTATTTAAGCTAAAATTATGCTGTAACCGCAAATCGCAGTAATACGATGAGGCACAGTGGAGCCTCTGCTGGAAAAGTAATAATGACATTCAATAGAAAATACTTCAGAGTTTAATAATCTGTAAGTAAGTTGATATCTGCTAAAAATTGTGGATTGTACAGCCACTCAAAGTAACCACGTTTTAGCTGCTAATTTTCACAGTATACAGCAACAATTGATAGCAATTGTAGCCAAACTAAGTGAGCAATCTATATATATATTTAGTATGATTTAAGTAGTATGATGAGCAAGTTAATTCTTTATGAAATTGCATTTTCTTTTTTTCTTAAATTGTTTACTTGTGGCACTAACAAAGTTCACAAAAGCTCAAAGTCTCACTACTTGAATGCGCTTTAGATATCATTATTCTAACTTATCTATATTAAACTATAAAACTAATGTAACTTTGCAATAAAAACAGTTGAAAAAAGAAGTTATACGTCTACATTATGTTATAATAGCTCACTGTTAAAATTTAAATATATTTGATCTGTTTTGAAAGCCTTTTAGAAAGGTTTTTTTTTAAGTAATGAGACAGTTTTGATGACTTTTAAACATGTACAAATAGCTAAAAGTATACTAATGTTCAATGTTTCCGCTTTGATGTCATTTAAAAGGAGATTAACTACTCTGTTAGCACAAAATTTGAGTTTTGTTATACCCAACTCAAACAGTTTAGAGCAGCAAGGTAAAAACAAGGACTACAATCAGCTTAGATATACAAAAACTTTATAGAGTTCACTTATGAGATACAAAGGTCTTTGCAATTTGCTGGACGACTACTCAGATCCACTTATATCAGCATTGAGACACATGAGATATCGGATTGTTTTGGAAGTTAGCAGATATAGTTATAGATAGGTTAAGCTTATAAGATATTAATGGTAAAATTTAAGAATATTTGTAAGAGAATCAGTTGGCAAAATAATCATTTCAAATAAGTTAATGCAACTTTTAGCTTTCTAGTTTTATATGAAAACTTTCTTGCAGCTTATTGTCTTACAAGTCTATAGCGCAATTATATCTTAAGCTTATCAATAGATTGGCGAACTGCCTTTATAACTATGACTGTGTAACTAAGACTAGGACTTTATAACTATGACTATTTAGATTGTTTATTTCTGTTATTTGTTCTGTTGCTGTTATCTAAGAGGTGTAATCTTTTGAGTCTTTGCCTCTTTGTAGTTGTGGCTAAGCTTGTTGCAAGTTGGTTTGGGTGTAAAAAGAAAGCCGATTCGTGTATCGAGAGCTGTGTCATTCATTTAGCTCTGCTTTGGTAGGGATATTGAGGTCCTTATGCAGGACTACCTTTCTCACAAACCAGGCAGCTTCAGATCAGCTTCAGATTTACCAAACATAAAATTGCAATTGTAAGATTGAAATTCGATAAAAATTAAGGAAAGAAAAACACTTAATACAATTGCCTTTTGACTTTGGTGCTCAAGCTTAACTCTTTCTTTAAACCTATGCATATCCGAGCTTATAGAGATTTCTCTCATTGGCTTGTGAAATTGTTGAAATTATTCTGCCAAGCAAAATGTTAAAAGGCTCCACTGTGCGGCGTTCGAATACAAATTATTGCTTAATTAGTTGGCCAAATTACAAAGTCAGAAGGCCATAATTGAGACGCCAATGAGCAGGATATGAATTGGAGAAGAGTCTGCATATTACGCATACGCCGCATAGCACAAAAGGCAGCAGCAAAGATGCCGCAAACAAACACGTTACACGCACACACAGTCACACAGGGCATAGAGTGTGTGTGCGAGTCGTAAAGCTGATGCCATAAATTTTGTAGCCATTTTGTGGTAGAAGAAACACATCTGCAGTACCATAAAATGCAGTAGAATAAGGTAGCAAGAGTAATGCCAGCACAAATTGCATGGCATCAATCTCAGACTGAAGCAAGCAGCGAGTGCAGGTAACTGCAGGTAACGAGACTCTTATGCACAGGTAGACAGGCAGACAGGCAGACAGACAGCTAGACAGACAATGACGATAACTGCAACTAACTGACAAGCAGCAGAGGGAACACATGTTAACACTCTGATTTGCCTCTTCAACATTAACATCTACAACAACTTCTGGTCCGCTTTCTTGACATTCTTGGCCGCTTAATCGCTGCAGACTGAAGCTGGAGTACTACGAGCAGGCCTGTGCCGTGGATAGCGTGACAAAGAAGTGTGCTGGCCGTCCCAGTGGTTGTCGCACCGCCATGATTGGCATACTGGGCACAATGCTGCGCACCACCTGCGCCTGCCAGGGCACAGATCCACAGCATGCCTACCAGTGTGTGGGCTGGCGTCGTCTGCTCTGGATGAATCCCTGTGTGGGTGAGTGCAACCACAACAAAAACCTGCCATTGCGATTTGTAATTGCATATTGCTTATGTGTAATACAAAATGCTGTGTTTTAGTCGAGGCACAAAAGGACTTTCATATGAAGCGACTGGCCGAGTTGGGATTTCTGACGACAACAACCACAACAACAACAACAACGACAACGACGACGGCAAGCCCAGCGACGACAACAACAACAACAACGCGTGCAGCACCACCACAAGCAGCAGCAGCGCCACCGCAACCGCCAGCAACACAAACAACAACAACAACCAGCTTTCAGCCAAAGCAAAACGCAAGAAAGCCAGCAACGCACATCTTCAAGGTAAGTAGCTTTGCCAGTGGGTCAACTAATTGCATACCACAGTTAGCAATCCGTTTAACCACCACACAGGCACAGGCACAGGCTGCACTGCACTCTCCCTCCCTCACTCTCTCTCTCTATCTCTCTCTCTCTCTCTCTGTCTCTGTGTGTGCCTTTTGTCCGGCTATCCAGCTATCCAACTATCCATTTATCCTTCAATCCGTCTGTTTTCCAATCAGCACTCAATCAGTGGCTGTGCAGAGAGTTGAAAAGCCAAGCGAACAATGTGACCCAACGTTCGACTATGAATTCAAACCGACAAAGCAATCAATTTTTTCTCCCCTCTCCCCACCTCATACTCCCACACAACATAACTACAACGGCAACAAGAAGAGCAACAGGAGCAGCAGGAGCAACAAGAGTTGCTGTTGTTGCTGTTGTTGTTGCTGTTGTTGCTGTTGTTGCTGCCAGAGCAAGATTAAACACAGTATAGTAAAATATTCGAATTGAACAAAACCTTTAACATCTTCTTTACATGTAACAACAACAACAACAATGCGACACAAAAACCACAACATAAAAACAACAAAAAATGCAAATAAATAAATATAAAAAAAATGAAAAACTGCTGTAAAACATTGGCAAAAAAAAATGAAAAAAAAAACGAACCAAACAGGCAAAGGAGAAATCAGAGCCAGCATCGGTGGAGCACAATTATCTCGATCCGCCCGATTCGGTGCCGTTGCACAGCGGAAACGATGCAAGCGGAAATGGCGGAAATGACGATTATCATGGCGGCAATGAACACGACAATATACATGGCAATGGGCATGGCAAGGGGCACGGCGGGCAGCGGCGGCAGCAGGGCAAGAAAAATGGAAATGGAAATGCGAATGCGAATGCAAATGGTAATGGCAATGGTAATGGTAATGGTAACGGAAACGGTCAAAACGCTGGCCTTGGACGTCATGGCGTAGATCAGGTAATTTTTGTTGACCAAATGGAAACAACGGAGTTTGTGCAGCGCGTCAGCAACACAGAGCCGACAACCACAACGACCACAACAATGGCAACCACAACAACAACGCAGTCGCCAAGTAAGTAAATGCAGCTGGTTTTCACTCTGTTTTTGCGGGGAAGATGCAGATGCAGGGGAAATAAAGGCAGAGGGGACTACAATACGCTAAGTGCCTGCTCGGGCTTACGCGGACAACCCAAAAGTGCTCGATATTAACCGCAGTTCCGGTTAACTTTTGTCAAATTAGTGAGCGGACGTTAATGGGGTTTGTCAATTGAACTTTTTGCATTTTATCACAATTACCGTGTGTGTGTGTGTGTGTGTGTACCAAGAGACTAAGTATATGTCCGTGTAGTTGCTGTTTCCGTTTTGAAAAATTTCCACATAATTGATGTGGTTGCTGTGGTTCTGTGGCTAATTGAAACAACAACGTCAGCGTCGCCTGAGTTTTACATATTTAAATACAAAGTTTCATTTAAAATGCAGAATACCATATGCATGGCCTGAGTGTGTGTGTGTGTGTGTGTGTGTGCGTGCGACCATCAACCGGAAATGAGTTTGTTTTTCGGCTGATGTGGCAATTAATCGTAAACAAACCCTTACGTTTGCACACACCCTCACACACACACACACACACACACACACGCTCAACTCTTTATGGACGCTAAGAAATTTTGTGAAATCTCTGTAAATAATCATTAAATATTTGTATACCCTGTAGAAAGGTACATTAAGTTTGTACAACAACTATGTAACAGACAAAAGCAGGCAAGACAAACCCTATAAAGTATATAGAATCTTGATCAGTAGCAACAGTCGAGTCCGTTTGTCTGTCTGCTTGAAAACGACGATCACAGCCAGCCTAACAGATACAGAGCTAATTAAGGCTGCATTTCTCAGCGTAGACACTTCTAACTTTACAGTTACTTTAGGAACAACATAAAGCAGCAATCCTGAAAGTTTCATCATGATCGCTCTATAAATAAGAAAGATAATCAGCAAAGAAATGTGAGCATTGAATGGCTTACACTTTGCTCCTTGCAGCCAGCACATGTGTGCGAGCGAGACAGCGAACGGCTGCGCTGCATGCATATGTAAATGAAGTGACGTAGCAAGCAGCTTTTGATTGAGTAAGATTATGCATCAAGCACTTCTTAGTTACTTACTGCTATTACAATCAATTTACTTAATTGAGCACTCTGCACAGGGTATTCAGCTGTCGCGTGCGCTCGACTGATCCGCTTGTTTCATTTAATAAATACTTCCGACAAACGATTATTGTGTATAACACAGAGCAAAACTATTTAGAAATTTCATTAAAAATGCAAATCAGTTTGTTTGTTTGCCACACGTCGTCTGTCAATGGACTTGTTTGTACATAAACATATATACAGCAATATATATCTATATATATGTATATATATATACCTATATGTACTCTAGATGTCTATGTATTTGTGCTGTAATTATTTGGACCACTGGGACAGTCGCGTGTGTGCATTTTGCATGAATTATTGTTGTTGTTTTTAGACGAGTTGAACAGTTTGCATGTCTCATCTATAATTGATTTAGTTCGTGTTTTCGGCTGAAATGGAAAGCATCAGCATTTTGGAAGGCTTGTTTTGGCTAACACACACAAACACACACACAGAGATTTGTTCAATTATTTATTTAATGCAAACAACAAGTGAGCAGTTTGAGCCAAAACTTTGTGATTATTAATTAAAAATGTAAATAAGATTTGCCAAGGTGCGCTTCATGTACATCGTGATTTATTGGCAAAGTTCTTTTTTGGGAACCGAATTTTATACGCCCTGGGGGCTACTAAAAAGGCTTAGGCTAAGGTTCGTTAGCTCTATTGTGTTGGCCAACACTTTTGCATTTGCCTTCTGGCCAACAATTAACACACTTTGCAGCCACACACAGTTAAGCCATCTCGTCAACAGACAACGCACATACGCACACACGTGTGTGTGTGTGTGTGTGTGCTTGTGCTGGGTGTATATGAGTTGGCTAACAATTCACACACATAAACACACTCACAGGCAGGAAGAAGAGTGCAAAAAGGACATAAGCTTAGGGCCATAATTGGGGGTAATGGGCGGCCATTTGCAGGCTGCCTCGTCTTGCTGTCCGCAAACTGAGATGCTTATAAATTGTCACATATTTATATACCCTGTACAGGAGTTATAAGCTTTGTGCAAGTGTATGTGACAGGCATGAAACACCCTATGATTATCCTCTTGAAGATCCTTATAAAGATCTATTAGAATGAAAAGATACAGGGTATACAACGGTGGCGCGTGCCCGCTTGGGTTTCTTTAGTTTGTTAGTGTCATTGCAAGTGCTTAACAATGCGTTAATAGATATACTCTCTCTCTCTCTCTCTCTCTATCTCTCTCTCTCTCTATCCCTCTCTCTCTCTCTCTCTCTCTATCTCTCTTTCTCTCTCTCTCTTTCTCTCTCTCCCATTCTCTCTCTCTCTCTCTCTCTCTCTCTATCTCCACTTCTCTGACTTACAGGAAACTGCGTGGTGCAGCGACCCCATCAAAGTGATCAACTGATACGCGAGGGCAGCAGCAAACGGGTAAGTTAAACAGCACCACAATGCTACAGTGCTCTCTCCATATGTGGAGCCGCACATGGGAACTTGAACATTTAAGCAATGTCAACAGTTTGCGGCAATTAAAATGCTTTCATTTGTATGAAACGGGTCACAAGTTTTATGCCCGCGAAATTTTAATTCAAATGTTTTTCTTATTGTTATACCCTGTGTTTTTTATTTGTATTTGATGTTGCTCTTGTTGTAGTTTTTGTTCGGTAACGAAGTTCAAAAAGTGCTATTAAAATACATTTACATAACTAAAAGTGCGCAGAGCGACTGCAGGCGAAACAAACGAAAAACTTTAAGTTGCAAACACGCGGCCAGTTGAGGCTGTGTGTGAGTGTGTGTGTGTGTGTGTGTGTGTGTGTGTGTGTGTGTGTGTGTGTGTGTCTGTGTGTGTGAGTGTTTATGCCTGGCTTACGTGTCGGCACGTGCCCAAACGCAAAGATATTACCACAGTTAACAACACCACGTTGGAAATGGCCAAGGAAACGGAACGCATACAATATGGAAAATAAAGAAAGGAAAATACAAACAACAAGAACAGCAACAACAACAACAACAGCAACAACAACAATGCACTTTGGCCACTTTTCTTTTCACTTGCCGGTTTATTGTTGCTTGTTGCTTGCGCAACGTGCTGCCTGCAACAATTTGCAGCAAGTGCAATGCAATTAGTGCGCAATGCGAGCAGCAGCAGCAACAGGGCGTATGCGTAACATAATGCGCAACAAAATTGGTTAGAGCTGCAGCCAGAGCTGAGCCACAGTTGAGCCACAGTTGAGCCACAGTTGAGAGTTCTGTTGAGTGCTGAGTTTTAGCCACAATTTCATGGCATCATCTTTAAATTGCAGATCTACTCCTTGGACGATGCGGAGTGCAGCGAACTGTGCAGTTGCGGCGACTCGCTAACACTCACCTGTCACGCCCTCTGCGTGCCATTTGCACCATGTCGCACCGCCCTCGCGTTTTACAGTCACGCCTCGCCGGCTTATCAGGCGTTCCGTGGCCGTTGCCTTTGCTATTCGGGACGTTTCATCTGCATGAAGCCGCCGCTTGGGGACTACATATTGCCAGGTTAGTTGTACACTTTGCTCTACTTTCTACTTTCTACCTTCCACCTTCCACATTCCACTCTTCAGTTGCCTTTTGCTACCGCCTTTATCCAAATGCAGTTTGCATCCGTTTGATGCGTCGTCACTTCCATTATGCTTATATATACATTTCATAGCCCTGTGCTGTGTTGTATTACCGTATTCTTCTTCTGTAGTCTGTTTGGTGTTGAGCACTTTACGATTATCGCCGGCGACAGGCAATGACGAAGCGAAGCTGCCAAGTATGCTCCATTTTGCACAGCACGAGATGATACACACTATATAAGAGTAATTCTGCATGGGACTGGCAGTATTTTTAAAGAGCTTTTCAGGGAGAGAGTTGAAGATGCTGCTGCTATTCTTATGCCACACTTGCGAGCTGCACTTTGTCGCTGCTTTGACTCAGACTTACAAAAGCTGTGCAATTGCAACCATCTACTCTCTCTCTCTCTCTCTTTCTCTCTGTCTCTTAAGCACTTACGTGCTTTTTGCATGCTTACTCAATGCACAGCTGAGTCTCAATTTCGCCTCCCTCTCACTGTTCCGTCTGTTCTCCGCTCTCAGTTGCTCGCTTTATTCATATATAGTATTTCTCTGAGATTTATGCATTGTGCTTTTGGCAGGTGGCGTCTTTCTGCTGCTGGGCTATAGTGCCGCAGATGAGGCATTGCTGCGACCTCACACTAACCTGGGGGTACAGGATGCGGTGCGCGCCTTGCAACAATACGTGACAACCTATATCAATAATCAGGTGAGCGCTAGCAGGCAATGCCAGAGATGCAATCGCAATTGCAACTTACTTGCATATTAATTGCATGCAATACGCTGCCGTTGTCATTCTTGTTGCCCCGCAGACACAATGCACATTGACGCTGTTCAACATGACGGAGGAGAATATCATCATTGCCGCTCGACTGCCACACGATGGCAAGCAGAAGGACATTGAGTTGTTGCGCAAAGAAAAGGTTTGTATTAGGAGAATATTGTATTAGTATTAGCATTAGCATTAGATTTAATATTAGTATTAGTATTAGCATTAATATTAGTATTAGTATTGGTATTTGCATTTGCATATGCATTAGTGATAGTATTAGCATTAGCATTAGAATTATCATTATCATTAGCATTAGTATTAGTATCAGCATTAGCATTATTATTAGGATTAGCATTAGCATTACCATTAGCATTAACATTAACATTATCATTAGCATTAGCATTAGAATTATCATTATCATTAGCATTAGTATTAGTATCAGTATTAGCATTAGTATTAGCATTAGCATTAGCATTAGCATTACCATTACCATTAGCATTAGCATTAGCATTAGCATTAGCTTTATCATTATCATGAGCATTAGCATTTGCATTAGCATTAGCATTACCATTATTATTACCATTAGCATTACCATTAGCATAACCATTTGCATTAACATTAGCATTAGAATTAGTATTAGTATTAGCATTACCATTAGCATTAACATTAACATTATCATTAGCATTAGCATTAGAATTAGCATTAGTATTAGTATTAGCATTACCATTAGCATTAACATTATCATTAGCATTAGCATTAGCATTTGCATTAGCATTAGCATTAGCATTAGTATTTGTACTATCCTCAGCGTAATCATCAACAACATTTGGTTCACTGTCTGCTTGCAGGACGAATGCACCGCGATACTGAAGACCATCAGTCATCATATCAACACCGAGCACAATGAGCTACAATCCCACCGACTGTTGAGCATTTTCAAAATGTCTGAAGTCGATGTTGTCTGGCCGGAGAGCACGAGTGCCGCTCGTAGTGGTCATGGCCATGGCCAGCAGTCAGCAGTCAGTCGCCTACTCTCCCTACTGCTGCTCTCACTGGCAGTTACCGTCCGTGGCACGCTGCGTATGAGCAATGCGCTTGCAACATGACACAGCAGCAGCTGTATGCACTCCGTTTACTAACTGTGCGTGTGTGTGTGTGTGTCTATAGTTTATGTGTAAGCAACAACATGAGGAGTAGGGCGATTGGACGTTGCTCCAACTCCATATAAAGTGGAATGATACACTTACTTAATTAAATGTATACATTAGGAACAAAAAATGTGTGTATGTGTGTGCGATATTATCTAGTTGTGTGTGAGTGTGTAGTTTAAAAAATAAACAAAGCAGAAGAGCTCGGCATAAGCAGCAGCATTAAATGTGTGTGAGTTTTTGCTAGAGTTTTAGGCAACTCTGCATACGATTAATTAGCAAAATGTGTTGTATACTTTTTAGGGGCGCTTTGTTGTTAACTTGGCTCGCACTCACACGCGCGCGCGCCCTTGTGTGTGTGCGTGTGCGTGTGTGTGTGTCCGTGTAAAACATACGACTAACGATTACAATTAACTTTACATACTTAAAACAAATAAAAAAGAAAACCAAAAACTGCTGTCTAAATAATAATTATCTTAATAATAATTGCAAATATCTACACACATAATAATTAATATTAATAATTCTAAATTAAATAATTAAATTTAGTGCTTAGCCCATAAAAATTAACTATATTTATATTGATATCGAAACGTGTATATAGACTTGGTAACACTTTAAGGGTTTACAACTACATAGATATATATACATATATATATATATATATATATATATATATATATATATATATATATATATATATATATATATATATATATATATAGTTTATATATATACATATATAGTACTTATGTATATGGAGAGCATACACACGTAGCTAGTGTTTTATACGTTTAAAAGGTAAATCAAATACTTGAACATATTTAACTCTATACACTCAATGATAACTGCAATTGTTTCCCCAAAAAAATATATATATTTATTATTTGATTTATTAATTAACTAATATTTCATACGCTTCACTATCAGTTGGAGGCGTCACATAAATTACGGTTTCATTTTTCCGCATTTGTTTAGATTGGTTTTCTTGGAGGTTTCATATCCTGCAGTAGTTTGATTTGCGATTTCCTTGTTTCAGCTGTAAATAACTTGAGTAAATGTTTGATTTAAATAAGATACAAACAGTACATATCAAAATGAACACCTAAATATACACTAAACCTTTTGTACATAGTACCTCTATATACATATGTACATGCAAATATAATATATATATATATATATATATATATATATATATATATACCTAAACACAACGATATACACACAAGAAATGAATGCATTAAAAACCTATTAACTATTAACTATAAATACATATTTAAACAACCCGCATAGCAAACAATAAACAGTTATTGTACATTTAAGCCACAAAATTCAGTTGAGCCTTAAAGTAAAGTATGTAAAATAAAAATAAAAAAATAAAAAACTATACGATATTGTAAATAGGTCTAGGCGAAATACTAAGAGATCAATGCATATAAATTGAGTGTCAGTCCCAAAACAATACACACACAAACATACACACTAAGCCTAAGCTTGACCATTTGAGCAGCAACACAACCTCATGCATTCCAAAAGAGAGAGAGAGAGAGGGAGGGTGAGAGAGAGAGAGAGAAGTGTCAAGTGCGCTGAACAAAAATGGTCACAATCATGAAAAAATGTCTTCCTTAATGCATATAAATGACGATATGTGTTATACATATATATATAGATATATATATGTATATATACATACATACATACATATTTATACATGCTAACTTGATATACCTAAACCTATATATAATTATATATATATATATATAAAGATATATATAATGCTATTGGTGCACCCTAGCCTATGCTTCAGTTAGTCTAAAACAAAAGTATTGCAATTATCGATTGCAAATTATAACACTGTTGACACTATTAAAGCAAATAGAACTAAAAGTATCTAAACCAAAACAAAACAAAAACAAAAAGAACAAAAATATATATAAATAAATAAATAAATATAGAAGTAATTACGAGTGAATATGCTCCACAAGAAAAATATGCTTAACTGAATTACTTATTCGTAAATATGTTCGAGCAATGCACTCAAATAGTTCCCCAAGTGAGAACCTGCTTAAGCCAGCTTGTAGCTAATTAATATTAGACGAATTTAAGGCTAATCAAACGCGAGTAACTGTAATCCCTTTGCTAACAATTGTTAGTAACTACAATATCAGAGAACTAAACCATTACACTGATAATTGATAACGTTATCAGCTTGAATAATATCAATATTGTTTTATATCCCGTTTACTTTGTCATTGGGCTGTCGGGTAAGTACAGCAAGAGGCGTAGCTACAATGTAAAGTACCGTTTAAAAGTGTGGAATGAATGAGAAAGCTAAACTACAACTAGTTGAATAAATGTTAAGGCAAGAGGAGCTAGCTGCATATATAGCAAATGTAGCACAAATCTATGTTAAATGATTAAATGGTAAATGATTAAATGATAAATGAAAAGTTTAAATATGCATGAGGAATAATTCTACTTTGTAAGTTGCAATTAAGTGGAGGAATTCAAGTTAAGCGCGGCGTTAGCTAACTAAAAACAAAAACAAAACCAAACAAAAACATACAAAAAAATGAATAAAATATCAGAATATAGTGAATAGAGAATATGCTAAATAAACAAATATGGAAAAATATTACACATATAATACTTAAGTAAGAGAAATAGATACAATACGATACGTTTGTAATTACTATGTCAAGGGCTTTAGGTTTGTCCATGAAACAGAGAACAGAAAGCAGAGAATAGAGCAGAACAGAAAGCCAAGCAAAAGTGTGAGTCGCCTGGCACATTTATAATGAAACATTGTAAAAGCAACAACAAAAAAATAATATAAAAACTATGAAAATAAAAAGAAAAAAACAAAACAAATCGACTCTGTTTATTCTAAAGCGCGAAATGATTAAGTAAGTATCGAGTGCATTGAAATAACGAGCATTTCTATTTAGCAGATACCCTGCATAACAACTCACTCTCCCTCCATCCCTTTCTCTTTATTATTGACCCCCAAAAAGCATACAGCGTTCAAAGCGGTGACACAATTGAACCAAACCACAATGGGGGCAACAATGAAAAGCGTTGAGAGAAAAGGAGAAGAAAGAGAAAGCAGGCAAAGATATTGAAGCGGCATTTTGTTCACAGCAAACAGAAGAAAAGATACAAGAGCAACATGCAAAAAAGGAGAAAAGAAAAGAAAAGAAAACAGCAAAAGATTGAGAAAGAAAAGCACAAAATACACACAATACACACAATGCCCTGAGACGACTTTGCTTACATGGAACAAAAGATGAAGCGAAGACAAAGGCAGTTGCTATGCTCAAGGCGAGCAAGCCTTAAACTCGAGTGGCACCCACTTGAAGAGCCACACAAACGAAGCAAAACCACACTCGCACACACACACACACACACACTCGCACACACACAGAGAGCGTCTGATATGGGCCAGTGTAAAAGAGAGAAGGTCAATCATTGGAATGCTGCCAGTTAATTCACATGCACAAAAGGCGATGGCCCAGAAGAAGACATTGTCGATGGAACAGTGGCCAAATGCGACCCTGAATGTGCTGAATGGGCCACGCCCAGCAGTTAGGGTGGCTGAGCTTGGCATTTATGCTTCCACTTAATTAGGTAATAAATGATTGAAGAAATTATGTCTAGACGTGAGGACAATTCCGATGCCACAAAGAGCACAGCGAGTGAGCTTGACAAGCGGCCCAAAATTCATTTGGCACGTGAGGGGCTAAAGTGTTACAAACATGAGCAGCAGTCAAACACACTCAAACACACACACACACACGCACACATAGTTAATGTTATAGACAGTTCTTTGTCGCGCCGGTTCAATTCAAATTCCATCAAATGCTTAGCAAATTATGCGTTTCACACAACAAAAGCTGTTAAAATTGTAAACAAATTTTTCGAGTTGAACAAATTGTCTGGCAGTGTATTTATTAGGCTGTTGTGTGTGTGTGTGTGGGTGCGTGTGTGTGTGCATGTGTGTGTGGCACTGCGGTACGTGTATGTCAAATTAATGAATCGCAATGAATGCGGGCCGCTGTATTCGCATTCACATTCGCATTTGTATTCGCATTTTATTTTTGCCGCTATCAGTTTATTATTGCCGCGATGTACACTTGATGTGTGTGTGTGTGTGTGTGTGTGGGTGTGTGTTTATGGGTGTTGTGGCTGCCATATGCTGGTAAGATCGAGCTCAACAAGGCCGTGTCGCACGCACATTTCTCTGTCTGCCATGATTACGTGTTTGCCATTTTATCACTAAAACTGTTGCGCCTTCTCTGCATGTGCTTGCACTGCCCCCCACCCCCCAACTCATCCTCCTCATCCTCCTCCTACCCCTCCTTATCATCAGCATGCTGCTGCCAGGCAACGGCAATGGCAACTTTGTCTGTCTGTCTGTCCGTCTGTTTGCTTTGTTTGGTTTCTGTTGCTGCTGCTCAGTGCTTTGTTCTGCTTGGAATTGCCTTTTATTTTCTGTTAATTGAAGTTGCTGCCATCACATTTTTCTTTTTTTCTACACACACACATACACCTATTTATATATGTATATATACATATAAAGAGCAAAGCTGAAGTTGGCTTGTGTTTTTCCTTTTTATTGCCGGCTTTGCTGTTTTTGCAATTTTAATTAAAAACGTGTTTATAACAGCGCAAAATGCTGATGAGTGAGCAGAATAATTTATTTCAAATATATATACTATATATAAATATATAATATAATGCCAGACTAGAACAAATACAAATGTGTGTAGTTCTCTGCGGGTGTGTGTGTGAGTTAGAGGCAATAATTGCCTCTCTGCGTGCCAGGTATTTAAATCAGCTTATTCAGTTCACATTTTATGACTTAACAAATATATTAACGGTCTCATTCGCCTTGAAGCAGGCAATACTTTTTGGCTTAAAGGCATTAAATTACCAAGTTACCAAGCACACTGACCTGCTCACCTCCTGTGGGCAACAGCTGGACAGCTCGATTCGGCTGAAAGTTACGCTGGATTATGGAGAAGATATGGAGATGGGATACCTGTGGATACCTTCAGCTGCCTCAATGGCTGCTGATCCTATGACTGGGAACAACTATATTGTTTTCCTTGTATTTTATTAACTGAATAATTATTGAATCAATACGTAGTATTTTAACAACACAGTTGAATAAAATAATACCAAGAGCAAACCTATTGATATTCACAGTAGGACTGACAAATGAGCTGCCTAGAGTTCTGGCAAATCCCAATCTTTTTAATCGCCTAAGAATCCTGGCGGGCACCTCCTGAGATGTCTAATCACTCTCTCAGTGGAACTGCTAGTGTGACTTCCAATCTGCTCAGCCACTGTATAGAGTTTAACTTCACAAAGAAGGCTGGAGTCGCTCTTTTAGCTCTGAGCTACATGAAGCTGTTCCTGTGGATCAGCTAGCCGCAGTTTGCTGTACTCTATAGCCACAGTCAGAAACTTGTCCAGAGTGATGACGAGACACTTTACCTGCAAAAGTAGCGCCAGAGTTACTGCTTGCGGTTGAGGGTCTTCTGTGGGTTGAAGAGCCTTCCAGGGAATCTCCATGTGTTGCTGTGTGGGTAGATCTGCAGTGTATATTGAGTAGAGCAGCGAACCAAAGAAGCTGCCCTGCTGAGCTCCAGTTCTCATATGGCAAGAAGACGGGTAGGTTTTCCTGACTTTGACTGACGTCGTTCCAAATATGATAGTAGAACAACGAAAATGGTGCTGGGAAAAGCTTTTTAAACTCTCTGCCCATTCAAAAAGCGCATAAAAGGGTATAATAACTTTGTGCAAATGTATGTAACAGACAGAAGGAGACATGGCAGACACTACAAAGTATTTCTGATCAGTATCAAGAGTCGAGTCGATTGAGCCATCTCCGTCTGTCTGTCTGTTTCTCTTTCGGTCTGTATGAACGCATCAAACTCAGTAACTATAAGAGCTAGAGTCACCATATTTGGCATGAAGTTTCCTGTATATTCTCTCCGCCTCGAGTTTATGTTAGATTTACCATACCTCCATGTACCATGTAACAGTGGCTTTAAGAAAAGCATATAGCAACCATGCTGAAAGTTTCCTCAAGATCGCTCTATAAATAAGAAAGATATTCAGCAAGGAAATGTGAGCATTGAATCGCTTGCGCTTTGCTCTTTGGGGCTAGCACATGAGTGCGAGCGAGACAGCGAATGACTGCGATGCATGCATAAGTAACTGAAGTGACGTAGCACTCAGCTTGCTGTTATAAGCTTGCAAAGAATTCTTATGCTATATGAGTATTTCAAAAGGGAATTCCTTAAGCACCTCTTAGTTACTTACTTCTATTTCAAACAAACTACTTAATTGAGCAGCCTGCACAGGGTATTAAGCAGTCGCGCGCGCTCAACTGATCCACTTATTATAACATTGTTATAACATTGTTATACCTGTGTTGTTAACATAGTAATATTGCAATTATGGATTCAAGGCTTAGTCTAATGTAAAAAAGCATATACTGCGCAGAGAAGAAACACAGATGGAGAGTAAGAGAGAGAGAGAGAGAGAGAGAGGGAGAGAGTAAGAGAGAGAGAGAGAGGGAGAGAGCAAGTAGAAGACACTTGGCATTCCTTTGCATAACACTGAGGCAATCTATATTGCCATGCAACCGCATTGGCACTGCAAACTATGCGCTGCAGCACAAAGAATTTTCAATTCAATTGATATTCAAATGCGCATAGCGAACACGCCAAGACATCGACATCGACAGCGATTATTTGTCGATTTTACACATGGCAGCCGAAGAAGAAGAAGAGGCATAAAAAGTAGAAGAGGAAGAAAGGATGAGAACGCAGAGAAAATCTGGCTGGAGAAGTGGAAATGGAGATGGAAATACTTTGGCATGCCTACTATTCATTAGAGATGCAACTGTTGGCCAATGAACAATGGGGCTATTTGCTGTTAACTTGGCCCTGGCTTATTTAAAGTGTGCAATTGCAATGTGCAATTCAATTTCAACGAATATTACAACGCCATTTGCCAAACTCAGCACCTTTTGCTATATATTTTATTTTTGGCCGAAACAAGAGGCGAGTGCAACAAACAAAGCGAATGGGGGGGGGGAGAGGAAACAGCGGATCCTGGGAGCCAAGGAGGCAGCCATACATCATTTGCATAGCCCAATGGGGGACTAGCTGGCAGAAAACAAAGCCAAGCCAAGCCAAGGCAAGGCAAGGCAAGGAAAGTCAGGTTTGCTGGTACTAAAGACAGCAAGACAGTCAGACAGTCAGACAGACGACAGACAGACAGAGGGGGCTTGCAACGTTCGATGCGCTCAAGTGTAGAAATAACACAAAATACTCGTAGTCGTAGTCGTAGTCGCACTCGAACTCGTAGTCGTACTCTCTTGTTGATGGCAAACGGGAATCGAAATAACCGGTAACAGCAACGGGAAAAATGCTAAGGAGCCAAATACTTGAACATTTGCAAACGCGGCAAAGTAGCGAAAATTTGCAAATTGATTGCATTCCAGTGCCAAACAGAAGCCGATGCAGCAGCAGCAGCAGCAGCAGCGGCACCAAAGCCAGTTGAGAGGGCTGAAAGGACTAAAGAGGCAGCAGAAAGGACTAAGGAGGCAGCTGAAAGGCTGGAATGAGCAAGCAGCTGGGCCAGAAGCCAAACATCCAGCAGAGATATGAAATCTTCTCGAGTGCAAATTTTGCACATTTTTGCAAGTAACTTTGGGAATTTCCGAAGCCATCGAGCAATGGCAAAACAAAGGGCAAAGGTCTTCACCAACAACTATTCGAACTATCCAAAGTGCAGGCATATTAAATTCAAATTAATGCCAAATGATAAGTGCCGCTTGCCGTCAATCATATTACGCTAAGCTAGTGGCCAATTAATGAACTGAAAGCAAGTTAAAGCGGAACTTGAAGTGCGTTTTGAAATGATATTCGCATGTCTTGAGAGTTCAACAAATAAGCAAGCAGCCTAGGTCGCACTTCGTTATCCACTGGGAGAGTGGAAGCAGACGGATCAGGCGAGCGCACGCGACTGCATAATACCCTGTGCAGTCTGTTAAAATAAGTAATTTGGTTGTAATAGAAGGAAGTGTTTAAGGAGTTCCCTTTTGAGACACTCATAGTAGATTAAAAGCTGCGCGCTACGTCACTTCATTTACATATGCATGCGGTGCAGTCATTCGCTGTCTCGCTCGCACATCGATTCAATGCTCACATTTCTTTGCTGCTTATCTTTCTTATTTATAGAGCAATCTTGATGAAACTTTCAGGATTGCTTCTAAATGAATTTCTTTAAGCAGCTGTTAAGTTAGAAGTCTCTTCGAAGAGAAATGTGACTATAATTAGGTTTTTATCGATTTGCCAAGGAGTGGAGAGAGCTATGAAAAATCTAACGTAACGTAAACTTGATCTGAAGAGAGTATTCATATACCTTCATGCCAAATTTGGTGTCTCTAGCTCTTATAGTTGCTGAGATTGACGAGTTCGTATAGACAGACAGACTCTTAATGCTGATCAAAAATCTATATAGTCTTTATAGAGTCTGCCCCGCCTCCTCCTGCCTGTTACATACCTTTACACAGAGCCATTATACCCGTTCTAGCGCATTTTGAATGAGCACAGGGTATAAAAAGTGTGAGAGGGAAATGAGAAAAATGGCGAAAATTGCGAAAAATGTGTGTTCCTCGGTTGGGGGGGCAAGAAGAGGGCACCCTGTGCAGAAACATGGAACACATGCCTAATAAATAATTCAAAGCGCAACAAGCGGACAACAAGCTCACTTGTGGTGTCCACTTGCTGTCCACTACGGCCATTCTGCTTGCTGCTGGGCAATAGGTGGCACCACTGACCGGGCGGACAGAGAGACGGTCAGACAGGGGGGGACAGAGTGGCCAATATTAAGACAAGATTGAAATCTATTCAGATGTGTCGACACACACAAGTGTTGCCTGTGAGTATCGTTGTGTGTCCTTGAATAGTTCTCTTAACGTATGCGGGTCATTTGTTGCAAGGTGTCGACTCTGCCTGCTGTTGAAATCTCTCTGGAACATTTGTTGTTGCTTTTTTGTTTCTGTTGGTTAATAAAACAACTAACGAACACGGCAATCGAAGGCGAGCACAAAACAACCAGCACAACAAATTGATAACAAGCGACAAGAAAATGCTTTTAGATCAACAAAATGAAATTTGACGAATGAAACGAATGAAACGAATACTCAAAGCTGTTGAGATTCCAACGACTGTGATTCCAAGCCGAAAATGAACTGCGCATCTACTAAAGATGTATGTAAATTTATTTGAAATAGATTTAATCAGCTCGTACTCAACGTTAAATAGGCGGGAGAGAATTATTTTGTTGCAGGAGAAATGAAAAATGAGGCACAAAAAAAATCATTTAGCATAATGATTAAAATAAATCATATTAAGCGCTAGAGAAGGCAGCAACTGAGAGGGAGCAAGGCTCCACTTGCCAGCCAGTTAGGCAGACATATGTGTGTGTGCGTGTGTGTGTATGTGAGAGAAAGGACATTACGTATACGCCACGTAGAAGCGGCCACGTTGAACACAAACAAAAATGCAAACAGACAAACAGAAATGATTTATAAATTGGCACGACGTGCATAAAATGCTGAGCAGAGAAAAAAATTTCCACTGCATACGTAATGAGGCTGGAGACCCAAACATGCATAAACCTAACACACACACACACACACACACACACACACACACACACACAGACACACACACACACACATAATTCGGGAGCACAATGCTGGAGTCCTGTGCAGACGGCTGGACGCTAACTTCCGAATCATGTGAGTGCAAAAGAAGTGGCATTTAAATGCGCGCATTTATTCACTTATAAATGCTACAAATAAAAATATGCTAAGGGAATATGCTAAAGAGCACAGACCATAGAAGCGTAGACAGGGGACAGCAGAAGGCAGAAGGGAGAAGGGAGACGGGGACAGGCGACCGCAGACAGCCAGTATGACTAAATAAGGCCAAGTATGGCCCACAGAGTGCACCAAAACTTTGCTAGAAATGTATAGCCATGTGTGTGTGAGTGTGTGTGAGTGTGTGTGTGTGTGTGTGTGCATGTACTTTAAATCTCATTTGGCCTGCAGCGGCTCAGGAATTTTGAAAAAGGCAGCACAAGCGAGAGAGGCATAGAGTTGGAGAGAGATAGCGAGCGAGAAAAGACTGTAAAAAGTATAATTTAAGTCTTGTGGCTGTAACGGCCACCATCAGCCAAACACTATCACTATGCAACGCCAGCCACTTTACACCACACACACAGACACACACTCAGCCACACACACGCACACACAGTACGCACGCACATATGCCATGAATTTCATTTAATTTGTACGTGTATGAGTTAGTTAATATGCCACACGTAACTATGTTAAAGAGTACGTGTAGTTGTAGGTGTGTGTGTGTGTGTGTGTGTGTGTGTGTGCTTGTGTCTTTAAATTACTTATGCTATAAAGAAAACTTATGTGTGAATCTGCGTGTGTGTGTGTGTGTGTGTGTCTGAGTGAGCAATATGCTCTTGTTGTTGCCTGAAATGTGTTGCGTTTATTGTGTAATATATATTTTAATTAGGTTTAAACTCAGTCAAAAGCTAGCGTAAGCCTCAAAATATATGCAAATTTGAACTATAAATGAAGCAACACATATATACACACCCACACTCATACGCACACACACACTCCGACACACACACACTCTTAAATACATATGCAGAGAGATTCGTTTGCTGCCCCAATAAGTAGGCAACGAATTCTTTCATTTAATGCTACGCTTTGCTGTCTGCAACCTTTGCTGCCGTCTCACCCCTCTCCATTCACCCGCTTCTCTTAATAGCTGTCATGCGTCTCGCTTGCGCTACAGGCAAAAGAAATCTCAGCTAGCGCTGACAAAGAACTGGCAGCCTGCCTCGCTGTCGAAGTCAGCAGCCGTGAAATTTGGCTGCAACTTGAAGGAGCCTGGAATGCCAATGATGATAATGCGGCACACGTGCATTAAAATGCAAGCACTTCAAATATTTATAAGCTACAGCTACCGCTACAGCTGCGCAGCTACAGCAGAAAGTTGCTGCAAGTTGCTGTTAGCTGGTGGCAAGTGCAACATTTTTGGCAGCGCCAGATAAATCACGACCTGAAGGCAGTCTGAGGCTGAGTTGTTGTCTCGTTCAAATGAAGAAAAATGGAACTTGCCAAATGTTGCAAGTTGCAAGTTGCAAGTTTAAGCAACGTGAAGCAAGCACAGCACAGCACAGCACAGCACCAACAGCTGCCCGTCCATAAACAATGGCTAGCGAGTGAAGAGAATGCAAGGAATGCTGACCTTGTCAAGCCACAAGCAGCGCAAACAACAAGAGCAGAGCGTGGCTGAAGTGCTCGAGTGGGTGAAAGGAATGGGAGAGACAAAGAGAGAGACAGAGAGAGACAGAGAGAGAGGACCACAGAAAGAGAGTGACAGAAGGAGAAGCAGCGCTTGTGGCTTGAGATTGATATTGATGCGTCAAAAACTGTGTAAAGGTCAAATTTATGCAAGAAAAGTGTTGAAGCTGCAAGGCAGCTAAATCTCAACGGAGAGAGGGAAACAGAAAGAGTGAGGGGGCATGAAAGAGAGGGAGATACTGTAACTGCGTAAGTGTTGACAAAGTGCATGATGATGCGTTTAAATATTTTATGCCTCAAATAAGACGCATAAACATTTGAGTGCCAAAACGTGTTGTGGCCTTTGCCAACCCTCCCCAGTCCCCTGTCTCCAACCTCCCCCTTTCCAAGCCACCACCCACCCACTGAAACAGTACATAAACAACTGAAGCAGCTCATTACGCGACCAGCGTCGCCTGGACAATTGTCCCGGCAACGCTCAATTAGTTTTGTAGCAACTTTAACTACACGCGCGGAGTCGTGGGTAGTGAAGAAGTGAAGAGCTTGAAGGCGTTTTAGGTTTAAGACCCAAGCAGTTGTCATGTGAGACCCCTCAAGTGCTGCTGTTGCTACTTCAGCTGCTGCTACTTCTGCTGCTGCTGCTGCTGCTGCTGCTACTCCTTGGAATTGGGCTTATTTACATGTCAATTGTAAATTGTTTTTCGTGTTTTAGCACACTTATCACTTTACTGCTCTGTTATTTATACGTTTTGTTTTGTTTGCACCCTGTACAGGGATATATTAGCTTTGTGCAGGAAGTATGTAACAGGCAGCAGGAAGCGTGGCATATCTTATAGAGCATATCGATTATTGATCAGTAGCAATAGCCGAACCGATTGAGTCTTGTGAAGGTTTCTGTATACCCTCTCCAGATTGAGTTTATGTTAGATTTTCCATAACTTAGCCCTCTTCTCCGAAAATCGAAAAAATACTAATTATGGCCACGTTTCTCAACGTAGATATTTCATATTTAACAAATGTTTGAAGCATATCATATAGCAGCAATCCTGAAAATTTCAACAATATCGCTCTCTAAATAAGATAGATAATCAGCTCAGAAATGTTCACATTGTGTGCGAGCGAGACAGCGAATGACTGCTGTATATGCATATGTAAATGAAGGGACATAGCAAGCAGCTTTTGATTGAGTATGTGTCTCTCTAAAGAGCATGCTTTAAGCACCTCTTAGTTACTTATTTCTATTACAATCAATTGACTTCATTTACCAGACTGCACAGGGTATTCTGCTGCCGCGCACGCTCGACTCAATCGCTTGATGTTGTTGCTTAGAAATCGAAAAGTTGTCAAGATTCGCTACACGATATTGATGCACAGTCTCGCGCCCGTAAGTAAGCCGCAATGGAGCAATCCCTGAGGTGATGCTGTGACAGACTGCCGTAGATTTGAAGTGGCAGCTGGTAGGCAGAACAGGCACACACACACACACACATCACACACACAGCACACACACACAGAGCACACGTAAGTGGGCGGAAATCTCTTACGACTCGCCAAGAGATATATGTGCATATATCACATGTCAATCTAATTTCATTTTTACGCCCGAACAAGTCCCGGCAATCGAGGACTACAGTGAGGCAATGACAGCATATGGCCGAAAGAGAATCCATTGCCAACAGGCAACAGGACCACTGTGCTCCAACATTTTTTGACAATTTGACAAATCATGTATAGACATTTGTTGACGGCTTACAGACACACACACACACACGCACACACAGACAGAGAGACTGGCACGTGACTGTGTGCGCATGTGGCATGTATGGGCTGGCATTCTTATACAATCGAGGCCAAGGCTTTCAAAGAGCAGCGGGGCATCATCCAAAACAGAGTGCAAAGCTAAATCAACACGGCAACATCAACAGCAACAGCAGCAGCGGCGGCAGCAAGGATAACGGTGCTACAGCGCTGGCAACTGTAAAATTCAATGAATTGGAAAATGTTTTGTTAGCTGTTGTCATTATTCAGTGGCAGACATGCAGGTGGCACAAAAGCGTTGCCTACTTTTCAGGGCAAAGCACAACAAATCGTCAGCTAAATCGGCCCTGACATGTTTCAAAATGAAACAAAAGCTCACCGCCAACTGCTGGCAGCGTTAGTTCGCCTCGTTTCAATGCTCGTAAATTGAATAATTATGTGCAAATACTTTCGTATGCAAATTACAAACAACTAATGCAAAACAACGAACAGTCGACAGCAGAATACCCTGTGCAGTCTGCTAAATTAAGTAATTTGATTGTAATCGAAGTAAGTAAAGAAACAAGTAAAGGTAAAGCATGCTCTTTAGAGAGACACATACTCAATCAAAATCTGCTTGCTATGTCACTTCATTTACATATGCATGCAACGCAGTCACTCGCTGTCTCGCTCGCACACATGTGCTGGCTGCAAGGAGCAAAGCGCAAGCGATTCAATGCTCACATTTCTTTGCTGATTATCTTTCTTATTTATAGAGCGATCTTGATGAAACTTTCAGGATTGCTTCTAGATGAAATTCTTTAAGCTGCTATATGCTATTCTTAAAGGAACTGCTATGGAAAATCCAAGATAAACTCAATCTGTAAAAGGTATACAGGAACCTTCATGCCAAAGTTGTTGTCTCTAGCTCTTATAGTTGCTGAGATCAACACGTTCTCACAGTTAGAAGGACAAGGCTCAATCGGGGTTCGCAGATGCCTCCTTCAGTCTATTACGTACATTTGCACAAAGTGAATATACCCATTTTTGTGTACTTTTAATAGACACAGGGTATTTATTACTTTTCTATATATATACATATAGAAAATATTTGTAGCATTTGCTGCGGGCGCGAGTCTAAATTGAAATTGCATAAAATCTGCGGGGCGGTGACTCATCAGGCTTTAAAAACCAGTGAGAGGGGGACCAAAAATAAGAGAGAGAGTGAAAGTAAAAGAGTGAGAGAATGAGGGGATGCGGCAAAATTATGGGCAGCACGCGTTTTATGAAATCATTTCAAACGCCTTTGTTGAAAGCGTCGTCGTCGTCGCGATGCCGGCGTCACTTTGTTTATTACTTATTTACCCGCACACACACACACACTCACACACACGCATACAAACGCACGCACAAATTTATGCACACAAATAAAATGAAAGTAAATTGATTTATCTGCGGCACACAACACACACAGCACACACAACACACACATGAAAGCGTCGGCGGCCATTCGAGGGTCGTGCTTGTACCTTGGTATCGCGAGCATTCATTGGGGACACATTAGCCATAAGACAGACGCCAATGTTGTGGCCAACACACACACACACACTCATGTGAGTGCAAATGCAAATAAGACCCACACACACACACACACACATACACACATACACACACATGCTAATATGCTCGTAAAAAGGCAATTTCCACAAATTCAGCGCCTCAGCTCAACAACCTTAAATATTTGTTGAGCTTGCTTGTTGTTGTTGTTGCTATTGTTGTTGTTGTTGTTGTTGTTGCTGCTGGCTAACTCAATTTTCTATTGCCAAATCTTCTTCGCCTTCGCTCTATGGAGGCTCATAAGCAGCTGCCCCACGCTGTCCAAACGCCCAGCAGCAATGCATAACTTATGCTATAGATACACATAACTACACACACACACACACACACACACTCCTATAACACACATACACACACACACATACACCTCTGTAAGTGCACAGTCTTTTGCTTTCGGTCCCTTTACACATTTATTTCAATTTTTACAACTTCAACTTCGCTCAATTCCCCAACAATGCCCAGCTTCGATTATGTGCGCTTAATTTGCATAAAATATATTCCATTCAAACATTTAGAAATAACATAGTGTGTGTGCATAACTTAAAGCTATTTATGAAATTTGAATTTATTACTGCCTTTATTGACATTTATAAAACACAACAAATTTAATTAATATTATTAATGCGCTTATTTTAATTATTTATTATTGTAAATCAACTCTGATTTCTGCCTAATTTTCGCACAATTGTTTAGCTATTCATTTTATTTAATTCATTTATTTAACCTCGACCCAAATATTTGAAATCAAGTTAAAGCAAATTAAGTTAATTGAAATTACAGTTTCATTTGCAGTCTGGAGAATTCTAAAATGCGTTTAACTAATGCAAAACTCAATCAGATCAGTAGGTATTAAAATGAGTGTTAGTTAATTAGAGCTAAAGTGTTTAAGGTGAGCAACTGGGGAGAAGGAAGAGAGTACTCTAATTTGAATAAGGCTGATAAAGTCAGTTATAATCAGCAGAAAGTACTTGGAGATGTTCATTCAAGGCTTAGTTAGAGAGACATGCATTAAGGGCCAGAGGGCTAAAGTAGATAAAGAGTAGGCAATAAGCAACAGAGAAATTCATGCAACACAGAAGAGTTTATTTACCCATTACTTAACTATAAACAAGATGCCTACCATGATGAGGACATTAAGTAGATAAGCTGCAGTTTTACAATCTCCAGAAACCTTTCTCAACACACTTTCTACTCTGATAATGGTCAAGCAGAAAGAAGAATCTGCTGTTGATATTTTTTAAAGGTGAATGAATCTGCTTAGAGCTATTAAAGCTGCAAACATTATCTTTTAAACTGTTACACTCTCAAGTAGCTTTTCCAAACATACTCTCCATTAAGAAGTAGAATATTTGTAGTTATTATGAAAGACGAATGGATATGCTAGGAGGATATGGAGGCTATTCAAGGAGCACTTCTCCAATCTCCAGCGACCTCTCTATACATTCTCCCTCAGTTAGTAGCTGAGCTGAAAGAAGAAGCTTTTTAGATACATTTGAAAGAATAATGAATGTGATAAAGCTATTCAAGCTGCAGTTTCACAATCTCCTGAAACTTCTCTAATTATTATCTCGACTCAGAAACTAGCTGAGGTAAAAGAAGAATCTCTTTAGATACATTTGAAAGAAGAATAGACCGGCCTAAGGCTATTCTCTTGTACAATTTTCCCCTCTCCAGAGACTTCTCTAAGCACACTCTCTCCCCTCTATAAGCTTAGCTAATGGAAACCTTACTCTACCTATTTTAATATGAATTAACAAGACAGTAAAGTTAAGTTCCCTATTAAATAATTTAACTATAAACAACACGCTTATCATAATGTGGCGTTTAGTTAGAGACATAAGTTTAATTAGCAAAAGTCTACTAGAGTAAGACGGCCAGCTGCAAACCCAGTTAAAGCCACAAAGTGTGAAAAGTAAACACTTCTTCTGAACAAACTCAATGCTGTGCTGGTTAACCGGAAATTGGGAAGACCGCACACAAGAACCGAAGCTGATGGACTGGAAATCTAAAGCAAGAAATTATAAAGAAATCGTCTTCAATGTGCCCCAACTAAACATGACAATTGTCTGGCATTAAAAAAAAAATATATATATATAATTTAAATAGGTAGATACGTAACAAACTGATGGCCACAGATTTAAGCCAGTGAAATCAAGTAAGAATCCAATAGTCGAGTGCTTCTTTTTGAGAGCGCGCGGCACAAGCAAACAAACAACGACAACATACTAACAAAAGTCAAAGCTATTGTAATAAATGACAGCAGACATCTGCAAGTCTTTGGCCATGGTGTGGTACACTCTGTTTGCCTGGTGGGTGGGGGGAGGGTTCGGTAAAGGGGGCACACAAAGGGCAAAGGGCAATGCCGCGCTTGGCAAATGCCAGCACTGCAAATCCACGGCGCCAAGTGATATCCACTCGAAATGGCATGCCTGCGAAATTTTGCTAGCATTTTAGCATCATTAGCATTGATTTATGATTAAGTTCAACCTCAATTTTCAGTTAAATCGTTTTCCATGCCGTTTACGTCTTTGGCGCCACCAGCAGCAAAAGCTGCAGGCAGCCGCTACTCAGGCTGCTCAGGCTGCTCAGATTCGGGCAATCCTTGTGCTTGGGATTTTGTTTTCAGCTTGAGCAGGGAAGATGAAGGAAGAACGTGGAACGTAGAAGGAAGAAGGGAGAAGGAGGGGGATGACTGTCTGAAGCTGGTACTGAAGCTGAAGCATTTGCTTTTGTGGGCGGCACAAATGTCGAAAACAAGAAATCAGAAATCAGAGTAACTGCGATTCTCACAATCGGACGCACTGATGTGTATAATGATCTTTAGCTGGGATTTAAAACGGATAATAAATAATAAAAATACATGGCACCGGATGGGATACTCCCCTCAGCCCCCTCCCACCCATCAAACGTGCCCTTCCCCATGTAACAATAGAGAGTGGGCCTCTCTGTATGGGAAACTGCGACTTCGACTTCGACTGCGACTGCGGAGACTTAGTCAACTAAGTCAGCTGTGAGCTACATAAAAAATGAATTGTTAAAAGGCCACACGCCAAAATGCTGCTGCTTCTATAAAGGAATATAAATGTGATTTGCCACAACAACAACAACAGCAACAACAACAAATCTAAAGTTCGCTTTTATCAGCGAGTACAGAGAGTAGGCTCAGGCCTGCTTGACACTGACAAGGGCCAGTTAATGGATGATGCACAGAACAGAGGTAAGTTGTGTATTGAAATAAATCGAATCTAGCAAACTAACTAACTATAATGAATGATATGAGTACTCATACTCAATGTGACTGTTTGTTCGCTCGTAATCGGACCGACAAATGCTCAACAAATTTCATTGCACAACAAATCAAATGCACAATACAACTTAATAATATTTCCGTTTGCCAGACAAGGGCGACGCAACGGGAAAAGGCCGAGCGTATTTGAATAATGCTGTTCAATAAATGGAATTGCCTTCATTCAGTTGGCTGCCTCCTCCACCACGTCGTCGTCGTAGTTCTCCACGTCGTCGTCGTCGTCCTCCACGTCGTCGTCTTCTTCGACCTTTTTGTGGGCGTTGCCTGGCGCGTTACAGGACGAAGCGAGCACAGGATATTCACATGGTTGCCAGCTATTTTCTCTGCTCTGCTCAACGAATGCCAGCAGCTGCAACTACAGCCATTCCATTGAAATATGGAATAAGTTAAAAGGATTTATTAACTCTTAAAAGCTTCGCACAACAAAGCAAAAAGCCAACACAAAAAAAAATATACAAAACATATAAAAAATACAAAAAATACAAAGAAAATAATAATAATAAAATGCAGAACTGAATTGCCATAAGGGGAAATGCTATATCTTACATTGTTATTCATATCTACTACACGTACTTCACATTGCACAGCTTCATCATTTCCCAGAGTTTTCATTATTTTCCTGCTTTTGCAACCGACTTTTAGGCATTGCCAATTAAAGAGCTGCAGGTCAATTAGAGTTACAAAGTCAGTGCTATTGTCAATTGATGAGAAATTTCAATGTAAGCAAAAGCAGTTGAGTAATTATACATAATATTTTATATATTTAGTAGTAGCATTAGCTTAGTTAACCAACTGTGTCATAAAACTGAGTATGACTATTAAAGAGTTCCCATAAATTACTTTAAATTAAGCAATAAATAAATTATATTACATTAAGTAATGAAGTTAAAAATTTATTACTTTATTCGTGCACATTTTGTTCATCAATTCCTCAATTAAACCATTAGAAATGTACAAAATGGGATGTAATAACTTTGTGCTAGTGTATGTAACAGGTGGAAGGAGGCGTGGCAGACCCAGTAAATTATTTTTATTATTGATCAGTATCAGCAGAGTCGATTGAGCCAGGTCCGTGTGTCTGTCTATGTAAATTCATCGATCTCAGCTAGCATATGAGTTAGAGATACTAATTATGACTACATTTCTCAACGTAGATACTCCTTACTCAACAGCTGCTTGAGGAATAACATATAGCAGCATTCCTGAAAATTTCATCAAGATCGGACTATAACTAAGAAAGTTAATCAGCAAAGAAATGTGAGCATAGAATCGCTTGTTCTTTGCTCCTTGCAGCCAGCACATGTGTGCGAGAGAGACAGCGAACGACTGCAATGCATGCGTATGTAGATAAAGTGCGATAGCACATAGCTTTTGATTGAGTATGTTTCTCTCAAAAGAGCATGCTTTAAGCATCTGTTAGTTACTCCTATTACTAATTTAGCAGACGGCACAGGGTATTATGCTGTCGCGCACGCTCGACTGATCCGCTTATTTCTATTGTTTACAATAGCAAGCAAATAGTTAATTTTTTTATTTCACAAGCGTAATACAATTATCAAACTATAAAGCACGAGGCATTGTTTAATGGTAATTTCATTTCAATTTTCATTTCAATTTCACATAATTCCGTTAAATAATGTGCTAATCCATGATTATTGCCATAATCCATTTTATAGTATTATGAACTGCGTATGCAAATGCATCGAAATAAATTGTAATGTCAATAAAAAATATTGCACAAATAAATAGGGAAAGCAGGGAAAGAGCATGCGAGTAAATCGACTTTACGAGGAAGTTGCCAGGGCAACAACAATGGCAGAAGAACGCTTGAAGTGGGCAAGAGCGAAAGAAAAGCAGAGAGTAGATGGATCAGCAGGGGGAGGGGCGCGGGGAGTGAGCTGGCGCGACTTGACAAAATGCAAATAGAATAAACAATGTTGTGGCACTGAATGCACTCGCTCTCGCAGCTCTAAAGCAGTTACTGCTGCTGGCCATGGCCAGAATAGACACTTTCTTTTGAGCCACACTTTCAAATTAAACACTCTTCATGCGCTGCCTTTGTGTAGTGTGTGTGTGTGTGTGTGTTTGCTATTGCTGCGCTCAATGAAAATTAGCACACTTTTCACATTTTTTTGCGCTCTCTCCCCTCTGCTTTTTGTGCAATGCAGCGCTTTGTGTGAATGTGTGTGTGTGTGTGTGTGTGTGTGTGTGTGTCTGTTTGCAAGTATTAGTATCCATGGTCATTGCAGTTTCTAACCCGTTTCTTTTCTACGCTCGCGCTTTTAATTCGTAAATTCAAAAGTTCGGAAGCTGTTAATAATGTGGACAGGCGCACGACACAAGTATTTCATTAGAGACGAAGCGATGGCAGCCAGAGAGGACATGAAGGACATGGTGGGACATGGTGGGACATGGTGGGACATGGACATGGTTGCTGCTGCTCTGCTTGGGCAACTCGTTACCATTGCACCACCACTTTGGTTGAGCTATTTTCGCAGAGCGCAACTCTTTTCAACTGCCAAGTGTGAAAAGCAATTACACAGCGCGCGCCGGGTCAAATGAAAGAAAAACTAATTAAATCCTTTGTGCATCGAGTGCCAAATGGTAGCAAAGTACGTGTATAACAATAAGTGTGATGGCGATTGTGATATTGGCATATTAAAGTAATAGTTAAGCGGATTAACAGTGGGCACAGCTGCCCTTATTATCACATACTTATGCGGTTATCATAAATGAAGCGAAATCAAACCAAAGGAAACGAACGAATTCCAAAAATTCCAAATCTACTGCAGCACTTTGCACCCTAATGGTATGTAAATCAAAGTGCTCTCTCTCTCTCTCTCTCTCTCGCTCTCTCTGCATTGCGACAAGTAATCGTTTGAATTATGTAAATGCCAGCAGCAAATCAATATGCTTTCATTTTCAACATAAATGCCACATAAACGACATCTATCTAGATGTAAGCGTGCTTAAGTTATGCATTTTCTCGGGGCTAACAATGTCAAATGAGGACCACAAACTGAAGTAGTAGAGGGAGGAGAAGTGGGAGAAGTAGTAGGAGGAGAACTAGTAGTAGGCGAAGTACTAGAAAGAGAAGCTGGTCATAAATTTTCACTGCAAAGGAACTGGCAACTCGCAGAGTTCAAAGTGTGTCTCGGGCAGGTGCATTCAACACACTCTATCTCTCTCTCTTTTGCAATAGCTCTCTCTCTACTGCTCTCTACCGCTCTCTACCTCTCTCTACCGCTCTCCTTCAACTGCTTTGGCGATTGAGCTGCATTGATTTATGCCAATCACGATTTGCTAATAACTCAGCGGCAAAAGCGATGTTAGCTGCCCGCAATGATGTTGCTCTTGCTCTTGCTGTTGTTGTTGTCGCTCTTGCTGTTGCTGTTGTTGTTGTTGTTGCCGCGAGTCCTGTCATAATGGCAGTCATTTGAGGGTTAAATTGGATATGCCACTTGCGTTGACAAGTCGGTCACGTGCCGTGCCCCTAACAGGCGCACATAATTGACGTTTCATTAGCAGCATTTTTAAGCGAATTACCATGCAAATACGACAACAACAACCACAACAACAACAACGACAACAACAACGATAGCGAGAGCGAGGTAAGTAAGTAACCAGTCTAGTCGAGTGTAGAGTTTTCAAAACTTGCCATCATAATAATTAATAGAGCCAAGTAATGATGCAAACAGCTTATGGCGCAATTGGCGTTTGGTCAACTCATAAAAAACTGTTATTAGGCTTAACACACGCAACGCATATCAAAACGGACTGGGTTACCCCAAGCAGACGACAAATTTCATAAATGTTCAAGGATTCAGCAGCAATTTATGACATAATGAGGCAAATTGTGGCCACAGCCAATGAAATGGACACACAACTAGGGACAGCATGTGGCTAAATAGACAGCAGAGTGGGAGAGTATGATTTCTCTCTGTGTGTGCGTGTGTGTGTGTGCATGTGTGTGTTTTGGGGCACCTTTTTATGGGCTGGCCCTTGCCCTCTGCATATATTTTATGTAAATTACAAGATTATACTGTGATTTGGAACAACTTACAGCTGGCCTGGGGCCAAGTTAGTGGTGTCAGCTTAACGCATTCAGATGCCAACAGTCTGGGTGTCAATTTGTGGCCAACTCTAAGGTGTTGATATGTGACTAGAACATTCATTTGAACAGCCTATGTGTTGTTTGTTATTACATACAATTTGTAGCCCAAGACAGCGAAATTGCTGCAGATTCAACAACTCTGACAGCAGAGTCTATTTAAATACTTAATTTAATGTTCATTTAAAAAGTAAATAAATTTGCAAATGTAATGACAACTTAAGCAAATGCTCCAATTATAAATGTAACAATAATTCATTTAATTTAAATATAATTTCTAGAAAAAGTTTCTATATATTTTCCTTAACTGTAATGAAGAATTGCTGCAGCTGGCTGGTTCTTCATTTACTGCTAATTATTATAACTATTAAATTGAATATTGAAGCTTATTATCTCTCTATTAAAATACAAATAAGAAATGAAATTATTTAATTTATGAATTTAGTTTTTATACATTTTTAAATATGTTTTTATTATCTTTGAAATGAAATTGCTGCAGGCTACACAACCTAGATAATAGAGTCTATTTGAGTTCATCATTTATCGCAAATTATGAATATTGCAGCTTATTATATTCTAGTTATTACAATAATAATTAATATACTGCTTTAATATATAAATTTAGCTTTCATACATTTTTTAAATTATATTTTTATTAGCTTTAAAAGGTAATTGCTGAGGCCACACAATCTTGACAACAGAATCTATTTGTATGTTTCATTTAATGGTAATTTAAAAAATATATAAAATTAGAAAGTTGGCATTTAAATAAATACTTAAGCATATCTTCTTTCTACAATTATAATAATAATAAAATCAATTTAAATGTAGTTTCTATAAATTCTTAAAATTTTGTTTTAATGGGAGATTGTAGCAGAGTCTATTAAATTTAATTTTATTTAAATATTAAAATGAATATTGAAGCTTATTAACTGTCTGTTATTACAATATTTAATTTATGATATACAATTTTAGTTTTTAAAAATATTGTGAAATTTGTTTTTATTGGCTTTAATAGGAAATTGCTGAAGACTCGACAAACTTGACAGCATTTTTTGCTAATAATTAGTTTTAAAACAAATATTGAGCCTTATTAACTTGCTGCAATTATATATAAAAAGAATTAAAATGATTTACTTTATTCATTTAGTTACTGTATATTTTATAAAATATATTTTCATTAATTATCTAATTTAGCGCTAATTTAAAAAATAAATCATCGGTATTTAAATAAATTTACAAGATAAACAACTTTTAACAATTACTATAATAATTAAATCGATTTAATGTATTCCCTATAAATTGCTTAAATATCTGATTATTAAATTTAATGAGTAGTAAGAATGAGAACTGACAATACATTTATTTAATTTACTTACTACAAATTTATTTAAATATATTTTTATGGCAAAGTTCATTGAGAGCTTTAAGCAAGCGCGTGCCATGAAAATTGTTAGGGTATTCGCAAAGTTATGGTTGTTTATAGAAGTGCACGAGGAACTTTTATTGTGAAACTGGAAAATACGCTTTCTCTTGTCTGTGTTTTCCTTCGTATGGCAGGGGGAGCAGGGGGAAGTGGGTGTGGCAGAGGGGTGAGTGAGGCGTTGAAATCCCTTCAATGTGATTAATGGCTTGCAAACTTGTTTTCTAATTATTTAACACCCGAAAACTACGACAATTAATTATGTGGCTCAACAATAAAAGCGCTGGCCGACAATGTGGGCGATGGGCACACACACACTCACACACACACACGCACACTCACACACACATGCTAAGCACAACAATTGCAACTACAACAATAAATTTTATTGTTCACACACACACACACACACACACACACGCACACTCAGTTAAATGACACATTTTGTACACTCGCACGTCGCGCTGGGACTGGACGGTTTTTTTTTTGTTTGTTGTTTATTCAAAATGAAATTGTTGAACTTACCAAACAGCAGAGATACAAATAAATATACAAATGTGGATATGTGTGTACTATTTACAATGCAGCTGCGTTAATTGTTTTTTTTAAACGCACATACACAGAGCTATAGAAATTCCCTTAATGGCCTCACACACACACACACACACACACACACACAACACATGGGTATGCATTTAACTTGCAAGTTTTTAATTAAACGAAACTGTGACAATTTATTTAAACGATCTCATTGCAAATTGCGTTTAA
This sequence comes from Drosophila macrospina, assembly GCA_035042075.1. Classification (NCBI taxonomy): domain Eukaryota; kingdom Metazoa; phylum Arthropoda; class Insecta; order Diptera; family Drosophilidae; genus Drosophila; species Drosophila macrospina. The sequence continues at coordinate 1,337,764 of JAWNLW010000504.1, read as the reverse complement.
GCAAACGCATTTAGTTGATTTAAATGTCACCCCAATGCCCAAAGTATCGCACCCTCGTCAGGCGGGGCGAGACAATCCCAAGGAAAGCACAATTTATGAGAAGTGCGTGCTTTCCTAAAAGCACAGAAACTAAACAAGCGCATCAGTCAAGCGCACGCGACAGCCGAATACCCTGTGCCAGTCTGCTAAAGGAAGTATTTGGTTTATAATAAGTGAGTAATTAAGAAGAGCTTATGAAATACTCTTATAAACAGCTCATACTCGATCAAAAGCTGCGTGCTACATCACTTCATTCACATACACATGCATTGCAGTCATTCGCTGTCTCGCTCGCACACATGTGCTGGCTGCAAAGAGCAAAGCGCAAGCAATTCAATGCTCACATTTCTGAGCTGATTATCTTTCTTATTTATAGAGCGATCTTGATGAAACTTACTAGATTACTTCTCTATTGCATTCTTCAATTAACTGTTAAGTTAGAAGTGTTTACCCGATATACAGGATATACAAACTTCATGCCAAATTTAGTGACTCTAGCTCTTATAGTTGCTAAGATCGACGCAATCTTACAGACAATCAATCAGACAGACTGACAGACCTGTCTCAATCGACTCAACTATTGCTACAGATCAGGAATCTACAGAATTCACCAAGTCTACCACGCCTCCTTCTGCCTGTTACATTCTTCTTGCACAAAGCTACTATATTCCTGTGCAGGGTATGTAAACAAGCATAGCAGTTAAAAGTCAGCAGGCCAAGTTGGGCCCAGGCGGCCGCAAAAGAAATCTGCTCAAGGCAATTACATTTGAACATAATTGGCTTTAATTGTTGGCAGTGCCCACTTTTGCTGGCAGCTTATGCGCTGCTCAAGTGTAGGTCATAATGGCAGCTATCAGTGGGCGTCGGTCGAGGGACACGAGGGGGCGTCGAGGGGCCGTCGAGAGGCGTCGTGAAGCGAGAATGCGGAAACGGAAACAAGCAATTTTGCGGCAAAGTTACGAGTGCCACAGACAACAACAACAAGGAGAACAGGCAACAAACAACACAGACAAACAGACACACAGACAAAACAGGCAAGCAGCATCAGTAAGAAAATAAAGCTGTCCCACAACAATAAACCAAACAACAACAACAACAACAACAAGAACAACTCGAGAGTTGCTCATTAAACTGTGGCAAGTGCGGAAGAGGGGGAGGAAAAAACAGTTGTTGCGGGCGCAGGGAAAACCCTAAAAAGTGTTGCAAACTAACTGTTAGTGTTGGGCAGCAAACTTGGCCATCAAGTGTTGCAAATATTTGCGGCTGCTTTGTTAACCAATTGGCAAGTTGGCCAACTCAACGCATGTCTTTAAGCCACGAGACTTAATTGATTAGCAATCACAGCCAAATATCAAGCAGTATAAGTCTGCTACCTCTTACTCTACTCGAGTCTACTCTATTCTGCTCTACTCTACTCTAGTCTTATGCACAAGTACTTAAAGTACTTAATTGAGGGCCGCCAGAGTGTTAGAGCTTAATTAGATATATTTTACCAAATTATGTGTAGACAATTTGAAGAGGATGCGAGCAGAGCAAACTACGCAGACGGTTCTTCTCACTCACTCTCCCTCTCTCCCTCTCTCGCTCTCTCTGTCTATCCTTTGTGCTTGTGCTTGTAGCCTGGTCTTTGTTATGGCTAAACGAGCTGCAGCTCATTATGTGCCAAGTCTCTTGCCTCCTTTGCCATGGCACGACTCCTGCTGTTGCTCTATTGCAACTCGAGGGTGAAGTTTTAACAGGCAGACACTTCACATTTTGTTATGGCATGTTTTTGTCTAGCTGTTCCTCATTGTTTCCTGCATAAATGTTTAGCTGAAGCAGCGCTAATTAATTGTTTAAGCACTTACGCTCTAATGGCCACCACACACACAAGCACACACACACACACCACAGTGCTGTGGCCAACGCTGCGTATACTTAATGCGAGCGAGTGTCAACAAAAACGTGCAACGTCCTTGTGTCTGCCAAATTATTTTGTACACACTTACAAGTGTCACAATTGTGTTGCATTGTTTGCCAAATGAGACCGCATAATGTTTGCCAACTGACAGTGGCAACAACAACAACAACAACAACAACAGAAAGAACAAGGGAAACAACAAGAACAACAACACATTTCAATGCAACTTGCTTGCCTGTTGTCAAAAATTTTCACATACGAATGAAAATGCAATTAGAACTGTAGCCCAGCTGACAACTTCAGTGGCCGCAGAGTTATGAGCGCAAACTGCAGGGTATCTCAGAGTTTTTTATAGCCAGTGCCCATTCAAAATGGGTATAATAGCTTTGTGCTAGTGTACGTAACAGGCAAGAGAAGAAATGGCAGACCCTGTATAGCATATATAGGCTTCATCAGTAATAGGAGACGAGTCGATTAAGCCATGTTCTTCTGTCTGTCCATATGAATACGGCGATCTCAGCAACACAATAATTAAGCGTAGACAGATCTAACTTAACAGGTGCTTAAAGAATTCTATAGAGAAGCAATCCTGAAAGTTTCAACAGAATCGCTCTATAAATAAGAAAGATAATCAGCAGAGAAACGTGAGCATTGAATCGTTTGCTTTGCTCTCTGGAGCCAGCACATGTGTGCGAGCGAGACAGAATGACTGCAATGCAATATGTAAATGATGTTACATAGCAAGCACCTTTTGATTGAGTATGTGTATCTCTAAAGAGTAAGCTTAAATCAATTCTGAGTTGCTTCTATTATAATCAATATACCCAACTTAAGAGACTACACAGGGTATTTGCTGTCGCGCGCGCTCGACTGATTCGCTTGTCTTTATTTAATTTATTTCCTCCACATTTCATACACAACAATTACGCACTTTCAGTGTTTACTTGGCCTTGGTCTTGCTGCTGCAACATTGATCCTTGCTGCCCGCTTTGCACACACAGTTGCAGTCCTTGCAGCAGGAGCAGTTGTCCCCGCACTTGCTGTCCGTGCACTTGCAGTCTAGCGGGAGAGAGTATTGCAAAATAGATCGAATGGGGAAACTGATTAGTAATTGTTACTCACTTGAGCCGCAACCTTTGCAAACCATTTTGTGAAATTCTCTTGTTAAATTTTCAAATGCAACGCGTTGAATTCGTTTGAGTTTATTGTGAGCAATTTACAGGGCATACGAGTATTTATAGCTGAGAATCGAGCTGCAGTTTTGCACTCGCAATCGCAGAGCACAACAACGCACTGAAAACGTGTGCAAAATCAACAAAAACGTGTGCAAAGCGCTGCGAGCTTAACTCAATCGGTCAACAGCAGTGATAAGAATGATGAGAGTGATAACAATGATAAGATAACGATTGAGTCAACTGGCTCAATTGAACTGACAGTTGAGTGCGGTCAGTTAGTTAGTATGCGGTGCTTGTGCTCATTAAGAGCTAATCATAATTGCAACTGCTTTGTTTGTGCCCAATATTAAGTATACGCACTGCCAGCCACGCTTACCAAGTTGTTACGAGCCCAACGAGTTGAAGTGAAATTACCGCAAATTGCGAAAGTTTTTAATTGTTTATCTCGCTCGACGATGTTGTTGCTGTTGTTGTTGCTGTTGCCGAAACATTAGTGCAACATGGTCATGCTGTCGCTTTAGTTGAGTTCAGTTCAGTTTTGGTTTGCCATTGTCCTTGCCGCAATCAGAAAACAAAAATCTTTCCAAGCGGATGCTTTGTAATTTGGCTTATGCCTTGAGTGGGCTACAGACTCAGCTGGCGCGCTGTCTATCTCTGTCTCCCTCTCTCTCCCTCTCACTCTCTCTCTCTCTTTCGAGCTGCTCTGGCTGAGGTCAAATTATTAATTTAATATGTATCCGTGCCGCTCGGACTTGAGCTTCCGTTGTGGCAGCAGCTACAACTCGTTGCCGCGGCTATTTTCCTATTTTCCTATTTTTGCTAGTTGAAATTTGTTGTATGAAAAGTTAACGTGCCACTCGCTGCCCCCCTCTCTCTCTCTCTCTCGCTCTCTGGCAAGCCGACCTGTGACACAGTTGCCACAAACTTTGCACCATTTCCGCTGCGGCAGCAGCACTTCCGTTTTGTCTTCTGCTCCGTCGCTCTGACGCTCTGACGGTCCGTTTCGCCGTTGTCAGCTAACCCTGCCATAGCCTGATTAACGTTTAAACTCATTAAGATAACGCAATTTTTGGCGCTCTGCTTAATTTTGCTTTTGCAGCTGCCACCGTCACAGCTGCAGGGATGGAGAGCTGGGCAGCAGCTGTAACCGGGAAGCCGGGGAGCCGGGGAGCCGAGGGGGTCTGCGTTGTTTGGCAGTTGCCAAAGGTCACCCCAGTTGAAAATCTAAAATCTGTTGCCATTGTCTGCCGCTTGCTTGTATAATTGGTTTGTAAACAATTTCAGTTGCTCTTTGACAATTTGCTTGGCCATTTCATTTTCGGGCTAATTGCAAATGCGCAACAACCATTTGAAGGCAGGCATCTTATCAAAATGAAAACCCCTTAACTTTAATCGCAATCTAAATGTATATTGGCCAAACTTAAGCAGCTGCCATTAAAGCTGTTTGCAACAGACAGAAGGAGCCAACGCCGAAGCTATAAAGCATATATATGCTTGATCGGTATCAACAGTCGAGTCGATTGAGCCCTGTCCGTCTGTTTGTCTTCTTATCTCATCTTAAACACTTCTAACTTAACGGTTACTTGAAGAATGCCATAGAGAAGCGATGCTGACAGTTTCATCAAGATCGCTCTATAAATAAGTAAGATAATCAGCAAAGAAACGTGAGCATTGTGGCCAGCACATGTGTGCGAGCGAGACAGCAAATGGCTACGATATATGCATATGTAAATGAAGTGACGTAGCACGCAGCTTTTGATCGAGTATGAGTGTTTAGAAAGGAAATTCCTGAAACACCTGTTAGCTACTTTAATTATAATCAAACTACTTAATTCAGCAGTCTACACAGGGTATTACAATGTCGCGCACGCTCGACTATCCCACTTGCTTGTATTCATTATTTGCTCACCCTTAGTTTGAGCTTTGATGCAACTGATTCAAATGACTGCAATGAATATGTTTACAACACAATCACAATTCATAGTTGTGTCGCAAAAGAATTTCATTTATTTGTAAACAAAAGTTTAACTGATAAGAGATAAAACAAACAGACTGATAAGAGAGTCGACAATCAAATACAAAAGAAGTCTGTGAATAGCTGAATATAGTTGTTGAGGAAGATTTCGATTACAAACTCTATAGATATCTGAATATAAGTCTCATTCATTTGTCAGCTTGTGAAGCTCTTGTTCTAATTCCATATCCAAGCTGATTGAAGAAGCTTTCGATGACAAAGTCTATGAATGTGTGAATATAAGTCTGATTCGCTTGCCAGCTGCATGAAGATTTCGATTACAAAGTAAGTCCATAAATAACTGAATATAAGTATGAATGCTTTGTTAGCTTGTTAAGTTCTTGTTCTAATTCCATAGCCAAACTGATTGAAGAAGATTGAAATTACTCAGTAAGTCTCTGAATGTCTGAATATAAGTATGAATCATTTGGCAGCTTGTTAAGTTCTTATTCTAATTCCATATTCAAAAATATTCAAGTTTGATTGAAATTACAAAATAAGTCTCTGAATGTCTGAATAATATGAATCATTTGGCAGCTCGTAAAGTTCTTGTTGTCATTCAATAATCAAACTGCTTGAAGAATTTCGATTACCAAGTTAGTATATAAATATCTCCAAGTCTGATTCACTTACCCTACTTATACAATTCTTCTACCAATCCAATAACCAAACTAATTGAAGAAGAAGCATTCGATTAAAACCCATTACATTATGATAATTAATCGATAAATACCTCTCACATTCACTGCTTCTGCTCGAAGCCACGCACACGTTGTCTGGAGCTCTTTATATATATTTCAGATAGGGAGGTGCGGGTAATGCGATAGCTATACACGTCGAGCTCCTCCTGGACGGCAGCCATGGCCTTGAATACGCTGGATAGGGCCATCGCCTCGAAGGGTATGTAGTAGAGCAGGTGCTGGCCATATTGTCCCTGGAGTTCGGCAAAGGGCAACTCCTCGCTCATGAAGCTGAGCACATCGTTGTAGCGCAAGGCTTTGATGGTCCACGCATGATCCTCGCTGCTGGAGAAGCTGTAGTCGGTGCTTCTGCGGCGATCCTCGTCATCAAAGGAGCTGTAATAATCACCAAACAAACTGGAGCCAACGAGTTGCAGGTAAGTGTCCCGCACTCTGCGACCCGAGCGTGGGTAAATCACTTTTGTCAGATACAATTCGACGGTGCAGCCGCGGGAATAGAAGCTGGTCAGTTGATCCACAGTGCCGATGTTTTGCAGCGTGCCATTCACAATGATGGCAATGTAATCACAGAGCTCGATGGTCTCATCGATGTCCTCGGTGGTGAGGACAACAGTGCGACCCACATGCTTCAGCACATGTATCAGCTGCCAAATGCACAATTTGCTCTCCTGACTCACCCCGCGCGTTGGCTCGTCCATCATGACAGTCTTGGTGCTCGACAGCACAGAGATGCCCACTGTCAGCTGGCGGCGCTGCGAGTAACCCAATCGATCGATGCGCAAGTTCAAGTATTTGTCCAGATGCAACGCCTTGCAGAGGTTATCAATGATGTGGGGCACATGCCTCAGCTTGCGTCCATTCAGCAGACAATAGAAATGCAAAATCTCTCGAACTGTCATGTAGCCCAAGAGAGCATTGCCACCGGGACAGTAACCGAGATGGGTATACGATTCCGTTGGGTGTTCACGCACACTGATGCCGTTCGCATAAATCTCCCCACTTGTGATGCTCTCGGAGCCGACAGTTAGGGTTATGAGATCCGATTTGCCCGAGGTGCAAATGCCAAGAATGCCAAAGACTTCGTGTGGATGAACCGCAAAGGAGACGTTAGCCAGACGATATTGATTTCTCACACGCTTGCTGACATCCTTGATGACCAGCGGATATTTCTCCAGGTCGCTCTTCTGCAGACTGTCGACCGTCTCCTTCTCGTCCAACACATCCTTGTACACGGACGAGATCTTTGCTGGCGGCACGCTCTTCTGACATCTCTTGCGAATGTGGCGAAGGAAGTCCTCAATAAAAAATGGATGCTTCGTAATGATCGTCAAGAGTGTGCCGTATGAGATTTGCAGCAGCACAAGTACGACAATCTCAGAGAGTATGCCCGGATACTCGTAGTCCATGTAATCGGAGAGATGGCAACAGACCTCCTCGACGCGACAGCCGCCCAACTGTTCACAGGCTCTCCTCAGAGCCCGATTGATGTGCAGATTGCGCTGAGCTCGATACATATTCATTGTGGGCGACCAGATGAACAGATTGTAGATGGAATCCCAGCCAGGCATTTCGCTCAACTGAATCACGAGCATTATCAATATGCTGCTGCCCCCCAGAATGAGCAGTGTGATCATGAAGCCAAAGAAAATGCGGGCAAAGAGTGCGGCAACGAGATAAACAAACGGCAACACAGCCATGCCAAAGAGGAAAAGGACCAAGAACATTGAGAGCACCAAGTAGACATCGTCGTAGTTTCGCTTCTCGGCATTAATTACAACATCATGGACAACTAACAGGACCACCAGGTAGAGCACAACCACTGTGAAGGAGAATATATCGCCCAGTATGTGAGTTAGCCAGTACATGACCATGTTGTTGCCACTCAGGTAGATGACCCGCCTGCTGCCCGTCGTGAACTCCGAGATGAGGGGCACCACCATCAGGGCAATTGTGGCACACAGAACGAGCACAAGGAGATTACCCAGGCCGAGCATCTTGCTCGAGTGGACATAGTGTTGCAATATCAATTCATTGGAGAACTGGATGGGATGATTGGCGACGCGAATCTCGGACTGGGCACCTAGAAAGTGATAGGCCAAGGCATTGTGCATCATGTTGAGTGAGATCGGGGCGGCATGCAACAGATTGTTGTTCCAAAAGCAAAGAATCGCATCGGGACTGACATCAGCGGCCGTCACATAGAATGTCTCCACATCCAATAGGGAAACCGTCTCCAGATATAGGATATATGAGATGAGTTCCCGCCTGCCGACAAGATGGGTGAACTTGTGCAAATCCTGATGCCCGGCTCGATCCTGGATTCTCTTGTCGTGCAGCTCATATCCCTTGGACATGGTGTAGGCTGGCATATTCGATCTCAAGTCCACATGACGCTTCATTAACACCTTCGTATCGCGGTAGATGGCAGTGCTGATGTTCACCTTCGGCAGGTGGGGGAAGTGCGAGCTCTGCAGATTGACAAAGACAGCGACGGAGAGCAGCACGAGTATTGTGATGGGTATCCAAAAGAAGCGAATCAATTGAATCAGTTTCTTGTGCATAAATGCCCCAAATTGCTGGCACGTCCGCTTCAGCTCAACCTCCTCGTTGAGGGAGCTATCGAGGCAGTCGTAGAGCATGCGATTCATCTGATCGTGCTCATGTAAGTCGACATTGTCACTGTAGTCCTTCATGAATACATCACTCAACGTCTTCTGCTTCACCCAGAGCAGACCCAGGCCCATCTGGTTGCCCTTGAGCTCCAGTTCGGCCAGCAGATCGGCCAGCTGCAGCTCATGTCCACCTGGCAACGTGACATCAATCTTCCCAGAGCTGGGCAGATACTTCGCATAGGCGCCACTGGGAAAGTGTTTGCGCAGCAGCGACATAAACTGATTGTCGTGCACCTTGTTGACAGCCGTGACATCGCAGTGCAAATGATAGTTGTTGCAGTAATTATCCCTTAGACTCTTGCCCCGATCATAGCACTGCAGATAGCCGCAATAGATGACGGCAATGCGATCCCCAAGTATCTCAGCCTCATCGCAATAATGCGTTTTCACAATGAGCACTCGATTGCGTGACGCTGCCTTGAGCAAGTCCCACATGCGATACTTCCACTTCTGGGTCAAGCCCAGGCAGGGATCGACCACGATCACAGCATGATTGCCGCCGCAGAGAGCACAGCAGAGACTCAGGCAACGAGCCTGGCCAAAGCTGAGCGTGTCAGCGAGTAGCTCAGCCTCATCCACGTCCATCTGCAGCAGGTTTAGGTATTTATATATTTCCCGTACAATCTGACGATAGTTTCGCATGCCCCTCAGATGCATATAGAAGTAGAGATTCTCGCATGTGGTCAACTGATTGAACACAATGCTATCCGTTGGCAAAATGGTGCACAGGGTATCCGTTCCCCTGTAATGCTGTATATCAATGCCGTTTATGATAACCTTGCCCGACGTCATCGCCACTTCACCGGCGATAATGTGACTGAGGAGCATGTTGTGATCATTGTGATGCTTCAAAATCACGGTTATCTCATTGGGATGTATAACCATCGTGATGTCCTTCAAGTAATCCGTATCCCGAACATTTTTACACACATCTATCACCTGGATGCCATGATTCTTATCGAATAGCTCTTCATTCACAATATAATTTCTGAAGACTGAAAACTCCCGTTGACTCGTCGAGGAACGAATCGATTCGGGCTGCTCACTGGTGAGCGAGGTGTCCTCCACCGAGCTCCAGGTGTGCAAGCGCTCTGGCTCTTGTCTAAACTCCAGGATGCTCTCATCGCTTGTGTCTGTCGAGGTCGAGGACAACGGGGCGGTAGCGAGGGGAGCGCGCCGCTTGTAGGGCGTCGATCTCATGGGCTTTTTGGGAGAGGGCTTGAAGTAGGTCTCACTCAGGTCCTTATTGGATGTCGATGAGGGACCAATGCGCCGCGACGTCATGGTGCCTCGATCTGCCATATTCTTGGGCCTTACGGTTTGAGTTTTCTTATCTCGTATCTTTTCCGGTTTGTGGATTTTGTTATCCAAGTCATCCTCGTTTACGGTGAGGCTAACAAAGAGAAACCATAACATGTTCTTGAAGGTCGCACGGTTTCTCCAACGTTTGTAGATAGCGCTCAGTGGATAGTACCATTCCTTGGCCATTGTCAGCTTATCGATGTACATGCACTGCACTTCCGGGGGATATTTGTAGTGCTGATAGATCAGTATTAACATGTAAAGCAGCGAGTCGAGCAGCAGCATACCAATCACATGCAGGGCACAGAAGCTTTCGCCAGAGAAGTGTGGTATGTTAAAGTCCTGCCAGGTGAATCCCTCGCCGCTGCCCTCGAACTCCAGGATGATGTTAATGCCAATGGCCAGACCCGTGTCATGGGAGAGGCAGCTCAGCAGCTTGTAGCCAATGGGGATGTCATAGTAGAATATCAAAATGAATGGATATGGAGCAATTGTAATCAGACGCATCATCAATGCATATTTGGCGTTCTTCCTCTTCTTGATGACAACCACGGAGATCATCAGAATGAAACTGCAATTGGCGCAGACGTAGCAGAGTAGAAAGCAATAGATTGGCAGCCAATCGCTATACTGAAAGATCGAGTGCGTACCCCAGGAGGGGGTCAAGATAATCAAACATAAAAGGCTCGATATCAGCTGCAGAATGAAGATGATCACCAGCCAGGCACACCAGTTGAGCTCCTCGATCCGCAGCATCTTCATGATGCCCCTCTCGTTCTCATCGGTTATGGCCTTGACAATCGCATAGCTGGGAAATGCATACATGAAGAGCATAGTGAGGGCCAAGAGTATCTTCAGATGCGTAATGTACTGATCCCGCACATGTCGACGATATGGGAATCTAACCATTTGCATCTTCGACACACCCGCATCGGCGAGACTCTGATTGCCCGACTTCAGCTTCAGATACGACATGGCGATGGCATGTTGCAGCTGCACGAATCCCTCCTCGAAGTAACCCGGCGGTATTCCAGTATAGTTCGTTGCTGCCTGTCTCGCCCCGTGCTTATGGGCTAGAGAGTACAGTTTCTGGGTGGCCCAAAGCAGCGGAAACTTTGGATTCGGTGATGTTCTCAGCAATGGCGGAAACCGCAGCTCGTAGTCCAGCTCCATGGGCAACTCCGATATATTCGATTCAGCACCTAGAAATTTCACACCAGCCAAATAATTTGTCTTTTGCATGCGCAGCTCCATCTCGGCATCATCCGCAACAGCATCGTAACCATCCAATTGCAACTTCTCCACAGTCATTTCAATGATCTGCTCAAAGGGCCTGTAGTTAGGAGTATAGTAAAGCTTTGGCACCAGCTCGACACTTGAATTCTCTTTGAGATCCTTCAGCTGCATATGCATCTTGTCCAGACTGTCGATATCTATCGGCTGATAGATCAACTTGTTCTCCACCTTTGGCACTGTCAGGCCACGCAACAGCGACAAAAACGGCAGAAAGACCAGCGAAATGAGAAAGTTCTTGAAATAATAACTCTTATACGACTTCTGTATGTTGAAAGTTTTCCAAAATGCCAAAGCAAATTTACGCGTATTATTAAACGATTTGTTCTGCTCACGGAGCACCGCCTCCGGATCCCAAGCGGCGTAGTGCATCACAAGGATTATATTCAATTCACTTTTGAATTAGATCAATTGAATGCTGACTTTTCACTAACTGAGAGGAATTCATATATTTCGCTCAGTAAAAATTGAAAACTGACAATAAATGCGAGAAATTCCATACGTGTAGACTGTATTTACTGCAGTAAATGAAATCGGCAATAGAATTGTTTGATGGCATCGAAATTGACATTCCGTAAATGCACTAAAAACAATTTCAGTTTAACATTTCATCAAAACGTTGCGGGGGCCTGAACAACTAGCAGCATTGGGTATGAGGAGCCGTCATGTGGTCAAACAACAAACCAGGCGACAATAACAACAACAACAAAAGTAACAACAACTACAATAGCTACAACAACGACAAAGGACAAAAGACAAAAGACAAACGACAAACGACAAGCATCAGGGAACTTCACGCATAAACCGAAAAATAGGAAAATGTGGAGCGACATCGCAATGAAACAGCTGCTGCCCTGCTGAGCTGTGGTTGCACTTTATGCCAGCAATTGTCAGGGAAAAGGGGAAAATTCCCAGCACAACACATACACACACACACACACACACACACACACACACACACACACACACACACACACACACACACACACACACACACACACCACACCCCGACACACACATATGAACGCATAGGCATGTAACGGTCCCAAAAATGTTCTGCAATATGCGTCGAGGGGAAAATTCATCATAAATTTTATGCGACAACATGGGAGCCAAAGCTAAACGCAAACTTTTCATATGCTCCTCAAAAATGTCACAACTGCTGCTAGAGATTTATATATGCTGTAAGCAGCAAGTGTAGGGTATATGCAACGTATATGTAATAAGCAACTAGAGCGATTAACAATGCATTTATCAAGGAAATACAACATTACTATTATTTATATAGCATAATTATATCTGCTGTGCATATGCAAAAAGTATAGGGTATCTGCAAACTAATAAGTAATAATAATTATAATTTATTAATACATTAATCAGCATTTATTTTTCAAATACAAAGTACAAAAATATTATTTATACAGCATAACTATTAGTCGATCATTTGTACACTAATGTATCTGCTGCACATTTGAATTGCACAACCGAATAATGAGACAATACGATACCAGCTAACAGTAACGGACGCAAAAACCCAAAAGGATTTTGCTGCCAAAAATGTTGTTGTTAACTCAATTTGAAGATTTGCATAAATGTCGTCTCCAAATAGTCCGAGTAAACTATTGTTTTCTAAGTGCCAACAGCTGTGGTGTATGCCTTAAAGGTCGCAGTCAGAGTCAGAGTCGGAGTCGGAGTCGGAGGCACGGATCAACTGACAGTTGAGCACAACTTGTCTGCATTTATAGCCATTTAGATACATACATTTGTATAGACTTGTCGAGATTCTTTTCAACACTTTTTAGACCCGGTACCCATTATATAATAGAGTTTTGCAAATTCATGTAACAGAATGAAGCAGCTCCGCCTCTGTAAAGCATATATATTCTTGAACATCGTCAACAGCCGAGTATACATAGACATGACAACAACAACAACAAACAGAAGGGGAAATAACTAAAAATGTGTGCACATGCAAACGCAGCAACTCAACAAAGGTAACGGCACTGCGCTCAGTTCGCGCCGCTCTTTCTACCCGCTCTCTTCTAAGAGTGAACGATATTGAAAGAGCATCACTGAAACAACAGAAACTTGCAAAGCGGATAATGAAAGAGAAAGAGAAAGAAGAAATATATATTGCTATTGACGATTACCGGTGTGAATTGCTATGGCGCAGTTGCTAGAGCGTTGATACATCAATCAAGAGGTCCTGGGTTCGAGTGCCAGTCGATTCATTTTGTTATTATCAATGTGTAGTGAATTTTTATCTCTTTTTTTTATTTACTTGAATATATTATTGTTTGTTTAGACAAGTGTTTTCGACTGGAAATGCATTGCACTCATATTTACTTTAGGCGCTTGCAAATGCATATCTTTATATTATTATTATATTTGTATTGTAGTAAGTAGCATATATTTTTGAGTGTTTAGTTGTGCATACCGGGTCTTATGCAGTCGAGCAACTCGACTGTAGCTTTGCTGCTCGTCTCAGTGTTGTTGGGTACTTTGACATTTTATAAGCAGCATTATGATTATTTGCCATTTGGCAGAAATCCCTTGCTATCTAACCTTCTCTCTCTCTCGCTCTCTCCCTCTATTTCTCTCTCTCTCTCTCTCTCTCTCTGTGTATCTATCTATCTCTATCAGCGCATTTGCTCGTATTAAGCCGGCAATTGCCGTTGTCATCGAGTGCCATCAATTGAAATTGCATCACATCAAAAGTTATAAGTTTTCATTACACGCTGACGTTCAATATGGCGCTCAACTAATACATCAGCAGGCGGGACACACACACACACACACACACACATAGACATGCATAGCAACGCGAAAGTTTGTCAATGTGCCAACAAATGACATGCATTGACAACGACGATGAGTTGAAAGTGAAGAAGGATGACGCAATGATGCAAAGGATGTCGCATAAAAGTATGCAACACTTGACGGCGCTGCCAATGTCACAATTATTTGGAGCCCCGCTTGAATGCTGTATATGTGTGTGTGTGTGTATGGGTGTGTCATACATTGCAGCTGCAGCGTAACATTTGCGCGCACTTTGATACCAAAGGCAAGCAAACTGTTTGACGCGAGGCAACCGAGGAAATCACTAGAGAAACTTTTTTAATGGAATCAAATCAAATTGTTCGGAAGCTGTAAAAAGCGATTGCACGGAAGCGTTTTTGAGTTGTTGACAGGCGGCGACAACCACCGACAACCACCGACAACCGTCGACAACCATCGACAACCGCCAAGGTGCACAAACAGCGTTAGAAGAAAAGTTTGTAAAGTTACAAAACGACTATGACCCCAAAAAAAAATCACAAAAAAATAATAATAAAAAAGCAGCGGAAACGGAAACGGTAGAAAGAGGCAGAGAGCGAGAGAGAGAAAGAGAGAGAGAGGGAGAGCACAAGAAAAAAATGTCATAAGTACACACTTGAGAGCTGACAGCAGTCACAGGATCCAACGTCAATAGAGCGTCGTGAAGTGTGCTTGTCACCGTTGCACGCCATGCCACGCCCTCTTTAGCAGCTGCTGACTGCTGACAACTGTAATTGGGCAAATGAGAGGTGGGGCAACGCATCGGATACCTAGTACAAGTGCAGCAAAAAGTTGCCGAACAATGCTTTGGTGTTACCATTATATGGCCCATAAGCTGTCGCTGCCATTGCACTTTGCCAAAGTTGCAAGGCCATAAAAGTAGACCATAAAGCTTGTACGCTGTTCCACAGTTCGACTGTGCCATGCCGCATCCCCCTTGTCGTAGTCCAAGTTCGCTGCTCAACACTCAAAGCGCCGTTAATCAATGGAGGCAGTCTGGCAGTAAAATCTCAGAGTAGCCACGGCAAACTAACTAATAATTCTTGTTGACACCCGCATAAGTTATGCCCATTGAACTTGAGCAGCTGCAAATTAAGCCAATCAATTCATTAACACTCCCCTGTCAACTGCACCCCTCTCTCTATCACACGCTCTCTCTCACTCACTCTCTCTTTGCTGCTCTGTGCAGCACTTTCTGTTTCAACTTTGAGTGGCAATCGCGGTGCGGCGCATGAAAATTAAATTGTCGAGCTGCAATGGCAAACAAATTTTGCTCAAATGCAAGCCAAATTGCAGTAGACACACACACACACAGAAAGAGAGAGAGTAGAGAGAGAGAGAGAGAGAGAGAGAGAGAGCGAGAGTGCGAGAGAGAGAGAGAGAGTCAAACCCGCACCACATCACCTTTGTCTTGCTGGCAAAGCAGATTAATTGCCAATGAGTGTGTACAAGTGTGAGTGGAAAAGTTTTTCAGAGTTTTCCAGCTCACTCTAACGTGCTCTTCCTGCAAGCTCCCTCCCCATTGCTCACTCCCCTCACCACTTGTGTCTGTGTGACACTCAAGCGAAGGGGCCCACGTGCATTTTATCTCTAGCTCCGAACTCAACACAATTCGAGGTTTTTGAGGTGAAACAAATTTCCGGTGACATAAACTTAATTAGCTTTTGTTCGAGCTTTTGTTTTATGGTTTTGCGGGTGCAAGTCTACTATATATATATAACTCTGTGTGTATGTATGCGTGTGAACGCTGTGTGAAGCCAGCGTGTTTGTTGTACTCCGTTTTATAAATGGCATATAACGTTGAAAGGCAGCATTTAGTTTTGATTTAATTGAGGCACTTAACAGATGTATCTTTAAGATACTTTATCTCCAGCTGCCAACAATTTTGCAGTTGCTAATTAAAAACGCAGACAAAACAAAGTTCTTGCCTGCCTCTCCTGCCAGATGACTTCAACCACATTCAACTGGCTTCCAACTGCTCAAATTCTATGAACAAGACATGATATTTACAGATAATATCAGATAATACTTGTGCGTAATACATATAAATCTCAAACCACAAACAACAACAATGTGGTAAAAGCAGAGAGAGAGAGAGAGAGAGAGAGAGAGAGAAATATGAGGAATAACAATAAGCATAACCAGCATGGGCAAATATAATGAAATTGAAAACTAAACTAAACTGAACTGAACTGAACCGAGCTGAATTGAACGGAACTGAACTGAGCTCAGACTAAACGTGGCTGAATAGGTAAAGAAAGAGCTCAAGTGAATGCCAAACAAAAGTTGTCCGGGGGTGTGGGAAATTGGAAAATGCGAGAAATGAAGAAAACTGCTCACAAACTAAACAGCAGAGAGCTCTGATTCCCATTGGATTTTGCTGCGACTCAATAAGCAGCACAAAGTTTATAAACAAATCTCAATATATTTAATAAGAGTGTTCGACTCGCATGCATGTGCGTGTGTGTGGGTGTGTGGGTGTGAGTATAACAGACCACCAACAAAAGTGGCTAAAAGGTTTTAATTGTCTGACTTGAGTATTGTTAAAACGTATACTTAATATAGCTAATGTTATTTTCTATTAATTTTCAAATTTTTTAATTGTTAAAAGATCATTTTGTAAAAATATATATTTAAACAAAGTTTATAATTAATTCAGTGTACTTTTTTTTATTTTAAATTAAAATTAAATATTTTTAATTTATTTTTCTTTGAGATTTACAATTATTAAGGAAATTACAAATAAATTATTTACATTTTGTTGATAATATTTATAATTATATTTATATTATATAAATATATATTCATTTTTTGTTAAATAATTTTATATTTTTATATATTAATATTTACAATTAGTAAAGAAATTTTATGTTATATAATTATTTATTATTTTTATTAATTTGTATTTAAAATTATTTTGTTATATCGCATCTTTAAAATTTAGTTGTTATTATTATTAATATTTACAATTATTAAAGCATTATTACTTTATATAATTATTTATTATTTTTATTTATTTTATCGCATATTATTTATTTATATTACACAAAAATTGCTTTGTTAAAATTTAGTTACATTTATTATCAATTGAAAATTATTGAGAAATATAAGCGTAAGTAATTTAGTCGCCTGTCTCTAATAACTATAAGCATTTACATGAATGTATAGATATACTACACACTCACACACACTCACACACACATATGCACACTCTCTTATATGCGTGCTCATAAATAGTTCATCAGCCACAGAAGGCTAAGAAGTCGCCAGGTAGAAAAGTTTTGCCTTTTCTCCCACTCCTGCCGTGCAACAACGGACGCATAGGCAAACTGACGATATAATGATCTCCCCTGGGGTATCAGCACTCCCCATGCCGCTGCTCCCCCCTCTCATTCAGCCGGCAGCCACAACTCAACTGCAGTGCATTGAAATTCCTGCGGCATTTCTCAGCATCACCTTAATCGCCTGCCAAAGTTGCTTATGCTTGCCATTCCGGTTTTGACTGGCGTCTCCTCAGGCTTCGTCTCCGTCTCCCTCTCTCTCTCTCTCTCTGTCAACGTCTCACCACTCCGACGCCGTCGCACATCTTCGAGTCGCTCTGCGGGCTTGGTATATGGCCCGGGCAATATTAACAGGAAATGAAATCAAAAGGTTGCCTTTTACTTGATTTTCCCAATTCCGAGTGCTGCTGCCCCCGCAGGACTCTTCATTGTTCGTGCGCCTTGTAGTTTAGCTTCATCATCTGCACTTGGTGGTCCGTAGCCTGTAACTTGCTTAGCTCTCTGCCTTAGCTCTGCCTTAGCTCTGCCATGTGGCTTCACCTACACCATAAACTCGCAGCGCAGCTACGTTTCCGTTCGTTTCATTCGTCATGACTGTAAGCTGCTGAGGAGTTTGCACAGTTCGTGTTGTTCAACTTGTTGTTGTTCTTTTTGTTGTTGTTGTTGTTGTTGTTGTTATTGTTGTATAAGTAGCTCATCTGCGGCTGAGCGCATTTTATTTGTTTCAAATTGAGTTATGCCTAATGAAAATCAAATAAGCCGCAATCCAGCCGGAAATGTCGGTTGTAGCTGCTGCTGCTTTTGCGTCTCTCTACTCTTTCTACTCTCTACTCCACTTGCCCCTGTCAAAATTCACCGCATGTCCACTTGGCAAGGGCTCATCTTCACGCCTCTGCTGTGTAAATACTTTAGACAAATTGAAAATGCCATTGAAATGAGCTGCAAAACAATTATGATCATTCAGACAAATAAGTTGAAAGCTTCGCGCATTACGCATACGTCGCGTAGACCACAGAGAAATTTCACACTTTACTTGACTGGGAACACTCTTAAGAGGTTTCCACAGTGAAGTGTGAATGCAAATAGTTACGAGTAAATTTACATATTTCACACATAGACTCGTCTTTTAGTTTGCCTGCTGAAGGCGGCACAAACACTACAACATTTTGTTTATATATATATCAAATTTCCTGGCTCACACTCACACTTATAAACATGATATCTGTTTATGAGTTAGACCCAGACAGTGACACGGGGGGGAGGAGCGTTAAGTGCAAGTGTGGAAAATTATTTAATGACTTTTCTGAATTTGAAACGGAATATGTAAGTGCGTTGCGGCCAAGTGGCCAAGTATGGCGATGATGATGATGCTGATGATGAGGCCAAATATTTGCATACGCAAAACTTGTCAGAGCCAAGCACTGCTGAGTTGTTAGCCAGATCCTTTCACAACTACCAACTGTGAGCTGGCAAGTGGCAAGTCATTTAACACAACCTGAGTCTTGTCCTAACCCCCTTGGGACTTTGTTCGTTGCGCATTTTTCTACAGTTTTTCTTCTTTTTTTTTTATTAATTATTAATGCGTCTTCCAAGTGCCACCGCCTAATGAAGCCGCACTCCAGCTAGAGCTGATGATAAGGTCGACCTGCTGCGGTGATGTCGTCGTCCAACATCAACATTAATTTGTACAGGCGACAGTTGAAGGGGATGAAGGGGATGTAGACGCAGTAGTCGCACATAATTTGTAATTAATGACCAGTTAAAAGGCAAACCTTGAGAGAGTCACAGAGTCACACAGTCTTGGCCTGGCTGCGATTTACAACAGCAACAGCAAAATGGCTGACAGTCAAACGCTGATTTATGGCCATAGACCGCAAAATTTATATGCCATCCGAGAAGTGCCGATGCGAGTCGACTTTCCTGCTGATTCCAGCTGATTGCCAGCTGTGGCGTCTGCTTGTCTTTACTTGCAATCCATATTCAATATTGCCAACATTTGCATAGAGCATAGCCGACTGCCAATTACATTTGCAACAAATCCAGCAACAAACTCTGAAGACAATAAGACTCTTATGCAGTCTGCTTATTAGATTAGTTTCTTCGAGTCTCTAGCATTGACAATGCATATGAAAGTGTATACATAATTCAACATTTCGATATGTACATTCTTTATCCTCTTCTTCTCTTTTTTTGCTAGTGAATTTGCTTTTGTCACTGCAGCATTTGAATGTGAAATGTCAGTCACAAGCCGACAGGAGAAGACAGGGCAGGGACACGGCAGGGACAGGGCAAGCCAAGGGCTTTATGCTCATCTCGGCCAAGTTGCTTTCTCATAGCTCAACTCTTTGTAGGAGGCACAGAAAGAAAACGAATAGAAGAAACTGTTTCATTTTGTTGCTGATGCTCACTAGCAACCAAAGCGCAATTTGTCTTCTGCCAAACAGCCTCGATAGTCAATGCTGAGCCCATTTACATTCGCTTTATTGCCACAGGCGTTGCTTACCCCCTTGCATCTATGCGAGTCATATAAAAAAAAAAACAGAGAGAAAGAAGGAATCTCTCTATGTTTTTTTGAAAGTTCAGCTACTTTTTTGGCTCTTCTTGTGAGTTTGTCTGCGGCTGCTGTCACTCGGCTGGCTTAGTCGCCCCGATTGAACTGCCTGCAGGCCTAAGGCTGGCAAGTCTTCAGTCTGCAGTCTACAGGGCCATTCAAATTGTAATTCCTCAATTATAAGAGTGTCTATGGCATGCCTATAAATATTTGTTGCCTGACGACAGTTTAATACTGTTCAGCTTCGGTTGCTATGCTTTTTGATTAATGGCTGCCCTCGATTTGATGCACTGGCAATCCAGTAAAATCACAAAATAGACAGAGAGACAGACAGAGCGACAGAGAGACAGACAGAGCGACAGATAGACAGAGAGAGAGAGACAGGGAAACAACTCAACATAGGGAAACAACATGAGAGATAACACGGAAAACACAGTTTTTGCTCTGTTTGCACTCTGTTTATTTTGCAACCAACTTTTAGCTAAGTGCAAAACAATTTACCCAAATAAACACACACATACACACACAACCAGTAACACACACACTAACGCACACACACACTCAGTTAATTGTTCCCCCGACTTTTGCCGCTTTGAGTCGCTGCCACAAAGCACTGCGCTCTTTGTTGTTGTTGTTGTTGTTGTTGTTGTTGTAAATTCAACGAAAGCTGCTAAAAACTTGGCCAGTGTTGCACTCATCCGCGTTGCTTTTTTATACCCTGCACTCATTGCCATTGGGATTAAGCGAGTATATCTGCTGCAAGCGCATTTGCTGATCTATAATCAAAGGAATTCGCAACTTGTTTATGTGCACTTCAACTTAGTAGAAAAACTTGTTTATCAAATTGCAAATTTTAAAGCGTTTTTTCTGCTCTCCACTTCTCTCAGTTTTTTCATTGAATTCACATTTCTATCAAGAACTAAAAATAGGTTCAGTTTCAGTTTGCTGAGTCGAGTACTTTCTTTCTTAACTGTTGTATTATGCTAATGCAAAGATAGGGTGTCCCCCCCCCTTCCCCTCACCAGCTTCACTCCATTTTCCCCAACACTTATGTTTGTTGTATGTGTTGATTGTTGACTCTATTTGTTTTTGTTTTTTGTTTTATATTGTTATGTTTTTCACACATACTCGCACAATCTAGGTGAGATTGAAGGGTAAAAACTGTGTCAGAAGCTTTGGCAAATGCAATGCATTTGTGTTATAGTTTTTAAGTAGCATTACGCTGTGGCATGCGTATTAAGTAGCTGCCACAAATACATCTTGCCACAAGACCAGCCAACAACTCATTAAAAGTAAACTTTTGTTTTGCAAACTGCATAACTCGTAAAAGATTTGAGCAGACGAGCATTGCTCTATTGGATAATCTTTAAATTAATGAGCAAAAAGCATTTGAAATATTTCATTAATTAATTAAACTATTTACATGTGTAAACATATAATATGTATAAATGATTATGAATGGAATTTCATTTAATTTAATTAACTGTCTAGGAGTGGAGATATCCAAAGAGCTGAAGGGATGCAGAGATAGAGAGAGTGAGAGAGATAGAAAGGTACAGAGTGAGAGAGAGAGAGAGATAGAGAGAGAGATAGATAGAGAGATAGATAGAGAGAGAGATAGATAGAGAGATAGATAGAGAGAGAGAGAGAGAGAGAGAGTGAGAGAGTGGGAGAAATTTAGATAGAAAGGGAAAGAGTAAAATAGAGATGGAGAGATATTTAGATAGAGAAGGAGAGAGTGAGATATAGAGGGTGAGCTAGAGATGAAGAGAAAATGAGATAGATATAGAGGTGGAGAGAGAGAGAGTGTTATATAGATAGTGAGTGAGAGATAAAGATAGAGAGAGAGAGAGAGAGAGATCGTGAAATAGAGAGGGAGAGAGTGAGATAGATAATGAGCTATTCTGGGAGAGGGTGAGATAGAGAGGAAGAGAGTGACAAAGAGTGAGATAGAGAGAGAAAGAGAGAGAGTGAGAGAGAGAAAGAGTGAGTGAGAGAGAAAGATAGTGAGAGAGATAGAAAGAGAGATAGAAACAGAAAGAGTGAGATAGATAGTGAGCTATGGAGGGAGAGGGTGAGATAGAGAGGAAGAGAGTGAGAAACAGTGAGATAGAGAGGGAGAGAGTGAGATAGAGATGGAGAGAGAGATAGATAGAGAGATAGATAGAGAGAGAGAGAGAGAGAGAGTGAGAGAGTGAGAGAAATTTAGATAGAAAGGGAAAGAGTAAAATAGAGATGGAGAGATGGAGAGATATTTAGATAGAGAAGGAGAGAGTGAGATATAGAGGGTGAGCTAAAGATGAAGAGAAAGTGAGATAGACATAGAGATGGAGAGAGAGAGTGTTATATAGATAGTGAGTGAGAGATAAAGATAGAGAGAGAGAGAGAGAGATCGTGAAATAGAGAGGGAGAGAGTGAGATAGATAATGAGCTATACTGGAAAGAGTGAGATAGAAGAGAGTGAGAAAGGGTGAGATAGAGAGAGAAAGAGAGAGAGTGAGAGAGAGATAGAGTGAGTGAGAGATAGTGAGAGAGATAGAAAGAGAGATAGAAACAGAAAGAGTGAGATAGATAGTGAGCTATGGAGGGAGAGGGTGAGATAGAGAGGAAGAGAGTGAGAAACAGTGAGATAGAGAGTTAGAGAGTGAGATAGAGATGGAGAGAGAAAGAGAAAAGAGAGAGAGAGTGTGAGATAGAGATGGAGAGAGAGAGAGAGAAAAGAGAAAAGCAAGAGAGTGAGACAGAGAGAGCGAGATAGAGAGAGTGAGGGAAAGAGTGAGATAGAGAGGAAGAGACTGAGAAACAGTGAGATAGAGAGGGAAAGAGTGAGATAGAGATGGAGAGAGAGAGAAAAGAGAAAAGAGAGGGGGAGAGTGAGATAGAGAGTGAAAGAGTAAGATAGAGTTAAATACATTTGCACTAGGCTATTATACCCTTTTTATACCCTGTTTAGCATATTTTTAATGGACACAGGGCATTAAATATAAAATTGATATCAAAAATACTGTTTATTACTTATACGTAAATCTATATGAGTCAAGTTGCTTTCGCCTCAAGAAACTTTTTGAAAATATTCGTTGAATTAGCTTTTTTCGCTGTTTGGTCTTAAACAACAGCGGGCCAAGGCGATAATGACGACAAGGAGGACGATGCCGCGTCGACTCAAATAGGTCGTTGCCTGAGAACTTCAGCAGACTGTAAAATAAAATAATTATGAGCAATAAATTTGCAGGCGCGTTAAAAATAAAAAAAGAGAAATAAAAAAAGAAAAGTGTCGCGACGAAGGCGTCGACAGCAGCGGCATTGACGCTGATAATGAGGCGAGTGTTGGCCAAAGGTTGTTGGGGGCAACCTTAAAGGGCGAGACAGTGGGACTGGGAGCAATTATGTCAGCAAAAGTGTGTACAACATTTAATTGGATCGATGCGAATGGCATGCAAAGCAGCAAAGGCCGCTGAACTAAAGAGCTGGACGAATCATTTCAAAGATACTCCACATTAAGAATTCATAAGATATTCACTTTGTAGACAACAGACGACTGAGGACAGAGAACAGAGGACAGAGGACTGTCGGCTCGGCTCGGCTCGTTTGGCTAATTCAATTGAAAGCCTTAAGTGAGGCAGCAAATCTACTTGCAAACGACCCCAAAAGGCCAACAGCGAGAGCGGGTCTCATATTTTATCGCTGCTGTCCTCTGCTGGCTGCAGTTGCACGTGCCACACTCTGGCGGCAATCTGTACCCGCTTTAACGGAGAGCGTAAATTTTCACTGGTACGCGGAGAAAGTCTTATACAGATTTATTTCATTCGCAGCAGCGCTTTACCATCCTTTATATAATTTCAATTATCGCCTGTTGGCCGTGTCATAAATTAACGTAAAGTCCTGATTGCACCTGCAACATTCATCATTCACCGCCAGCGATTTAATTAAGTGCAAAACTGCGACACAGTTATGAACTAGTCGTGTACGAATCGAGTATATTAAGCAGTTGCACGGCATACCTATCTGAGCATTGCGCTTCTGTGAGCACACAATGCAAATTCTAGGCACAAACGGGACGCAAATCTCACAGTCTGGTCACAAATTTCGTTGACACTCCAACGGGCACTTTGGCTGGCAAAGCAAGGCACGGATTGCATATTGTTGTCAACAAATGGCAGATAGTTTGAGCTGAAAAAAAAACAGTCTAACTGTCAAATGTTTTACTCAAGAGTCGTAAAAAAAGGGAAAGAGAATGAAAAGTTGTGCAGCAGTTGTGGCACACCGTACAACGTTTGCCATGCCACAAAACATCAAAACATCAGGAGGCAAAACTCTTGCAACGAGGGCCAAACAAGTAAATGCTAACAAACGGAAACAAACAGCTGCATTAGCAGACGCAAATCAGCAGCAACAACAACCTGGACAACAACAACAACCAGAACAACAACCAGAGCAACAACAGTGCCTGCAAAAGTTATGCGCTGTTGAGTTACTCACTTAAAAATTCGAAACACAAAACGGAAATATGCAGAAGCTCGGGTCAGCAGCGGAAATGAGCCAGACGCCATGTTTGCTATCTCAAATACCCTGTTGCTGCAAGTACAGTAGACACTCCCAAAATGGAAACACTTATAAACCGAAAACCATAAATTCTTACTTTAATTAAACATGCTTTTCCTCTTATCTAATAACTCTCATTCAGTAAATTCACTTGGTTTTTTATAGAATTTCCTTTAGCGGGTATCTACTGTATTCAGAAGACAATTACTCTATTATCTAGTCGATAGCCCACTATTAAATGGCATCAGTAAGTGTTATCTATTGTGAATTGTTATTTAATATGTTTATGCCAAAAAATTTCTGTGCTTACAGGGTATTATATAGACGTGTGTATTCAGCATACAACTACTCTTTATAACTAGTCCATTAATGCCATCAACAAGTCTTATCTATTGTGAATTGTTATTTAATATGTTTATGCTAAAAGTGTGTGCTTACAGGGTATTCTTTAGTCGTGTGCATTCAGCATACAACTACTCTATATAACTAGTCCATTAATGCCATCAACAAGTCTTATCTATTGTGAATTGTTATTTAATAGGTTTATGCTAAAAAGTGTGTGCTTACAGGGTATTTTTAAGTCGTGTGTATTCAGCATACAACAACTCTATATAACTAGTCCATTAATGCCATCAACAAGTCTTATCTATTGTGAATTGTTATTTAATATATTTATATGCTTACAGGGTATGACATAGTCGTGTGCATCTCACTTACTACACCTTGCTACTTGTCATTTACACTGTCCTATCCGCTAACGAGCAAACGCTAAGGCAGCGAAATGATGAGACGCTTAGAATCTTCAGCTGAAGATTTATGAAATTCACTTTGATTGCAAAGGTGGCAACTGTGGCAGGTGTGGCATGCCCCTTGGCCTATCTGCAGACTAGTTGACTCGGCTTGGCATGACTTGACTTCATGTAAGTGCTACCTTAAACCGCTACAAATTAGTGATAATGAATAATTTCCCCAACGGTAATTAAGTGCATCATTAAAAGGTGCTTAATTGCCAGTGGAGGCAGCTTCAGCATTGCAACCGAATGAAATTGAAGTCCACGCAGATGTGTGTGTGTGTGTGTGTTTGTGTGTATGTGCCTATGTGTGTGTGTCGCTCTCTAAACGGTTTTCCAATTACCAGGTAGCTGAGTCTAAGGCAAAAGTCATTTTCAGTTTGCATATCCGCAAAACTGGCGCTCTGAAACAGCATAAGCAACCCGATTACGCCTGCCTGCGGATTGTCGAGCAGCCACACCCGCACCAGCACTCGCACCCGCACTCGCATCCGCTTCTCCCCCTCCCACCACTCTGGCACTACTGAAAATGACTGCCTGTCTATGCACTTATCTGTGAAACGGTCGAAACTCTTTAGCCTGGCAGTTAGCGACCAAATAGACCTGTAGTCTGGCTATCAAAATTGTTGGGGCCTGTTGGGGCACTTGCAACATGGTGCATGGTGCACGGTGCGGGCTTAGCTTTGGCATGTGTGCGATTTGATGTACGTGCGACACGTGTTTGCCGCTAGGCAAACAATCAGTTGACCAGCTTCACCTTCTAACCGCAAATTAGTTGCGTCGCCGTTGCATGACCAACGGCAACCGTTCATATAGCTGCTCCAGCAACAGGGCAACGCCGGCAATGCTGAAGCCAAAGGCGAGCACAAACAATGCACCGGATATGTCGTCCACGACAAGTGGTTTCGGTGCCTTCTTGGACACAAAGCCATTCACCAGATTGTACAGCATTTGTACAATTTTCTTATCCAGATATTTGGCAACAAACTGCAAGAAATTACGGCAAATTAGAAATATCTTATGTAATTTAGATGGAAATAGTATTGCCTCCAGTTCCCAGTGCATGTAGAGACCCGTCTCCTGGCAGGTGCGTATGTGCCTGTTCAGTTGCTCCATCAATGTCCAGCCGCGTATGGACACAGCACGCGTCCAGTCAAAGTAAAGATCATCACGCATTACCTGCAAGAGTCAAGGAATGTTTGAATTGCTCAAACAGCTTAATAGATCCATCTACAATGCGATCCTCTAGAGCTGCCAATGTGACATAGTTGCCAAAGTTAAAACTGCCAGAGCTCATGCGTTCAATTCCCAGTCCATAGTTCGGACGAAAGCTGGCATTGTACATGAAGTTATAGTCTCTAACTTCAAAGCTACTCGTGAGTATCTGATCCGACAACAGATCCGACTGGGCCACCGTGTGCACCCAAATAATTGAAGGAGCTGCCCATTTCCACTTCATTTCTGCCCATTTATCAATGGTGTTCACTGGGGCACCATAGAAGGGCACCGTCAGCAGAGACTTCAGTTGTCCGCTGTAGATGTTCTCCAAGGTAATCGTGGCACAGAGCATTGAGGCCAGAAAGAAGCGTGTGGCGAAACGATTAAAACTGCAAGTAACTTCAATGAATTATCGAATATGTCAACACTTATTCGATACACTCACGTCAAAGGGGCTGAAGGTTGCTGAATGAAGAGCGCAAATATGTCCAGGGTGGACCTTTCCAGGTTCTCAGTATGCTTGAATGCCGCCTGTGGTCTCTTCTTGTCCAGAAAATTGTTGGAGTATCTCAGCACATAGAGAACAAAGCTGCAGACGAAGATCGTGGTAATCAGTAGAAGCCAGCTAGCGCGATTGAAGGGCAGAATATCAGTGCACCAAGCAGGCAGAGGTCTGAAGACAGATGAGAGATAAACAAATTCTAGATTGAGACGAGAAATATCAGACTCACACCGGCGCTGGTCCGAGAATAGTAACTGCCGAACGAGCTATGGGATGCGAGGTCTCTGTGATGCCATTATACCAATTGTAGATACAACCAATGGCCAGCTCCACGCGCTGCTTATAAATGTCACCCAACATGCCGTCGGCACTTTCGTTCTCATAGATGCTGCCCCAGTTGTCAGCGCCATCTGTGGAGGGTTAGCGGCGTTACGGGAAGCTCTTTACTATATTGAACTATATATATTGTATGTACAAATACTATAAATTATAAATATTATAAAATAATAATAAATATGAATATTAAAATAAATAAATATTACAAATAATTATACTCTATAATAATATATATTAAATGAATGAAGTTTAAAATGAAGTTAAGTTAATTAATTAAGTCAAGAACTCAGAGCATGTCTTACAGGCCTCCACACGCAGATGACAGTTGTGGACCTCGCAAAAGGTTTTCATAATGTTCGCCTCGGATCCGTCGTAGGCAATCGAGCGGTTGGCCTTATGCGGGTTAATTGGATCCTCATTGCCAGTGCCAGCTGCCTGTGGTGTGAGCGGAGGGGGGGAGGAGAGGCGAGAGAGTATACTAAGTTTAGGCGGCAGTGCCTAATTGGCGTCCATTGTTGGTCAGTCGAGTGACTCTTCTAATTTACCAAATGGCTTCGTAATGGTTGGCACACTCTAAGCCACGCCCACACCACAACAATAGACACCACACACACACACACACACATGGACATCGACACTCGGCGGCAATTAAATGGAAACACGTAATTTAAATCAATGTTGTGCTAAAGCCGAGCCATAAACAAAACCACATGTACACGCTTGCGGCGATCTATGTGTGTGTTGGTCTGTTTATGTATGTATATGTATGTGTGTGGGTGTGTAAAGGAGTTGCTGTTGTTGTTGTTGTTGTTGTTGTTGTTATTGGCATAAGTGTGTTTACAAATGTGCGAATGTCCTTAAGGCAAACAATTGAGTGCGAACAAAACTTCCACCAAGTGACAACAAAGAATTCTTTCAACTGTTTTGTTTTTGTTTTGATGTGTGTTTTGGCCATGTGGTCTGCACAGTGTCCCAAGTACAATTGTAAATGGACATTAGACTTAGAAAAGCACAAAACATTTTAACATTCATTGTATATTAACTTATAAATGTTAACTGAATAAAAGAAAATATGTAGAAGTTAAAAAAATAAAAGATACTTTTAACTAATGAGAGAATAATTATAAAATAGTTGCTTCTGTAAGACCGAAGACTAAATTCTCTTACAAATTGAAGCAATTAGTTGTTAGACAAATTAAGTTATAATGTTATTACTCTATTTAAGCAGAGCGAAGCATGCTTATCATCAATAAAATAAAGTAAACATATCAAAACAAATGATTTACAAAGACATCAACAGAATTATGATAGCATCTGAAAGGCAACAGAAAAGGGAGCACAAAATAGAGCAACATAGATTTCAGTTACCGCAATCGTTGTTTACAACAACAACTAGAACATCAGCAAATAAGTTTGGCTAAGCCCGGCAACCAGCAAGCAGCAACCACCAACTACTATGAGTAACCCCACCACCACATTGAGCACCCGCTCAGATCAGAGACAAAGACAACAGAAACAACGTGGGTAGGGGAGTGGAGAGGAGAGGGGAGAGCAACCGCTGGCCATTTATTCATGACCACTTGGCACAGTGCTCTAATGCGACGAGGACACAACATTGTGGACAGTGTGCGGGCAGAGAAGGAGGAAGCAGGAAGGAGGAAAGAGGAAGGAGGAAGGAGCAAAGGGGACATGGAGAAGGACAACCAATTGGCTTTGCTTAATGCCAGCGTGCAAATCTCCGACATTTGTGTGTGCTTTGGGCGTGCCAACAACAACAACAACAACAACAACAACAATAAGAACAACAAGAACAACAAGAACAAACAAACACGAACAGCAGCAGGAATAACGATAAATATAAACTTAACCGGCAATTACTTACCACATAATTAGTAACTGTGTATGGCACATAAGTAATGGAGCCCATGCGGAGCGTTCGCCTCTCCAGATTGAGCAGCTTGTTGGGATAAAGTTCGACTCGATGGGCAAAAGTTTCGTTCGGCAAGAATGCGTCCAAGAGTATGGCATCCAAA
The DNA here is from genome assembly GCA_035042075.1 of Drosophila macrospina. Lineage (NCBI taxonomy): Eukaryota > Metazoa > Arthropoda > Insecta > Diptera > Drosophilidae > Drosophila > Drosophila macrospina. Next base: position 1,308,597 of record JAWNLW010000504.1, on the reverse strand, counting down.
TTTCCACTGGCACCGACAAACTTTTGTGTCCACAGCTCGAAATTGATGTCGCGGTGTGGTAAAGTGGCTGTGGCAGCTTCAGCTTCGGCTTCAGCTTCAGCTTTAACTCCATCTCCAACTGTAGATTCACTGTGCGGCCGCACGAGCAGATGGTGTGGGTAGACTAAGGCGCATTACCAGCACAGCAATTGGTTCATTGTTCAATGTTGAACAAGGGCGAAAAGACAACAGCCAAATTAAGTCACAGTCAATAACAATAACAGAAAACACAAACACACACACACACACACACACACACACACGCACACAGAGGGAGAGAAAAAGAAAAGTTTACAATTGAACAAGACGCCGTCGAGCGTGGAAATTATTGGGCAGCGGCAAAGTTTAAAGCCAACAACTGATCAACTGATGCGCACCCTGCGGCACTTTTTTCCACACTCTGTGGCAAGTTCGAGTATGAAAGTTTGTGCTTTGAATTTGACTTGTTCTGTCAGTCAGTCACCCCAGGGAGCCTCTCACTCAGAGCAACCAACTGAACTTAGCTTAACAATTTCGCAGCAATTATAAATGTTTCACTCGAGAATTAAACTGCGCAAAACACAGAAAGCGAAAGGCTAAAACAGATAGGTTAGACTCTAATATATATATCGATCTATTAGCGATACAGCAAATGGGCTAAGAATTATCATTTAGTAAATATCTGTTGCCTGTTGTCTCATATCAGTCTTGACTGATTCAACTTGTTTAGACTTTTAAACAAGCTCTGTCAAAGCAGCTTCTTTCCAAGCTGCAGCTGTAGTTCCTTGTAAAGTGTGCTTACTGTCCGACTGCTTCATTTAACTTCATTTCGAGTTACAGTACTTACATTGCAATAGTTCCGTGCTTAGCAAATCCTTTGGATTTTCATGCTCACACAGAAACATATACATTTTATCCTTAAGTCGCACATTGGCGTTGCGTGTGGCAAAGTAGCGTGCATGGAGGAACTGCTGCGTTTGTGGCAACACTGTAATAAAGCCCTGTCAGGGACAGAAGTTTCATAGAAGCGAATGCAATTGCGATTTAATTCAAATGAACACACACTTCGGTAACGCTGGAGTTCACAGTGCGTAGAATTTGCCATTTGAGGCTATCGTCAGCGTTGTCGTCATCGTTATCGTTATCGTTATCATCATAGTCCTCGTCAACGGGTATTTTGGCCACATTGATCCATTGCAGCTTCAGCGGTTGACTGAGATTACGCAGCGACAGTTGCAGGGCATCCAGATACTCCAGCTGGAGAGGAGTTGCGTCTTGGCTAACATTGTGCACGATCAGCACAGAGTTAAGGCTTGCAAAGTATTGACCAACTAGAATAAGGGTTAAAAAGCATTGTCAGGCAAATGAAATGTATCCCAAACTTACCTATGATGTGGATGAGCTTGCTCAATTGCCCATGTTGCCGAGTCATCAGCATGTTGAAGCGCTTTAGGCCAATTGCAGCAGTAAACCGAGTCTTTTATACGAACTTGTTTGCAAATTACTTGACCATAAATTGGCTAACAAATTGAATTTAATGAGAGTCAGAGCTTAACAGCTTAACTGCTGTTTAGTTACCGCAGGCCATGTTTGCATACGCATTAGGATAATTAAAGATACACACATCGCAGCTCATATCAATGTTGTTTAGTTAGGCCTTCAAGCCAACGACAACAATGCAAATAAATACTCAAGGGTTACAGGACTCCCTCATCATCATTGCATTAGCCAAGTCGAGGCATCAAATAAATTCGATCAAAGTTTGCCCAATTGTTTTGTTGACCGCATGTAAGCAGCTAAATCATAATTCATATGCAAGCACATATTTACACAAGTAGACCAAACGGATAACTGATAGCTCCAGAGCATTATTCAAATGAACTCATATTAGATTAGTCTGTCAGAGGAGTCAGAGGGGTAAGCGTCATAGGAGACAGAAAGCGCAAGCACATTAAAGCTGCGACTCGAGAGGAATCACATTAAATCTCTACTAAGAAGCTTTGACTTTACAAGCTTTAAACAATTTTGAAAGCACATTAAAGTAATGACTTGAGAGGAATCACATTAAAGCTCTAACAAAAAGCTTATGGATTGTGAGGAATCACATTAATGCTCTACCAAGAAGCTTTGACTTTATAAGATTTATATGTTTGAAAGCACATTAAAGCTGCGAGAAGAATAACCTCACATCTTTAACAAGAAGGCATGTGAAGATTTGGCTTAATAACCTTTATAAAAGTTTGAATGCACATTAAAGCTGTGACTCGAGAGGAATCATATTAAATCTCTAACAGGAAGCTTGTGAATTGAGAAGAATAGCATTAAAGCTTAAATAAAAGAAGTTACGCTAACGCTTTGACTTGGCAGGAATCAGGTTGGGAACTCTAACGACAAGAAAGCCCTTCATGGAACGCTTTGATTTAAGCAATGAGCTTTGGAAGCTCTGACGAAAAGAAAGCCCTAAACAGCGCCTCAAGTTGAAGCTTTGAATAAATCATTTGTTTATGCAAGCCATAATGACTTGCAGAAAGCACATTAAAGCTTTCCAATTTCATTCAAATGTATAAAAACATTAACAAATTAATACTCACCAGCTACGTTTGGGGCTCCGACTTAAAATAAAACACATTAAAGTTGCAACTGAGAAAAAGCTTTACCAAATTTAAATTACCATCTAGATTAGCTTAGAGAAATGCATATAACAACTATAGCTTACAGAAAGCTCATGAGAGTTTTACATACTATTATTAAGCTCCAACTAGGGAAAACAATAAAGCTTTCGCGTGCGCTTAAAGTTCATTATGTTAACAATCAATGAAAGTGATATTGTGAAATATTTAAAGAGTTAGAGGACAACTGCAAAACTGCAGCATATTTACGGAGAGAGCCGTGTGTGTGCTTTGCCAATTAACTAACCAAACGAACAGCCCTAATCCAGCCGCAACTACAACAACTACTACAACAACAATGACAACAGCATTGCAAGCAGTTAACGCATTGACTTTCATTAAGAATGCGGATAAACAAGTAAGCGGAGGGTCGAGAGCTGAACTGGTAACTGAGACTCGACCAAGTAGCAATTGAAACAATTCAATTGCTCGCTAAACGTGTGTGTCTCTGTGTGTGTGTGTGTGTGTGTGTGTGTGTTAGTTAGTATCTGTGTGTATTTAACCACAGCATTGCCAGTATTCCAAAGACAGATTAAGGGATTTGCACAGAGAGTAAAAAATGTGAGAGAGAGAAAGAGAGTGCAGCAGAGCGAGAGGGGGAGAGAGAGAGAGAGAGAAAGAGGTACCTACAAAACGAGAGCTTAACAGCTGCAGTTAGTCGCCTGAGCCGCACTCAACATTTGTGGACGCACAGCAGGCGGTGATTTTATTGTGCATGCAAACTGCTGTGAATACACGCACACACACACATACACACACGCACACACAGACGCACACACACACACACCTGCATACACACATTAAGGCATTATCCTGTTCCCATTGGCATAGTAAAAAAATCATGGCCCATGGCAATTAAACCGTCAAGTGCGTTGGAATTTGCAGCTAAAATAGAGTAGACCAGGTCAGACAAGAGTTGGCATTTTGGCTAACCAAAAATATGCTGGCCAACAGTCAGTCATGGTCAGATAGAGAGAGAGTGAGAGAGGGGATTGGGAGTGGGAGAGAGTCTGTTGTAACTTCGGAAAAATTAGGTATATATGCCAAACGTAAGGTGGCTTAATTTGTTAGCTTTCTGTAAATAGGCAACGTTTATCCATAAATATGCGCAGGCAAGCTCACGTCTGTGCATGTCTGTGCAGGTCTATTGGAATTTACACAGCTTACACACGCAAACATCGAACAGTATTCACAATCACATACACACTCGCATTCACATTCACATTCGCATCTCGCATTCACATTCGCTTTCGCATTTCACTGCCAACAAACCGACCACTAACTGGACTTTCAGCCTGGCCCAGCTGCAACAACATATGGCCAAATGCCGCCGTCTGGGCATTTCATGAAGCTGCCTGGCCCAGACTGTTTGTCTATTAGTTTGTCTCTCTCGGTGCGTGGTTGCACTTTTGCCAAAAGTTCTTGGCATTTTTATATTTTCTTTTCTTTTCTTGGTTTCTTGTTCCATTTGCTGCACATTAAATGCAGTTGCAAGTTAATGAAAAGTGTTGCCTCATGCGGAACACTGCACTTCAAGGAATACGTTTGCTTTAAATATGTTAAGCAAATAATTGTGTAGACTTCAATTGCAGTCGAAACTACACAAAAATCTGAGACTTAGCTGAGCGCACGCGACTGCCGAATACCCTGTGCCGTTAACTAAATTAAGTATTCTGATTGTAATTGAAGTTAGTAACTTAGAGGTGCTCAAAGCATCTTTTGAGATAATTATACTCGATCAAAAGCTGCGCGCTACGTCACTTAATTTACATGTGCATGTATAGCAATCGTTCGCTGTCTCGCTGGCACACATGTGCTGGCCGCAAAGAGCAAAGCACAAGCGATGCAATGCTCACTTTCCTTTACTAATTATCTATCTTATTTATAGAGCGATCTTGACGAAACTTTCAGGATTAATGTTATATTATATGCTTCAAGCAGCTGTTAAGTTAGAAGTCTATACGCTGAGAAATGTTGATATAATTTTTTTTTTCTATTTCCGGAGAACAGGGGAAAGGTATCTAAAATCTAAAGTTAACACGATCTGAAGAGAGTATACAGGAAGCTTAATGTCAATTTGAGTGACTCTAGCTCCTACAGCTGCTATTTCAGCAAAAAGACAGATGAGCATTGCTGAATCAACTTGACAGTTGATGCTGATCAGTATATATATATATTGAGAAGCGAATTATCATATATAGATATATATCATATCATATATATCATATGGAGCCAGCTCATAAATGCATACATTTGCTTACACGTGTATCTGTAGCTATCAATTTAATTAATGCGTGTAACTAACACGCCATTTCACAAGCATTCAAAGCCATCACATTCAATCTATCGCATTGAGCGTAAGGTTTATACAATGTGACAGATGTTGACTGGTTTGCAAATGGGAAACATAATGCAGAAGAGCATACACTCACGCACACGCTTGGCCAGAACAAAGCCATGCATAGAATTGTGACAGTATTTACATGTTAATTAGCTGGCACATCAAATTTTACCACAGCGAACGACAGTTTGTCCTTGAAAGGACGACATGCATTTTCTATATAGATGCGAATATAACAAAATAAATAGCAAGGCCGAGGCATGTAGAGTAATATTACTCGCACAATTATGCAGATTGGCTACACTTACACACACACAAACGCACACACGCACATTGGGGACAGCAATTGCTGGGGCAACGCAGCGTATACGTAATATGCGCAAATATTTGCTAACTGAAGCTGAACGTCATGTTTGCTTGACTGTCCGTAACTGCAGCTGCGATTGTTTATTTACTTTGGCAATTTTTTCATTCTTTTTTGGGCATTGCAAATTGCATTTTTGCCATGATTTGTAAATAGACTTGAGTATTACGGGTATTTGTATTTGTATTTGTATTTGTATTTGCCTTCTGTTTCCTTCTTTTTCGACGGGGGTAACTCCTGTTTCTTTCTCTCTTTCTTTTTTGGGGTTGGGCGCAAACACTCGAGCGTGTAAATGTACACAGTGAAATAAAACTAAAATAGAAACACATTTCATTTCCGTAAGTTCTTGCAACGGGAATATGCCACAAGCACACACTCACATAAGTTGCACAGTGGTTTGCACAATAAATTATAAAAAATTCGCTTAAGTAAATACAACTTTTTTGCAAGTCTTGAGATAGAACTCAGCTCTGGGTAAAAAGAGAAAGAATGCATTTTAACTGTATGTGAACATAAGCAACATTAACCACAGTGCACAGACTTGCCACACACACAACAAACAGTGGTGCAACAAGATGTGGCAGCGAGCCAAAGAATCTACAAAGTGGAAATAAACTTGGCGATAAACCAGCGAAATCGATTGGAAATTGTTTAACGAAATTGCAGCTTAAAGCGTCAACGCAGCTTGCAACTGTCATTTTGGCAACAGTTGCTGTTTTTTTTTTGTTTTTTTCTGTTCTTTGGGGGCAACTTGCAAACGAAATTGAACATCAGCTCGATGATTATGACACAAGAGTCTCAGTTAGACATTTGCTGGGCGAGTGTGGCAAAACGAAATGTTGCAGTTGGATTTTCCTGATAATCGCCTCTTGTTCAAGTGTGCAATCCAACTGAACAGCAATAGCAACAGCAACAAAAACAAATTGCAACAAGAAACTGTTTAAATGGTAACAATGCTACGGCCATAGAGTCAGCAGAGCGGTCAAGTGCTCTGCGCCGGAAACGAAGTGTAATGAAAGCGTGTAAAGTGCAAATCGAAAATGCAATACAAAATACTACTTGGACTACTAACAGGCAGCTCTCGCTCTGCCTCTCCTCTCTCTCTCTCACCACTTGCCCACCTGCTGCCTACCTGCCTCTTCTGCTTTTGGCCAAATTACCAATGTCGACATGGCGATAAGGCGAGCGAGACGCTTGAAATGAGGCTTACATCCTGAAATTGTAACTACGCTGCACCAAAGTGTTGCAACTGCTTCGTTTCGTTCTTCTTGCTCTCTTCTGCCATCTTCTTCCTGCTCCAAATGATTTCGCCTATTTGCTAAATTATTTCTTTAATTAAATGCTGTTAATTTTAATGTTGTCGAGGCAGCATTAAATGCCTGACTTATCAGTGGCACGTGCAAAAAATCACCAATAAGAAAAACGTGGAAAAAATAACAACAAATTGAGAGAAAAAAAACAATAACAAGTTTAGCAATTTCCGTTGCTCTGCATAATGTTTCAAATATTAAATTCAGTGAGTAAATGAATGCAAAAGATTATTGCATTTGCGCTCGAAACCAAAACACATGTTCATGTGTGCGTGTGTGTGTGTGTGTGTTAGCATTATCTGTCTAAACCGCATTTTCATATATTATTAACAATTACATTGCATTCACAAAACCACCAGCGAATTAAATATTGATAATTGTTTTTCCAAATCGCTTTTCCTACCAGCCTCCACCTCATAAATGCATAATGCTTACCCAACTATGTATAGTATGTAAAAGCATATTTATTTATTTTAATTTATACATATATTTATTTAATTTTATTTATTTTAGTAATCAAGCTTTATTGCTAGCTGGATTTAAATTTCATTGCCAACAATTTGATATAAGAGAATTTAGAAATTTTTCAATTATCAAACAATTTTAGACTATTTGTATAGCTTTTGTTTGTCTCTTGGTTTGAGCAGTTTTTAATTTGGCTTCCTTTTTTGTTATTTTGTTATTTTGTTTTTGTTTTATTTCAATTTTTTTGCAGATCATAGTTGGTTGCAAAACCCGTAAATCCTTTTGTTCAATGCGATGCGGTGCCGGCTGTGCAACAATTAAATGCAGGCAATTGCATTGCGCGCTGCAGTGACCCCCTGCAGTGACCCCTCACCTGTGCTGAGTATGGGTCAACTCTTTTATGGGATCAGTATGAATGGAGGCACACAAAACTGACGCTGGTTTATTCATATAGGATTGGCTTTGGCAATCAATGGACAACGTCGACGAGGACGACGCTGACGATGACGATGACGGCGATGGCGACGGCGACGGCGACGGCGACGACGATGAGGAGTCGAGTGAGTCGCATGCAGTTTGGTTTTTCCAATTCTGTCACAGATTTTCCGCAGCAAATCAATGCACATGCGGTTGCTGTGGGCATCTATGGGTGTGCGTATGTGTCAAACGTGATTGAAACGAACAAAATCAATGCGAATTATTTGGTTTTCCAATTCGTTACACTTCACTACAGCGCTCAGTTAATTAACGCTAGCTTTTTTTCTGCTTTTCTTTTATTTGCATTGCGAAGTGACCTAAAATGCATGCTTTGCCGCTGATCTTTTAATTGTTTTATTTTATATATATATATATATGTATATATTTATATATGTATATATATCATATATATTTATGCATAGATATATATTTCAATTGCGCGTTTCAATTGTTCATCAAATAGCCACAGGCTGAAATTTATTTTAGACCACCGCATAAGCCGCACTGCTCATTTGTAGCCAACAAAACCGCCAATTTGGCAGTGTGGCCGTTGCCCCAAACAAGCCCGCAAACACACACACACACACACACACGTACACACACAGACAGGCAGACAGGCAGACAGACAGCATACATGTATGTGAACCCATCATTATCAATACCCGAAAACATCAGTAAAAATGTCGCTTGGTTATGCAACATTCACGCACACACACACACACACACACACACGCACACACATTTCGTTTGGTATTTGCAATAGAGCATTTTAAGGTGCTTGTAAAACACGAGGCATGAAAATAAACCATGCTTATCGCACTTTAATTTCTCTATATATGCAACACCAACCAAGCACTTGTATGTCTCGCTCTGCCTCTTTCCATCTCCCCCCAATCGCACTTGGAGCATTCGCCGGCAACGTAAATAAAAATTTATGACCACAAAAGTATGCTACAAAACATGAGCATAAAATGATTATGACGATTATGTTGTTTGCTCTTGTTGTTGTTGCTCATATTATGGCCAAGAAGAAAATACCAACAGCCAAGATGAAACATCAACACATGTGCAGTGCTAAACGGTCACACACACCCACACACCCATACACACATACTCACATACTCACATATACATATGTATATATTTATTGGCACAAATTGCTTTTTAGTACACAACTCTCTCTCTCTCTGTCGTTCTCTCTTGTTATATTTTTCTTATATTTTTTATTAAAGCAATAATAAAATATTCATAAAGATTTCGTTTACGCAACGATGACAACATTTTACCGCCTATTTTACAATAACGCCTATAAATACATGTCTGAGTGTGAGTGTGAGTTTGAGACATTCTTCCATATGAGTGTAATGTTTATTTATAAGTTGTATTGACATTGCCGCCACCCCCTTGCCAGTCCTTATATATGTATATATCACAGTTTATTAGCGCATAGTAGTATGCATGAGTTATTTGTGGTTTCGATTTTAAAATGATACGCTGAATGTGTAACTGCGATATGTTCATTTAAATGACACCACGACAAGCTGTGGCCGCGCAATCATGTCAAGAATTCAATATCAAAATGCGCGCACAGCTGTCCCTGATGACATCGAGGAGCACAGCAAACAGCCCCCCAAAATTCATAACTCCTCCACCCCTGCACAACTCAATTGCACCCCTCACCCGCACATTGTAGTGCCCCATTGATGAACTGGCTTGTATAGTTATGAGAGGATGTAGAGCAGGGCAAAGTTTGATTACAAATATGAAGCACGCTTATAACGCACACAATCTAACACGAGCAGTGCACTGTGGTTCAATACACAGTTTTATTGCTCGAAATCGTTTCAGCTTAAACCGATTATGTGTACAAATTGATATTACGCATTAAGTTTTATCTTAGTTATGAAATTTTAATTAATTTTTATATCTTAATAATCCAAATAAAATGCGGTTGAGTAAGAGCGAGATAGAAAGAGATATAAAGTACTTACCCCTCCACTCGTCAATCAGTCTAAGCATCAAATATAATCCGCAGTTGCACTTGGCACAATAACAAAAAACACATCACAAAAAACACATAAAAAAAAACAAAAACAAAAAACATGTGAAGAACAAAAAGCACTTCAGTATGACAAACACATGTTAATTTATATTTATTTTTCGCGAAATATTTCATTCTTCTAACGGCAAAAATAACTGTAAGTGCCTCTCGGAGCACTCGGCAGCTGGCAAAAGAAAAGGAGAAAAAACTAAATCGAAAACTAATAACTGAAAAAATATGTATGCAAACAGGAGAACTCACTCAAATTGTAATTAATGCGGTATTCCAGCTCCTGTCGCACTTCACTCCGCATAAATCACATTATTTTATCACTTTAATTGCAGAACACAATGCCGAATTATAAATTTTACGACGCGCGCGCAACGCGTGATCGGAATTGAACTGAGGAGCAATAGGATAATCGAGTCGTTCAATGTACATGCTTTCGTTAAGTTAGCGACGATTGCGTGAGCCGAACGCAGACACGACCTATCATGCCAAGAGATATGCTTGTGCTAATTCATCGTATTCGTGCTCACGATTCTAAATTGTGGATGCATAGTCTTTTTACTGTTGCAAACAGCAAACAACATTTAACAATTTGTTATATGACCAAATCAGTAATCAAGATAAACTAAGCAATATTTAAGCAAAATAAGCAATTCGAATATTTTCAATTCGCATAACTTTGGTAAAACTCAACCGATTTCGATAAATGAAGTCATTTTGGTTATTGTTTCTCCTCTAAATTGATTTGGCATCTTCATTTTGTTTATTTAGGCAATTTAAATTTTTTCGAAAAGTTTGCATTTTTTGCATACATACCCCTTGACATTTTTTCGAAATTTTCGACTGTTTCCAATTCGCATAACTTTGGTAAAACTCAACCGATTTCGATAAACGAAGTCATTTTGGTTATTGTTTCTCCTCTTTATTGATTTGGCATCTTTATTTTGTCTATTTAGGCAATTTAAATTTTTTTGAAAATGTTGCATTTTTTGCATACATACCCCTTGACATTTTTTCGAAAATTTTCGAATGTTTCCAATTCTCATAACTTTGGTAAAACTCAACCGATTTCGATAAACGAAGTCATTTTGGCTATTGTTTCTCCTCTAAATTGATTTGGCATCTTCATTTTGTCTATTTAGGCAATTTAAATTTTTTCGAAAATTTTGCATTTTTTGCATACATACCCCTGACCTTTTTTCGAAATTTTCCAATTCGCATAACTCAACCGATTTCGATAAACGAAGTAGTTTTGATTATTGTTTCTCCTCTAAATTGATTTAGCATCTTCATTTTGCGCATTCCTAACTGCATTGCTTTGCTTAATCAAGGAGCATATGCAGAAGGTTGACACCTCATAAAATTATGTGCAACCGACAACCATGGCAACCATGCTTATGACCACTGCGGTCAAATGAGCAAGAGGGACAGAGCGACAGGAGTGATTGGCTATGCGTGAGAACGACTGTAAGAAGAGAGCAGATAGCTTCAATGAAGTAAACAGCAGACAGACAAGCTTCTGTTGTTCCATCCCTGCTCAAGCAAGAAAAGTGAAAGTATTTTTATGAATAGTGTATTATTTATAATTTATAATTACTTAATACTTATAATATAATAAGAGTAATAGATTCAGTCCCACATTTTTCGTACTGCTGTGTCTTTGACAATACGTTTCCCTTGATATTTTTTGTCCCACTGTACATTGGCCCAAACAACATAAAGTGTTTGCGTGTGTGGAATGCATATAAAAGGGTGTTTCCAATTGTATTCGAACGCTATAGAAGTTCACGGTGCTTAAGCGAAGTTAAGTCATTCGTGTCAATTGATATATCAGGATCATGGCTGATGATATTGTCAATCAACTGGCAAGAGTTTAGAAAGCCGTTAAGAAAATCCATTAGTTTAATTACCCGGCGAGTCCAAAGATGTGCCAATGGCAATGGCAATGGCAAAACAACAGCAGCAATAACAAAATCAACTCGCACTTGCAACTGCAACTGCAACAAATTGCTGCTCTCAACATTTCCGATGTGCTTTCCGCTGCTGCTGCTACTGCTGCTGCTGCTGCTGCTGCTGCTGCATCTGATTACTTAATGCATTTGCACATTTGGCCAAAACAGACAGAAGGCAAGACAGAAGTTGACATGCTGCCATTACTCCCGACTGATTTAGTATCTGTGGCAACAGTGCTCGATGCACGACTACTCGATTATTCTGGATCTCTGCTTGGTTTTAATTAGTGCACACGAGTGGCGCTCGTTAAAGGTTGAAATCCAGTTTCCAGTTTACAGTTTACAGTTACGTATTTTCTATTGGCCCATTCATTGCAGAAGCGTCAACACCGAGCCCTAGCCGAAGCCCAAGCCCGTAACCATGCCGTGCCCACACCCCTAATTGAACCCGGACTGAGCTTGGGCCGGAGGTGAATCCATGGCCGGAAACCGTGCATGTAAGTAGTATATACAAATACATTTAGGTGGATTGCAGTGGGACAGATTGTGTGTCATTAAGCTGATACACCGGGCCAGCCACCCACAATTCCAACTGATTGCCGTTGCTAATGCTGTTGCAATCGATGCTGACTCTGTGCGGTTACAATTGCCAAAGCAGGAGCAGAAGTTATCCGTTGTTAGCTGTTGGGTTGCTGCCCGTTCCCGGAAAGACGGCCAAACACTAATCAGTTTCTGTGGTTAACGCTGGACTGTGGCCCTAATGGGGCTTTAATACGTTATTGAATTGAAACAGAGTTCGATTTCAGTTCGAGATAAACATATATAACATTTATATATTTTAATAAATATATATATATATAAATATATTCATTTAGCATCCGTTGTCCGTTACATTCATTCACTCGTCATGTAATTACATATTGCACGCAAACCGACTTTCTATTTAACCTTAACATTTTCCATAACTAACCTAATAGAAACCGTTCTACTGCTTGGAACTTGATCCAGACGCTGCCAACTCGTTATTGGCCTTTTGGTCCTTTCCGCCTGCGATCAGTTGCTGCAGTTCGTCTTCCCAGCCGAGAGCCTCGGCTAAGGCCAAGACACCAGCATCACAATCGCCCAGATATGCCACATCACGAACATTCTTGGGTTTGCCGTAGAGCAGTGACCTCTCGGTAGGATCCATCCAGGGGGCAAAACTTGATCGGCCAACGGCATCGCGATTGATCAACAACCGTACACAACGCGGTCCAGCGCGTTGGATTAGCGATGCAAATGGCTGCACCTCGAGGGAGGTTCCCATGATGATGAGAAGGTCGCAGTCCTTGAAGTCCTCATCGGGACTGGTGTAGAAGGAGACGGGCAAGTTCTCACCGAAAAACACAATATCTGGCTTGACAAGACCCTTGCACTGCTCACAGTTGGGCAACTGATCTGCGAATATCTGTTCCTTCATCCAGGCCATGTCGTATTCCTTCCTACAGCCGAGACAATGGTTTGTATAAAAACTTCCGTGTGCTTCGATGATCTTGTTGTCGGGCAAACCAGCCAAGCGATCCAATGTGTCGATGTTCTGCGTGTAATGTCGCTGGAGCAGGCCCTTATCGTGCAGCAGGCGCACAAAGTAATGAGCCGGTGTGGGCTCAAAGGAACCGGGATAGAGCTCCTTGGCCAGTGCAAAGAATGGCGCTGGGTTCTTTTGGAAATAGTCCACATCGAAAATGGCCGTCGGATGTGGGAGTTTGTACTTTTTCAGATTGTTGTACAGCCCAGAGCCAGGAGAACGAAAGTCCGGAATACCAGCAGCTGGAATATTCATGATTTTATAGAGCACTCTCAATGTGAGTCAAAGTTCCAAGACAACTTACATGTGGATATGCCAGCGCCCACCATGGTCACAATGTTTTTGAAGCCATGCTCGCGCCAGTGCGACATTAGACCCTCAAAGGTCAACTCCGGGATTACCTAATTGCATTTTGTATATCAGATAGACCCTCTAAAGATATTGCTCATCTGATAAACTCACCCGATCCACAGTTGCCACTTCCTGGTCTGGTGATGCGTCCGAGCCCAAGCTAAAAGTCTGTGAAAAGAATCGTCGAATCATATCCATTGTACCATTATCTGAAAGTATTTATTTTGTCTAAGTGCGCAACATTTACTTGGATATGTTTAATTAAACCTTCTTCTTCCTCGCTGCCACTGTCGGAGTCTGTTGTTGTTGATGTTGACGTTGATTTTGACGGCAGTTCTGTGTCAACTGCGTCATTGACATCTTTATCGATTTCCTTGCTCTCACTCATTGTTCTGCAGTTGACCGTTTCAGTGGATAGATTCAATTTACTTAATTTAAGTCTTAATAAATTCGAAATAAATTTAATGCGTCGATAATTTTGCATTTGTTGTAAGCAGGGTTGTCACACTTGGTACTTTGGTACCAAAAATGGTACCATTTACCTTCATTTTGGTACTCTTTTTGCTTTTGTCCAGTGTGAACGCGCGCGACATAAGTGAAAATACCGCAAACGACAGTCACATGTACGAACTGTTAACTAACAGTCCTGATCACATTACGGTCACATTAATACAGTTCGCGCGCTTTTCAAATTGTAAATATTTTTTTCTTTAACCGTTTTTTGAAAAAATTAGCCGCTACCTAGAATCTTTTTATTCACCGTTCGAATCGCTTCTCCAAACTGAACAAAATGCGCTAAAAATGCTGCGTTTCTAAAGCCGTTAGATTCAAATTCAAACTACGTGCGGCAGGCGAAAGAATTATTAATTTTGCGAAATAAAAAACGCAATTGTTGATATTCAGAGTATCATTCTGCTCTTGTTTTTATTTTTATTATATTGTAGAATTTCCATTTCGTTTGCTTATTACATACTTGTTTTAAATTAGCATTGTTTTTTGTTTTTGTTTTTGTTTTTGTTTTCTTCACATTTTGTTTTGCTTATTTTGGTTTATTGTTTAAAATTAACATATACATTTAACATTTAAATGATTTCGTAGAATTATATAATATATATTCTCGTGTACTATGTTTCTGTTTCTGCTGCTTAAAATACTTTAATTAGTACGCATTTCGCCTTTGATGTCGAGATTATGAGAACTTTTGACGGATGCACATGGAATATGAAAGGTGAGCATGATTAGATTATCATTTGGTTTTGTGATTATGCATTGATACAATCATACATTTATGTAAATAGATAGTACATATATAGGCTATGAATCTCTAGTACACACGATTATTGAACGCTTTCTTGGAACTCAACATTAAATCATAGTTATATGAAGCCAAAGGAAAAAAGCAAACCGATATAGAATATAGTTTGTTTATGCTCTATATGTATTGTTTTTGTTTTTCTTTGTTGTTGTTATTGTAGACAGGTAAATGTGTTACAGCAATAAGCATTAAGTATCCTGTATGCAAGTGTAAGTACGAGTATGTGGTGTGTGTGAGTATGTGTGTGTAAATACATATGTATGTGGTATGTCTGCTGTATATATAAAGACGCAAAATATATACTTATGTCTGCATGTATATATATGTATATATATATATGTATGTATGTATATACATATAAAAAGATTTTCTCGTATTTATATGCAAATATTTTCTGTAGTTTCTTGTAGTTTCACGTGGAATCTCAATTAAAAAAATGTGGCTATAGTCTGTTCCTTTAAAATGTCTGTTTTACCGCTTTTATCCTTTTATCCTTTTATCCTTTTATGCTTCTATCTTTTATCGTTTGCTTCTGACTCTAGTTAGTTTAAATCTGTTTGTTTTTTTACAAGTTTGCTTTGCAAAAAATATAGAATGTATATAATTTGTTCTCTGCTATGCTTTTATCTTCTGCTTCTCTTCTATTTTCCTCTTTTTGTTTACTTTATTTTGTTTCCTTTGCTTTGTAGGTACACGATTCTCACGTAAAATGTTTTTTCTTTTATTTATTTTGTTTTCAACATTTTTACTGCTCTTTTAAAATCTGCAAATTTGCTTGGTTTAGTTGCGCTCACAATTTGCAGCTGTAAATGTAATTGTAAAATGTAACTGTATGTGTAACTGTAACTGTAACTGTAGTTGCTACTAGTATCTGTATTAAGCCATGTCACATTCAATCACTAGTTTATGTATCTGGTATCAATATTAAGTTAATTTCGTCAAGTTAAGTTCATCATTTTCGCTCTTCCTTTTTCTTTTCCCTTTTATTATTATTATTTGTTGTTGTTGTTGTTATTGTTGTTAATTTATAGTTATGTTTATGCATATGGTTTATAATTGTATGTACGTATTTATGTAAAGTATGTATATATTTACTGTATATCATATATGTATATATATATATGTATGTATGTTTGTATGTATGCATTTGCTATATGTATACACTTGTTTATTTATTTATTTATTATTAGTTTTTGCTTCTATTTAACATGAATTTACACGACATTTAAGTTAGCTGATTAAACTGTTATTTGACTTGTTACACATTATGAAAACTTAGTTATGCTAAATTCAACTTTTTAAGTATGTTTCTTTGTTGTCTGCGTGTGTTTTGTTTCGTCGGACTTTTTCACCTGCTCCGCTGGCCTACAGACCCCCGCCACCACACCCCACTCAAGAAGGGGGAAGTGGATTGGGGGGGCTGTCACACTGTGTGCCTTATTTGTACCTTGTAATGTGGTGTTCATATTTATAATTTATATATTTCATTTATTTATAGAATTTTACGTTTGACAATTTACCATGACAACCAGTTGAACTAGTTAGTTAGTTGGTTAGTTAGTTAGTTAGTTATTAAGTTAGTTAATCAAAGCAGACTGAAACAGTAACTGAATCTTTAAATATTTATGATTATTTGTTAATTGTTAATTGTTCAACATACAACATATC
The DNA here is from genome assembly GCA_035042075.1 of Drosophila macrospina. Classification (NCBI taxonomy): domain Eukaryota; kingdom Metazoa; phylum Arthropoda; class Insecta; order Diptera; family Drosophilidae; genus Drosophila; species Drosophila macrospina. The sequence goes on along the minus strand of JAWNLW010000504.1, from coordinate 1,292,050 downwards.
AAGTTAATAATAATAAACATAACAAAATTATTCACTTTCTGCTGCTCTAAGGGACTTGGAATGAAGACACAACAACAATTATTATGTTTATAAATATTTGCATTATAAATATTATTACAAACTACTACAATATGTGTGTGTGAATGTGTGTGAGTGTGTGTGTATGAGTATATGCGGCGAATGAATGGATTCATGTGCATTTGTTTGTTTTGATAGTCTATAGTTATAAATAATCTGTGCTTAATGCAGTTACGCTTCTACAAGAAGCTTCTTTAAAAGTGTTAACAAATTGAAATGTTTAATGTTAAATGTTAAATGTTAATAATGCAATTAGAAGTATATCATTTATACATTCTAAGCTCTAAAACACATTTTAAGTAGCACATTTTAGCATTGTTTGTAAAATTAAACAAATGATCAGCAGTGTAAAATGTTACTCATAATATTTATATTTATATATATATGCATATATATATTAAAGTTTTTTTTTGTTTTGACGCACGCTCAGTACAATGTTTATCGCAATGTGCAAATAATATATTTAAATTTATTTGTATTTTTTGTATTTTGTTGTAAATTATGCCGGGAGTTCTCAGCGCCAAATTGACTGCCCAAGCGAAAAGTCTTTTGAAAGTAAGTTATATAATATTAAATTTAGCCAATTTTGAAGACATTTTGTGGTTTACATATTACTCAACTTAATTTAGTGCCATGCATACCCTATGCATACCCTACATATAGACAAACAAACGAATGGATGAATCAACTCCTTAAGCACTCTGAACGCACTGAACGCGCGCACTTATTGAATGCAATCAGTTGCAATATCAATATCAATTTCAATATCAATATCAGTTTCAATTTCAATTTCAATTTCAATGATCAAGTTTTAATTACAAAAACTGCCATTTGCCAATTCGCATAAAATTTAAATTGTAAAAAAGTTACAACAACTTGTGGGTAGAAAAACTTATTTAAAAACTATTATTGAAATTATTTTACTTGTCACTTAATTAAAGAGCCAACTCCTCTAAGAGAGTGGGGGGGGGTCCATCTCCCCCTCCCCCCATTCAACACTTTGTAAAATGATCATTTAAGTTCTCTTAAAATTTGCATTTTCTTTTCTTTTGTTTATATTTTAAGTTTTTTCTCTTTTTGTTTTGTTTTCTCTTTGAAGTTTTCAGTCAGTTTATAAGAATGTGTGCGTCTGTGCTGCGATGTAAGTATGTAAGTATGTATGTATGTATGTATGTACGTACGTATGTATTTAGTACATACTTGGTGTGCTTAGATGATTGTATAAACAGCTTATTGCTTCCTCAATAGTTTCAAGTTATAAGTTAACAATTACATTTTGAAGAGTTTCAACTTATGGCTGAGCTGATACATTGATGCATTGATGTATTGTTGTAATGTTGGCAGTTTGTTCTTACGTTTGCCCTATTTTAAATACATAACTCTGGGTAGGTGATTGTGTTTTTATGAATGCAGCCGAATAATCATAATAATGCGCAAGTCTTTTCGCTTGATACACTTAACTAAACTAAACTTAACTAAACTAAACTTAGTTTAACTAAAACTAATCATTTAAACAATTGCATGCAATGTGCGAGCATTTCTTTTTGTATAAATTTGCCACTTAATTTTATGATTTTCAATTGAATTTTTGTATCTCTTAATTTATTAAATGGATCTCTGGACCTGGTTAAGGATTGCTTGATATGACAGAGGGTCTGCTGTGTGTTGAGTGTGTGTGTGTGGTGTGTGTGGTGTGTGTGTGTGTGTGTGTGTGTGTTGTGTGTGGCTGGGTGCTTGGTTGGTGCACATCTCTCACTACAATAAGTAACTTTATATACGAGTAAAAAAATCGAACAAGTCAAATAAATCAGCCTTATTTTGTATGCAATTTCTTAGTTTTTTGTTTTTTAAATTAATTTTACTTTTCCAATTCGAATAAATTGTACCAACCGCACACACATACATACATAGAGATGTACGCATGTCCAGGTCACAGAATCGCAGAAGTACTACGTAGAGAGCTCTATAGATATAAATCTTATCAATCTTCTTATCAATATGCGTTTATTACTTAAAGATAACAAACACCAATTCATCAATTCAATTCATGATCGCTCCTTCTATGCAATAAGTATGTGATTACTTTATATATATATATATATATATGTATATATATGTATTTATATATTTGTAGTACTTAGTTATCGTTTAGTGGATGCAACATACCGCGCTGTGCCAGCAATCAAACAATTGCCAGCTGAGTTTTTATAATTGTAATTACTCATCGATCGATCAATTTGTTTGCTTAATTAATGTTAAATGTTTAACGTTAACACATCAATAACGGCAAATACAGTAAATATCTGAAGAAATCTGAAGATATACTGCTTCTTCCTCTTCTTATTCTTCATCATCATCTTCTTCTTCTTTGCTTATAAATATACACATACATCGAATTACATATACACATACATATATCCTTATTATGATCAATTTGTTCTCATCTAATTTTCAACTGAAATAAATTTTAAAAAATAATACAAAATTAGAGAAACTAGAAGAGGGAATACCAGTAATAATGCCTAATAGCATTGCATAGCATCTGGAATGTGTAGAGACTTAGCAAATAGTTCGTTAAACATGGCGGAAACCTTGGAGAAATGCTTTCAAAGAAAAGTTTATTGATGTGATGTTGTGAAGCTGTTGGAACCAGTTGGAAACCGTTGTAAGTGCGACAGAGATAGTTATATGAAAAGTAAATTGAATTTGAAATTGAAATGGAAATTGAAATTGAACTGAAATTGAATTGAACTTGAACTGAAATTGAACTAAGACTGAAATTGTAATGGAAACTGAACTGAAATTGAATCTTAATTGAAATATAAGTTAAGCTGAAATTGAAATTGAACTTGAACTGAAATTGAACTCGAACTGAAATTGAGCTGAAATTGAAATTGAACTGAAGTCGAACTGAAATTGAAAAGCAATTGCAATTGACAACTGAAACTAAATGAATTGAAATAAAAACAAAGTAGTTTGTTGTTTGGTTTTTTAATTATAAATAACAATTGTATATTTTTAATAAAACGGGTGTTGTTTCTTGCTGTTGTTGTTGTTGTTTCTTGTTGCTGTTGTTATTGTTGTTATAGTTGTTGTGATTTTGTGTTCAACTATTGAAAGATGCATTGTTTTTATGGCCTTATCAAACATTAAGTAATGATATCGAGCCCTTGACATACTATATGTTATGTTATATTACAATAATCATATTTAATTTAACATATTTAATTTGTTGTTGTTTTGTCATTTGTTTGTCGTTGATGTTTGTTGTTGAACAATTGTGCCATTTCGGTTTGAATGATCAGCGCTGATCGGCGCTCTGGACAACATTTTTGAGGATCCTTTTGATAGAATTGTTTGCATTACGTAATAATATAAACATAAACATAAACATAAGCATAATCATAAACATAAAATAGTAGCATATGATATATGTATGTTTTGTATGTTTGTTTGTATGTTTTTTATGCAATTAGAAGGTAATTATACAATAATGGATACATTTTTAAAAATATCACTTATATTTAAATAATTTCCAGAACGCAACGAAAAAGATCGAGAGTGTGTGTGTGTCAGTGTGTGTGTGTGTATGTTGCAAAGATAAACAATAATTATTTAAATATTTTCCGAATTGTTTGTATTGCAACATTGATGTTCATGTTTTTGTTTGTGTCTGTGTGTTTGTGTGTGTGTGTATTAGAAACGTTGTTGTTCTTTTAAAACTTAAGCTTAATAAAAACGAAATACAATTGTAAAAATGTTGCTTGCTTAAAGAAATTGTTAAACTTTTGTCGCTTTCTCAAATTAAACAATGGCCACCATTATGAATTTCATTCAAATCACGGCAAACAATTTCAAAGAAATTTAACGCGCCTACGTGTTATCTGCATTTAGCAATTATCAATTATCAATTTTCCATTTTCCTTTATGTTTTTTTTATATGCGCTTGCATATGATTTCAATCAAAAATTTTGTCGCTTCCCTTTTTTCTTTCCTTTTCATTTTCTTTTTCCTTTTTCTCTTCATTGTTTGTTTAAAGCCGCTGCTGCTGCTGCTGCTGCTTTTAAGCTCAATATTATCGTCTGTTCTGCCATTGCATTCTCATTCGTTTGCTTCATTTTGCTTTGCTTGCTTGGTTGCGCACTCACTGAGCCCGTTGGCTGCTGCGCTTAATTCGAAAAATATATGTTTGTTTACTCATATATCATTTGTTTTGCCTTTCTCTTTTTCTCTTCTTTTCTTTTCTTTTTTTTTTTTTGTTTTTCTTTTGTTTTTGTTTATAGTTTATACATATTCTAGTTTGTAGTTTGTACTTCCAATTTGGTTAAGAATTCCTTGTGTATTTTGCTCTTCACGATTTCCACTCGCTATCTCAATCTATTACTCATTAGCTTGCTCTCTCGCTCGCTCTCTTGCTCGCTCACTTTCTGTCTGTCTATCTAGCTTTGCCGCTCTCTCTGCAGTTCACTCAAACCTCGTTGGGTTTTTTCTTTTGTATTGTTTGTGACTCTCATTGTTTTGATACCGTAATTTGAACAATTCACAATAGTCGCACACAACGCGCACAGTTTAAAATCCTAAATATTACATTTTTTAGTCGTAGGTACATTACAAAATTAATTAATAGACTTGTGTGTGTTTTGTTTGTTTTAGAATCATTTGCAAATAATCAGCTTAATAACGAAATAATAAATTTGAACATTTCTTTCAAAATATAATTTATTCTTCTTGGCTCCAAAATAGATTTTCATTTTGTTTTGATTTTATTTATATTTGTTTTTAGTTTTTGTTGTTGCTGCTGTTTATCTGACTGTCTATATGTATCTTGCTGTCTGTTTATCTAACTGCCTATTGCATTTCGTTTCGTTTATTTTTTTTAATAAATTTTACTACATTTAGATTAAAGTTGCTTTCTTTATATGGTATATGTTACATTAGCGTGGGTAGCTTTTGTGTGTGTATGTGTGTGTGTGTGTGTGGGTATTGGGCTGGGTTTAGGTATAATTGTCCTATAGATGATATATATATATATATATTTGTATATGTGTGTGTGTGTGTGTTTGTCTTCTTAACTTTAGCTATAATAATTAATCAGCGTTTTCTCTTGTGTATTGATAGAATTTACAAAGCATTTTCCATCGATTTATACTTAAGTTTTTCTTGTTTTTCATTTCATTATGAGTACTCGTATGTATTGCAGTTTTGTATTCATGAACTTGCTTAATACTTAATTAATTTAACACACACACATATGCATCAGAATATACATGTATATGTAATTGATTTAACTGTTTATTTGCTGTGGTTTTTCTTTATCTTTTCTTGATTTATACACAAATAATTTCACTATTTTCTTTTGTAAGAGATGAATTTTCTTTTGTTTGCTTTTTGTTGTTGTTGTGTATGCTTGATTAATATGTTTGATATATATATATATATATATTTATATATGCGTAATTGTTAATTGATTAATTGAATATTTTGATTTGTTTTTTATTTACTTTTGCAGTGGTTGAGTTCGTTTTGTTTTGTTTTTTTTTTTAGAGCAAGAAGAAGAACAAAAATTGCACTAATACTAAGAAAAAATTTACTAGAGTCTTACAACTAAAAAAAATCAGATGTATATTTGTTTAAGATTTGTTTTGTTTTTGCTTATTTGTTTATTTTATACTTTTAACTTTTTTGCATTTTTTGTATACATATTTCTATTCATATGTGTTTGCAGTTTTTTTTTTAATTTTTGTTTTTGTTTTGTTGGTTTTTTTTAATGTATATAAAAATTGCTGGCCAAACGAATTGCAGCTGAAAAATGTTTGCCACGGTTTTGTTTAACATAAGAATTAACAAAGTCAGGTTTTTGTTTTTGTTTTATATAAATAAATATATATGTATTGTATGTATATTTATATTTATGCATAATAATAATTATTATTATTGTTGTTTATTGTTTATTGCAAATGTTGCCCAGCGCAAATGTTAGCAACATTTGCACGGCAGTTGGCAACACCAGCACAACAACAAAGAGATACCGTTACGTTTAAGGTTTGCACAATTTCCATGCAGAGTAAAATAAGAAGAGACCATTTTCATTTTTCATTTTCATTTGTTTGTTTGTTTTATCAACGGCAGAGGCTTCATTGCACGACAGCAGCAACTTCAAGCTGTTGTGGTTGCTACTGCAGCAACAGTTGCTGGTGATGTTGTTGCTGATGCTGCTGCTGCTGCTCTCGGCCCGCAGCGGCAGCTCGACTCCAGGCCAACAATCCTTTGGCAGCAGCAACCTCATCTTGTTGCTCATCACCAACTGCTTCTACTGTTGTTGTTGCTGCTGCTGCTGCAACATCTTCGTTGCTGCTGCTGGCGGTGGGCGAGGGGGTGGGCGTTGGCCTGGCTGCAACGCCAACACCAATTGGCGATACTATCACCGAGGTAGCAACACTTTTAATGCGCGTAAATCTATTGATATTGTTAGTGTTGAAGTTGTTGCTGCTGCTGTTGTTGGTGGTGTTGTTGTTGTTGCTGTTGCTGCTGCTAGCATTGTACTTGTGTGGTTGTATGTGGTGCACGCCATAGCGTCGATTGGTTTTAATAGTGAGCGATGCTGGCAATTGCTTGCCAGCTGCCACTTCAGCTGCCAATCGTACCACAGTTGTTGTCAGCTTTGCAGCTGTTGCTGGTGCTGTTGTTCCTGCTGCTGCTGTTGATGTTGCTGCTGCTGCTGCTGATGCTGCTGTTGCTCCTGCCTTTAACACGTCGCCTTGCCGAAGTGTCGCCGACGCTTGGGCTGCCGCCTCTGTCGACGATTTCTGTCGCTTTCAGTCCCCAAATCGGCTGCAAGCCTTCTTCCACTTGCACTGAGTGCACCAAAGATCGCGCTTATCCATGCCATAAACCTTACGGCATTTCTTGTTCTCGCCACGCGTGCGGCGATTCGGTGAGTTGGGCGTGTGCTTGGCAGCACTCACCGTTTGTTGCACGGCCACATGCTGCAGTGGCATGTGCTGGCCGGAATTGGCAACGAGATTGTTGCTGGCAGTTGTTTGTTGCTGTCCGCGCAAATGCTGTTGTTGCTGCTGCTGCTGCTGCTGTTGATGATGGTGATGGTGTTGCGGCTGCTGCTGCTGCGGCGGATGGTAGTTGGGCGTGATGGTCACGCTAGACAGGTGGTGTTGTTGTTGCTGGTGTTGCTGCTGCTGCTGTTGATGCTGCTGCTGCTGTGTCTGTGCCTGTGCCTGGGCCTGGCCACTGGCGTGATGCGCCGTCACTGTCACATTTTGCTGTGACAATTGCTGTAACATATTGTTGGCACTGCTATTGCTATGTATGACCGGACTGCTGTTGCTGCTGCTGCTATTGCTGTTGCTGTGGCTGTGATTGCTGCTATTACTGCTACCAATGCTGCTGTTGTGGCTGAAATTATGATGGACGTATGTCGGCGATGGATATGGCGCAGTCGAGTGGGACGGACGCGACGATGATGAGCGTGCGTGTTTATTGAGTGTCGCCGTATTGCTGCTGCTGCTGCTGCCATTGCCATTGCCGTTGCCGTTGCCATTGCTGCTGTGATGTTGCGCCTGGTGGGACGTCGAGGATGCGCTCACTGTGATCGCAGCCGTGGAGGACCAAGTGTAATTGTGATGCGCCAGCGGCGATGTTGGTATGCAGCTGGTATTGTTGTTCTGCAACTGCTGCTGCTGGGTGCTTGTGATTTGACCGCTGCTGCTGCTGCTGTTGCTGTGATGCTGATGCGTTAGGTGGTGATAGTTATTCATAGCGCGTCCTTGTCTATAATTATTATATGCAATTTTTAGTATCTTCGATTGTAACAATCATTTGCCTTATACTCACTTGAAGTTGCCAACGATCTGTCTTTGGTATTCTGGATCCTCGTGCGGCGGACGTGCCATGTCCCGGTGGCTGAGCGTGGGTGGAGATGCAGGACTAGGCGTTTTGACCAACTCGTCATCGTCGTCGTCTTCCGTGTAATAGAATTCCTCTTCGTGCTCATTTTCACTGCAGGAATCGGAGTCGCCCGAGCGTCTGGCTTTTTTGCTGCAAGCGCACACACATTTCAATTGATTAATTTATTTATTGTTAATTACATATTAGCTTTAATTATTGCCTCAGCAAACTATTTTTATGCAAACAAAACAAGAGATTCGAACTAGAGATGAGCACTGCTATCACAGTCATTGTAACAGTCAGTCACAGAAAGTAATTATTATTAATTAAAATATATATATTCTACGTTTACTCCGATTGTAGTAAGAATTTTAATTATTATATTTAATTTATCATCAGCTACAGTCACAAATAATTACTTAGAGTAATTGCGGGCTACATATTTAAAAGTCACGCTAACAGTTTTTAGTGTGACTTAACATTCGCAATGTTGCCCACCACTCAATTTGGCGTTGCCAACTAAGCGTTGGCAGCGTTGCCACCTACGACTTTGTCCGGCAACGCTGCAGCCATTCACTTGATTACGCTAACCACACAGCTGCAGGGTTGTAGCAACGTTTGCAAAAAACACGCACGTTCTGTGTCAAATCAATACGAAATCAACAAAAATCGATCGATTTCCGCGATATAAGCGAGACAAAACGCGCGACAAATTGATATTATTTGCCATCAACATAAGTTGCGCATAAAACGTGCATTGCTCAAGCTCGCTTTTACATCTAATTTGCTGTGGAAAATTTTTAGATTTCGTCGCCGCCGCCGCCGCCGACTGAAGAAAAAAAATTTGCGCGTCGCAAGTCTCCCTTTGTGTGTGCGTGTACGTGTGTTTGGTGCTTGTGTGCTTGTGTGTGCGTGTGTGTATGTGTATGTGTCTGTGTGCGTTCGAGTCCGCGTGCATCTCACGGCCTACATTGTCAATTATAACGAAAAGTATTGTGATTATTACCCTATTCCTAATCCTACACTCGCTAAATAGCCCACAACGAGCTACAAAATGTCCACCACCAGCAGCAGCAGCAGCAGCCACCGCGCCATCGTCGAGCAGAACAATAAATGTGTTAACAGCACCGCTGCGGCCCTCTGCCCGCTCAGCAACTGCCAATTTACGGGCGTTGTAATCAGCGCCATTGCCGACGAGCAGAAGCTCGAATTCAATAATATATACAAGAGCAGTTGTACGCTTAGTTGTAGCTACGATTCCCAAGGCGTCCTGCTGCGCATTATGCTTGGTGAGATTCTACTTGATAAATAGACATCTCTGACTTGTTTTTAACATAGCATATTCAATATTGCAGACAACGATCAGGGACGCGTGCTGAAGGAGTATATGATATCAGCGGATACGGATGCGGCGCAGCTGGGTAAACGCTGCTATGCGATTTCATTAGACGCTGAGAATCTTGTGCTGCGCTTTGGCAGCGATCAGGATCAGTTGCTGTTCCGCAAGGTCGTTGAGAATGTGAAGCACTTGCGGCCAAAGTCCGTATTCTCGCAACGTACCGAAGAGTCGTCCGCATCGCAATACTTCCAGTTCTATGGCTACCTCAGTCAGCAACAGAACATGATGCAAGACTATGTCAGGACGAGCACCTATCAGCGTGCCATTCTAGGCAACTCAATTGACTTCCAGGTAAGCGCAAGCTAGAGCCTTAATCAACTATGATTACTATAAGCAATGCTTTACTCTTTTTGCAGGATAAAATTGTATTGGATGTGGGCGCTGGTTCGGGAATTCTATCTTTCTTTGCCGTGCAGGCTGGCGCTGCGAAGGTGTACGCCATTGAGGCATCCAACATGGCACAATATGCACAACAACTGGTCGAGTCGAATAATGTGCAGCACAAGATCTCTGTAATACCAGGCAAGATTGAGGAAATTGAACTGCCCGAAAAGGTCGATGTCATCATATCCGAGCCAATGGGATATATGCTATACAATGAACGCATGCTGGAAACTTATCTACATGCGCGTAAATGGCTGAAGCCGCATGGTAAAATGTATCCCACGCATGGTGATCTGCACATTGCTCCATTCTCGGACGAGTCCCTCTACTCGGAGCAATATAACAAGGCCAATTTCTGGTATCAATCGGCCTTCCATGGTGTGGATCTGACCACGCTGCACAAGGAGGGCATGAAGGAGTACTTCCGTCAGCCAATTGTCGACACCTTCGATATACGCATATGTATGGCAAAGTCGGTGCGACATGTGTGCGATTTCCTCAACGATAAGGAGGATGACTTGCATGTCATTGGTAAGAGAAGACAGTGAGCTGTATATGGCTTTTACTAACTGCAATACTTTCGTTTAGATATCCCGCTCGAGTTTCATATACTGCAGACGGGCATCTGTCATGGACTCGCCTTCTGGTTTGATGTGGAGTTCAGCGGCAGCAGTCAACATGTTTGGCTCTCCACATCGCCCACAGCGCCCTTGACGCATTGGTATCAAGTGCGCTGCCTGCTCCCGATGCCAATATTCATTAAGCAGGGCCAGACGTTGACGGGTCGCGTGCTGTTGGAGGCCAACAGGCGGCAGTCGTATGATGTGACCATTGATCTGCACATCGAAGGGACATTGATATCGTCCAGCAATACACTTGATCTTAAGAATCCGTATTTTCGGTACACGGGGGCGCCGGTGCAGGCACCGCCGGGGACTAATACACAGAGTCCATCGGAACAGTACTGGACACAGATGGATACGCAGGGCAATCGTAATTGTAGGTAAACTATATACTCTTCCCCAGAATCCATAATTCACTAATCTCAATGCTATCTATGGGACAGCAACTAACATGCTCAATGGCACCCTGTCAGTGAATGGAATGGGAGATGCTGGCATGGACATTACCCATGGACTCATGCATCCGCACTAGGGACAACAATTCTACAACTTTGCTGGCGAAATCTACACGGATTGCAACTAAGTTAGCGTAGTTCATGTTTTACTGATTATGATTATTATTATAATTATTTTAATTGTTATTGAATCTTATCTAAAGTTCACATATTTTAATTATTATTCATCATTCTATTTAATTTAATATATATATATTTTTTAATTTATTTATATTTCAAAAAATATTGTAATTTGTCTTGTGCTAACTTGAGAAACTTGTGTATATCTCGAACTTAATCAACTAAAGATTGTTCAATCCACGCCTAGCTATAAATGTTGTATGTATTTTGTGTATGAGCAGATAAAGAATTAGAAACGAAGGGAAATCATTGAGAAAATCGCATAGAACAACAATCAAGGCAGACTAATAAATGTATGTAGTTGTTTAGAACAGCAGGCATATAAACGATAAGCTAATTTTAGCCCCCTCTTCCTCTCTTCCCTCCCTCCCACAAAATAGCATTTAGTGTTTTTAACGTATGTATGTTATTATGTAATACGCGTATCATATTAAATAATAATAATAATCAATGTAGAGAGCAGCGAACACTGCAGCTTCAGGAAGTTTATAATTAGTTAATGCTTTTGAACAAAATCAACACGAAAACAATCCAGCAATTTCAATCAATATCCATGTATCTATTGTATATTATGTGTTAAGTATATAAATATCATTATATTGTATTTCAATTATGTTCATGTACCTCAAATCGAAATCGAAAATGGAAAAACAAATGATCAACTTAGTTTCAATGCGGACAACTCTCGGATGTTGTGTCAATATTCAAATGATTATGCTTAAGTTTTAGTTTCTTGAAATTATAACGAATTGCTCATAGAATTTAGCCAATAAGTTAATAATTATTTATATGCATATATATATATATATATATATATATATATATAAACAATAGCAGTTCGTCGTGCTGAGAGATTATCTATATATATATTTCAATTGAAGTTTCGCTTTATGATTTCAACAATAGATTCGTTGTCGCTACCAGAGCTGCCAAGCGCTTAGTTGACATAATATAAATATATAGTATATAGTAATATATAATTATGATATATATACATCTATACATATATATAGATATATATACATAAATAGATATTATATAGCATATATGTGCATAAATATAACTAAACACTTTCAACAGTCGACTGTGTGCATTGTACTCTCTAGCATAGCCCTAAAGCTGTTCGTTTGCCAACAACACAACAATAAGAACAACACCAGCAACAACAACAACACCACCAAACACACATATACAACAACTATAAACTATAATCCTTAACACATACATACATACCCAATATGCATCTACTTATGCAAACAAAAAGAACAACAATTTGAATGCAAAAAAAAAAAACAAATACAAACAAAAAATACGAAATCAAAACCTAAAAAGCTGCCTTTTTATTGCTCCCTCGTCTCCTCTCTCTCTCTCTCTCTCTCTCTCTCTCTCTCTCTCTCTCTCTCTGCAAACCCCTCTCCCCTCTGGCGAGCATCATTTACATAGGAAACAACTTTCAGCATTCGCAAATGTCAACGCTTAAGCGACCCACAGCTTTAGACCTTGGCCTCAAAATTGCAGCGCAGTCGCCGCCCGCACAAGCCGCGTTTGGATGCCACGCCCCGCCGCATACCCTACGCCCCCCCACTCCCCTCTGCACGCCTTTCGCCACTTGAAATGCAGGTGCGCTAAGTAAAGCGCCAACTATGAATGCGTGTGTGTGGGTGTGCCTGTATGTGTGTGTCCCTGTGTGTGTGTGTCCCTGTGTGTGTGTGACTGTGTGTGTGTGTGTGTGTGTGTGTGCCTGTGTGTGTGCCTGTGTGACCTGGTTTTTAGATGCACGCGTACATAGTACAAGTGTTCTACTTTCAAATAGCTTAAATCGCTCTGCACAGTGGTCTGCCTATGGCATAAGTTATTGAATTGAAATTGAAATATATTTTATATTATTATATTTAAATGAAATATTATTGGAATTGCTAAGAAAACAATTGTCATGCTTGTGTGCATATGTGAATGAAGTAACGTAGCACGCAGCTTTTGATCGAGTCTGAGTATTATAAAAGTGAACTCTTTAAAGAACTGTCCATTACTTACTTCTATTAGAAGCAAAATACCTCATTTAGCAGACTGCACAGGATATTCTACAAAGGACTACAGTTCTTGCTGATTTAAATTAAATGTAGAAGAATTTAAGCTTGGAATTAAGTTTAAATGAAATTCTTTTAAACTTGTATTGCACAGCATTTCATTTCTATCAAAATGAAGTTCAGTTTTTTAATTGAAGTTTGGAGTTTAGTTAAATTTGTTGTTAGTTTGCAACGCTTTGCGCCACTGTGCAGCAATTGTGACGTGCTCGTTATATTAAGGCTATTATTGTGGTTGCAATTTGTTGTTGTAGTTGTAGTTGTTGCTGTTGTTGCACTGTTGTTTGTGGCACTAAGTCAAGGCCCTGCCACTTGCTGCACATTGTTGTACTCGGTTGCCTCAGAGGCGTTTAAGGACACTTGCTGGTGTATATGGTTCGTGCATTTCTGTTTGCTCACAATTGTTAACTGCTTTTGAAAAGGACTTACCCCAAATGTTTGTCCCTCACGTGCCGTTCAATTTTCACCTGTGTGAGCTCCACAATGCCGCATCCCTTCCAGGTGCAGCGGAATTTTTTCGACTGCAATTAAATGAGAAACGAAAATTCAATTAAAATCAGATGAAACTTTGATGATGATGATGACGATGATGATTGAGGAGCAGCAAGTGATGATGATGGAGTGAGTGGAGTTGTTGGCATTTGCGTACTTGGCGATGGAAGGCGGAGAGGGGTGGCGGCGAGCCGCTGCGTGAGGAGGCGTTGGATGAGTGGCAGCCCGGACTGGCTTCACTTGCGCTTGCACCGCAGCCGCCGCCGTACGACTCGTAGTCACTGCGCTCCACGTAATAGTTTAACGCGGTTGCATGCATCGCGAGCGGTAGCAGCCAGTGAACCGGTGCCGGGCCGGTGCCAAATGCGACTGTGTTGGTGCGGACAATGCAACTGGCTGCCTAACTGCCTGGCTGCCTGCCCGGTTAGCCAGGATTCGTTGGGTTTTCTTCTTTTTGGCTACGCACACGAGCCGAGTCGAGTCGCGTCAGCCGAGGCAGCTCCGGTTCCGGCTGCACACAGCACTGCACTGATAACAAGGAAGGCGCCTTGCCCATTCCCCCCCACACACACGTCCTATTTACTGGGTCACCCTGCTCCAATTCCTCTCTCGCTCGCATTCCCTTACCCATTCTCATTCTCATACTCTTCGCCTTGACACGCTTCTCGTTGCGAGAGCTCTGCAATTTGAAGCGGCCGTGCGCCTGCAATTATGCTGCGCTTTATGTTGAAGGTTAGACAACGACGTCAACGCCAACGTCAACGTCGACGCCGGCAGCAACAGCGCCACCTACAGCAACAGCGACAGCAACAGCAGCAGCGCCATCTACAGCAACAGCAGCAGCAAAAGCAGCAGCGACTGCGACGCTGGCAGCGCAGTTGACCCAGTTTTGACAACTGCTTTGTTGCTTTTTGTTGGCTCTTCTTTTGGCTTTTTTTTTGGCTTTTTTGACTATTTTTTATTTTTGCTGCTTTGTATTTGCGTCCTTGCAACTGTTGTGTCTGTTTGCTGTCCTTGTGCGCATTTTGCATTTAATTACAGTTGCCAAAAAAAATGATTAACGATTTGTTGACAAAGGAAAATGCAACTTGTATAAAATAATTGCATAAATAAAACCAATAAAAATAAATCTAATAAAAATTGTATTAATAGAGTAAATAGTTGCTAACTGATGACTTGTTTTATTATTATTATTATATATTATTGCTCTTGGCAGCTGCTTAAAGCAGGTCAAGTTCTACGGCTTTGGCTTTATTTGTAGAGCAATTTGATGGCATTTGTTTAGGGGACCTAAAAAAAGCACTCAGCTTTAAGAACTTAATGACGTATATCCAATTTTGGGGAGGCAAATGTTGGCTCTGTAGTGGAGCAGCTTTCAACATTGGCTCTGCAGAGGAAGTATGGCTAAAGCGAAAGCTAAGGGTGGCAGGCAAAAAGGGAAAGCGAAAGCGAAAGCTGCCAACCGCAACGTAATCATAAACATAAATAACTTGGTCTACATAAGCGGCGTAAATTGTTAACGCACGTGGTTGAAACACATGTATGTAAGAGCGTGTGTGTGCATGTGTGTGCGTGTGTGTGTGTGTGTGCATAACATTAACTGCCTGATGCCTGCCAGCAGCTCGACTACTACACATTTTTCGTTTTAACTCAGTGCAATTAGTGGATGCCATAATTCGTTTGTGGCCAGCGAACAGAGCGCAGGATATGGCGCATAGCCTAGTCGTAAATATATATATATATATATATATATATATGTATAAATGTTTATTATATATGTGTGTATACAGTTGTGTGTATTAAGCAATTGTTGCCATTTGTGGCAGCTGTGTGTGTGTGTGTGTGTTGGAGTTTGAGGCCCTTTTTGGCAGTTTAGCGCTTGACTTTAATAAACAAGTTTACTCTTTCACTCTCCCTCTCATTCCCTCCCCTTCTCACTCTATCTCCCTCTCTCTTTCCCCTCTCCCTCTCTCTCTATCTATCTTTATCTCTCTCTCGCTCTCTTCAACTTTTCTTCTATTTCCTTCTTTTTCCCTTTTCCTTTCTAGTCCTCCCTCTTTCTCCCTCCTTCTCCCTCTTTCTCCATCTTTTTCCCTCTTCCTCCCACTTTCTCCCTCTTCCTCTCTCTTCCTCTCACTTCTTCCCTATCTCCCCCTCTTTCCCTCCCCCTCTCCTACCCTTCCTCATCCCCTTCATCATCATTCCGCCTAGCAATTTGATTAGATTCATCAGCCGTCTAAAGCGGCGTATACGCAATATGACGACGCCTTGGTTGCCTGCAATTATTTTTAATTAATGCGCCAAACAAGTTGGAAATCATTTTAGCTTATCAATTTCCTTGCCAGCCTAACAATCCTCTTATATCGTGCCACCTGCCAACTTGCCACCTGCCGAGCTGCATAAATCCAGCGACAGTAAATGATATTGCAGGCTGTGTAAGTGACTCCCCCTCTCTCTATATCTATATCTCTATCTCTATCTCCCTCTCTCTCTCTAACACACTCTCTCTTATGCTGCGTGTGCGTTAATTATGTTGCCATGTCTAATGAGTTACAGCTGGGCGAAGCTATCGCTTGTCTAATAATGAAAGAAAGCTAAATGAAACTTCAGTTAGCATTATTCCACCCAACAACAAAGCAACCCCCTGGCTACAGCTGCCCCTTGGCTACAGCTCTCCTCCCCTCTCTCCGCCCATAGAGAGCACAGCACGGCCTCTGTTCCTACCGCACTGTGTACTGATTTGACAGGGCTGAAGCTAAGAGTGAAGCTGATGCTTAGGCCAGGCAAAGGCAGGCGAAGCGATGTGAAGCGCATAAATATAGGTAAGATGTGTGTGCGGAAATGGCAGGAATAACACAAATCTTGTTAGAGCCAGAGCGAGACAGCTAGCTGCAGATGGAGATGGAGATGGAGATAGAGATGGAGAGGGAGAGCGACAGTTAGAGCGAGAGCGTGTGAGGAAATTGATGTGGCATTCCCTGTAACTTCGCTGTCTGTGTATGTATGTATACCTGAGTGTATGTTGTGTGCGTGTCTGTGTCTGTGTGTGTGTCTGTGTGTGTGTTGTGTGTGTGCTTTATGGATCTGAGCTGAGCTGAGCTGAGCTGAGTGGCATCGTTATGCTTGCCTGACTCCCGGACTACAAGCACCTTTGTTTGCCCAGCCACTGGCGCCAGTTTGAGTTTGAGTTTGAGTTTCTTTTCAGTTTCGGTTTCAGTTTCAGTTTCAGTTTCAACACCATCAATATGTGCACAACAAATAAAGCTGTGTGTGCTTTAACTGCACACAGGTAAACGCATTCACTAAGTAAGCGTTTACTTAATGCTTAAATGTGTTAAACTTGCAGATTGTTTTGGCTACTTTTCAATTGTTAATTGCACCTTTCTAGTCCACTTCTAAACAGACTAAAACAGAATGTTTTCTTTCATTAAAATATGTAAATTAAGTTAAGCTTAATAATTTGTATAATTCACTTAAAGATTAACAACTAAAGTGACCACAACAATATGTTTTCTTTCGTAAAATATATAAATTAAGTTAAGCTTAATAATTTATATAATTCCCTTAAAGTTTAAGCATTGTTTCTGACAAAAATTTAACTATAGTTAGGCAGGCTCATAGACTGCGCTTTCACTTGCATAGCAAGCAGTTAGCGGAGCTTTTGCGACTTGCAGTGTTAGCTTTAAAAGCTCACTAATACATGCATAGAGGACAAATTAATCTACTTAATATTATCAGCATTCTTTTGTTGTTCTTGTTGTTGTCGCTATTTCATTTATAATTTCCTTTTGCTTTCACATTCAATGAACATTTCACTTGACAGCGCACAAAGCTGCGCTGTCTTGACGCTACGCACACACACACACACACACACGCACACACACATTTATAAATAGTATGTATGTGGTGTAGACACATTTACGTGCCTTGTATGAATAACAAGTTTTTCGGTTTTTCGGTTTGCGCTTTCCAAACATAAACAAGCCCACACCAAAGAGGAATACCCCCACCCCACACACACACACACACACACTCTCATATATACACACACACAAAAAAAGGTCGAAAAGTGCCAAACAGCAAGCCAGAAACAGAAACAGAAACCAGAACAGCTGTGGAAAGGACAAACATGAAATTGGGTCAACTGTATATAAGCCATGAACGAACTACAAGCAAATACACTCAATGTGTATAGGTGTGTGTGTGTGTATGTGTGTGTGTGAGTGTGTGAGTGTGTGTGTGCTTCTACAGCTTATATTTAGCTGGGGGTTGGCCCTGTCCCTGTCCCTGTCCCTGTCACATGAAAAACCGCCAGCAGCAGCGACTGTTAACTGTGCAAAACTCTGTGAAACTGGGCCAAAAAGAGCGGCCGGGCCAATAACAGTGGCAGCCAGAAGTGCGCGCGCAGGCAACAAAGAGCGTCAACAAGACACACGCACACTTAACTAGGCTATAAGAGAGCGCAAACAGGTTAAAAGAGAGCCAGAGACTGGAAGTATGTTTGTTTTGATTTGCAGCCGATGAATTGGGTCAATGGAAGCGCATTAACTGTTTATACATATATGTGTGTGTGTGCCTGTGTGTGTATTTAGTGTCTTTGTGTGTGTTGCGGCAGCATAATTTATTGAATTGTGCAAAATAACAGTCTATAAATAGCAGGCTTCATTCGGCGTGTGAATACTGTTTGCTCTGGCTTGCTTTGGCATACCCAACAAACATGTTAAAAGCTTAGACGCTGCTGCTGCCTTCACCTCCCTTCCCCCTCCTTTCACCACTATGGGCGTTGCTTGACTGTCTAATAAGGCAGCAGCTTTGAGCCACATGCGAATTGCACTCACGGCGACGTTTATGCGTCTGGAGATTTCCACATGAAAGTCACAACGCACATAAGTAGGCAGCAACAACAACGAGAACAGCAACAAAAACAACAACAACAACAACAGCAACAACAGCAACAGCAACAGCAACAAATTCTTCTTTGTTATACTTATTATCCTCAGGGCAGCTGGCAACATTTGCTGCGCATCATTAAAGCTGCTTAAGCGTCTCAGAGTCAACTTCAATCTACAATGAAATGCCACGGGCAACGCGACTCGATTTACATACACACACACACACACACACACACACACACACACACAGCCTAAATTATAGATACAACTGTATATGCAATTGATTAGGCTACGGTTATTTGCAAGTTCTTTAGCTGTGGAAGCACAGATCCACAAAAATTGGGGTCACATTCAATGATAACAGGCAAGGCAAGCTAAGCTAGGCAGCAGCCAGGCACTAAGCAGAGAGGGAGAGTGGAGTAAGAGGAGTGAGAGGGTAGGCAGTGGTAATTTGTTGACAACACTGTTGGCAGCTTTTGAGGCCGCTGCTTGTCAGCGAACAGGTAAATGCCTTTAGCTGTAGCTTAAATAGTTTGACAGACTCACTCTCTCTCTGTATATATATGCATATATATATGTATATATCTCTCTGTGTGTGTGTGTGTGTGTGTGTGTGTGTGCGTTAGTGTTATTATTTGATTTTCAGCTCAGCTCACACACATGAGCATAAAACATGATTAACTCAATTTGTCGCACTCGTGTGGAAATTCGCTTTAAACTTAATTTGATTGCGTATAAATAAACACGCGATGCTAGCGACAGTGACAAACTGACATAAACGTAAACACAGACACACACACACATACATTTATATATATATAAGCATGTGTGTGTGTGTGCTATCATATATGCATACATAACTGATGTGACAATCGCACGCGAAATTGTCATTTCTGAATGTTGGCGACAATGCGTTGTGAATGCTTTCTTTTTTGCCAGCAGAGAGATTGATAGGACAACGGCGGCAGGGAGAGGAGGAAGAGCAGGAGGAGTTGAATGTAGTAAGAAGTAAGCAGCACGCAGGGGGAGGAGGGGACTGGCAGGATAGCTAACATGATTGAGCATGTCGCGAAAACGACATGGAAGCTGAGTTGAGTGTTCATTCATGTTGTTGATTTTAACAGCTGTGTGTGTGTGTGTGCATGTGTGTGTGTGTGTGTTTGGGTATGCAAAAGCAAGACAATGAAAATGGCGTCGATTTGCAGCACATATATGCATATGTATATACATACATATTCAATGTATTCAATGTATTCGAGTTGTATGAATACAAGCATATTCATTTGACGGCTGGACAGATGGAAAAGTACAAAACTGAGTGAGTTGACATGACGAAAATTGTTGGAAATCAGCTTAAGGGTTGCCACACATGTGTATGTGCGGCTCTGTGTGTGTGTGTGTGTGTGTGCGTGTGTGTAAAGGGGCAAGTTTGGCATTCATATATACAAAATTTATGTGAAAAGTTCGTGAGTGCTTCAAGTTGTTACAGAAAATACATTTGAAATGAAAATTGTTTGCATGCAATTGTTTAAGGCGCTGGAGAGAGGGGGAGGGAGATAAAGATAGAGAAAGAGAGAGGGAGTGAGAGGGAGGAAGAGACATACATAGAATAAAGCGATAGAAAATACTCTTGGCAATATCACACAACGAATTTGTTGGCGCAGCCTAAAAGTAGGCAACACTTTGTGTCAATTGCAGCATTGAGAGGAGAATCCAATTGTTTAATAAAACAAAACTATTTTTTATAATATTGCAATGAAATAAATGTGAGAAAATGGAAGAGACAGCGAGAAAAGTGAGAGAGAGCAAGAGAAGGTTATATAAATACATATATTTATAGAATAAGCGATACTCAATTCTCTTGACAATATCAATAAACGAATTTAGTGGCGCAGCCGAAAAGTAGGCAACACTTTTCAACAATTGAAATCAACTCAGCTTCAAAAATAAAATCAAATTGTTTTTGATCAACTTGCAATGGTAGAAATGTTGTCATATTTAAATCATCGTGAAAATATTAAATTGAAATAAATAAATAATATTATTACGCAATGAATGCCAGCAACAATATGAAGAATATGTCAGTGTTGTACTTATGCAGTTGGTTTAATTATTTGATAAGTATTTTCCATTTCAATTTCCATTTCAGCTTTTAATTGGCTTGATTTCCTTGACAGAATATGAGAATGGAGCAGTGAAAAGTGTCGCTTGTGTCCAGGACAGTGACAGGCAAAAGTCCTTTGCTTCTGCAAGCGACAGCAATATCCGGTCGAGCACAACTTACCACAATATGAGTACGCTCAGCTTGCCACAACACAAACTGACACACACACACACAAACTGATACACACACACCCACCACAGTCACTTCTCATAAAATGGCTTATCAGTGAAAAGGCTCGAATTACAAGCAGGCAAACGTGGCAAACGAGGCATCATCCTTTTGGCCCAGTTCATTCCCCCAAGTTAATGGAGCAGGGCAAAAAACACGCAGCTCTGATTATCAACGCCATTGTCACATCTCCAACGTAGAGCTGGCAACAACAATGCCTGCAATCCAATTATGACATAAAAATTTGCGTAAATTGTGAAATGTAAATTTTTTGTCAACACTTTCGGCTAAAAAGGGTTTTTGCCCCGTTAAGAAAAGATAAGCAAGCTGAAATTATTATTTGACACACGTAAATTGTATGCGGCAGAGAGATAGATAGATAGAGAGAGAGAGAGAGAGAGGGGCATAATAAAATTGTATTATATGTGCTCTCTCTCTCTCTCTCTCTCTCTCTCACTCTCCCTCTCTCTCTGCCTGCCACTTGCCGTTGACTTTTATTGCTGCGGTAATTGCCAAATGGAGCTTGAATGGTTCGTCCTGTATCCTGTGCTTGTTGGCTGTCATGGGTTAATCAATGCGCACAGTGGGTCGCAGCGGCAGTTTGCGGCTTTCATGCGGCTTTAAAGACACAAATGGTGCGCTGGACCCACAAGTAATTGGCTTAGAGTAAAATATGAAATTGTGACAGCAGGCAAACAGTTAAGTGACAGCCAACTAAAGAGCATAACTGTACCAAAGTAACTGATATAGATATATGTGTGTGTGTGTGTGTGTGTGTGTGTGGGGACAGGCTGATGGCAGCTCATCTGTTTCAATTAAGCTCTGACTGGCGGCTAGTTAGTTATATAGGGGCTCTCCCTCTCTCTCTCTCTGACTACATTGTAGTTATGGCTCGTGCCTGACCCGCATTTTGACCCAGAATATGCAAGCCAGGCAGCAAGGCAGTCAGCCAGCAAGAAGCCGGGGCTAAACTGTAACTAGGTCACTTTTGGCCACACAATTGACGAAATATGCGCACACTGTGCACTTTGGCAATTTTGCTTGCTTTCTTTTGGTTTTGTTTGTTGCACATTGATATGGCACAAGGCCCAGCGCCTGGGATGACCTTGCCACAGACTGTGAGGCGAGGCTGTACCAAATACAGCAGCAGCAGCAGCAGCAGCAGCGGCAGCAGGAACTGACTGCATCAAGGCCTAGCGCAAATACATATTGCAGTAACTGTACATTGGAAAGTTAAGTTTACTTATCAGCGAGCGAGAGAGAGAGAGAGAGAGCGAAAGAACGAATGAGCGATAGAGGAAGCTTCCGCTTTTCACACGCTGTACAATCAAAAGTAAACCAGGTCAAGCGCCAAGCGTCAAGCGAACTACATACACATATATATAGAGGCACACACATATGCAACTATGGCAAGGGGAGGCAGGGGCAAGGGGGCAAGCACATAATGTGCATGTGCACACAAATACTCATGTACTCATGCACTTCTGCACATACATCGCCCTATGCTGCTCAAAATGTCTCTACATTTCGATAAGCAATTTTTATAGCATACTTTTTGGGGCAACGCAAAACAACGAAATATGATTTTGAACTGAAATTCGATTGCTCGGGACAGCAGAGCAACCTGAAATGCTTTAAACTCTTTACAAATTGAAAGACAACTTGGGTGAGCTGCTGTCGAGGGTTGCCCTTAAAGTTATGATGGGGAAGAGTGCTATCTCCTGCCCCAAGAGACGAATTTCAATTTAGCGCTCAAAGGCAACGCCTAAACTGGCAGAGAAGCACATTGATGTTGAAATTGATGTCGTTCCAGACTCTTGGGGGGACACGTGTCGCCCACAACGTAAAGTAACGTCAAAATGGCCACATAATAACTGCCAAAATACTCAGCAAACTGAGGGCCACCAAAAAAAAAGCAGCACAAAAAAATGTTGGTCAAAAAATAATCAACTTGTGGGACAGCTTTATGGATGGCATGGCAAACATCAACTCTGGGCATTATTTTTTAGAGCAACTCGCAGACGAGACTACGAGCTACGTTTTGGCCACGCATACGTATTGGCCGTAAAGTACGACAGATATTGGTAGTAGCTCTCGATGCTGGCGGGGATTACAGCAGAGGCAGCCGAAAGCGGTTTATAGCGCACCTTGGAACCTATATTCCCTGCCACCCAACCAGCCATCCCTCCACCCAACAATCCACACATCCATCCATCCACCCATCCATCCATCCATCTATCTATCTAACTACCTATGAAGCAAACCATTCGACGGCTTTAAAACTGCACCTGCCAGTCGGACCAGTCTATGTGTATTTCAAATGCTATTTGATGTGCTGTCAAAGGAGCGACTGTAAGCCGCTTATGGCCAGCAAATTAGACATTTTCAAAGTGCTTAAAAAAGGGCCGTGAGCTCAATTCGCCCGAAGCTTTGTGAACAGTTTATAATTGAAAATTCGTGCTGCAGTTGCTCATATTAAGGCATATTGGCCAAGTTAACACTGGCCAGTGAGCTCAATAGTTAAAATGCATATCAATATATGTATATTGACTGTATATTGACAGTACATTGATAATATATTGACAGTAAATTGATGTTTATGGAGTAGCGCCAATAGTAGTAGAAAGTGTATGTGATGCTTAAAATAGAATAGAATTGCATGCTGTTGTGCATTTAAATTATTAATGCAAATTTATTTATGAATTTAACAGAGAGATGAGTAACTGTTCATTAAAACAAATGCAAAAAAAAGTAGCAAAAAATAGTAGTAGAAATGGTAGGTAGGTAAATAAAATGATGAATTTTTAAATTATGAATTATGAATATGAAGCGAGAGAGAGAGAGAGAGTTCAGTTACTAAAAGTTACTATGCATAGCAAGAGCAGCAAAAAAGGTAGCAAATTTAGTAGTAGAAATAATAGGAATTATAAATTATAATAAATATAAAATTTTTGCTTACTGAAATTATAAAAGAAGAGTACATGTAAAAATTTATATAAAAGAAAAAGGGAGAACAGGATCAAATCATTAAAAAAGGGGCAAAAAAGTAGCAGAATTAGTAGTAGAAATTGTAGAAATAATAATTTTAATTGTACTGATTATCTAAGTTATGAATTATTTAATTTGTAAATAGAAGATAAAGAACAAACGCTGCTCACTGAAAGAGTAGAAAAAATGAAAAGCAAAAAATAGAAAAGTATTATGAAAGAAAGAGTAGTAAAAATAGTAGCAGTTAGAGCAGGGATTAACATATTTAAATATTGACTCGATTCTCTTTAGTTGTACGCATAACTTTGAGGTTGTTTTTATGACTTCTGCTTTGGCTGTACCTAAGTAAACTTTGCCTTATATTGTAAATTTTTCATCTCAATGCAAATGCCGGGCAGCTAAAGTCTTAGAAAGTCGTGTGGCAAGTGCAACAGGCGAAGTTGTGGCAGTTGCATAAAGCGAAAACATATGAAAAGCGTAAACCACAACGTTATGACTTTAACAAATTGCACACGCACACAACTGAAGGCGATGGCAATACAATTTGAAATTCAATTCCATTGCGAAATTCCATTGCACGCGTAACAAATAAATGAAAAGATGAAAAGATGAGAAAAGAAAAGGAAAATGAAAATGGGAATGGAAAAGAAACCCATGAAAAGCCAGCAAATTTGAAAGCAATTTCATTTTTGGAAAAACAAATTTCGCAACAGCTTCGACTCGTCTTTGCCTGCATTATACATAATTTTCATTTCGCTTTTCTATTTTCTATTTTCTGTTTTGTATTTTGTATTTTGTATTTCTGTTGTGTTGTTTCTCTCTCTATTTTCAGCTTTTGCTCCTCCGTTTGCATATTTCATGTAGCCTGGAGGGCGCCAACCCTTTTCAATTTGGCGCTTCTTTGGATTTACGCTCGGATTTAAATATTCAATTTCTTAAATTCCACGGCACTTGAAATTCTGATACGTTAAGCCGGCAGCTCCCAGCTCCCGCCAATCTGCAGTCTGCAGAATGTAGACTCAACAGCAGCAGCTGCTGCTACTAACTAACCAATTTGCTATAGAATTAGGTATGTTTGCATACCCTGTGCCCATGAAAAATGGACGAGAAAGGGTATAATAAGAAGAAGTCATCTTTGAGCTTAAAAAGTATATATAATCCTTTTCAGTATCAATAGAGGTAGACTCTTCTAACTTAACAGCTGCTTAAATAATATTATCTAGAAGCAATCCTGAGAGTTTCATCAAGATCGCTTTATAAACAAGAAAGATAATCAGCAAAGACGTGTGAGCATTGAATCGCTTTGCTCTTTGCGGCCAGCACATGTGTGCGAGCGAGACAGCGAGCGACTGCGATGCATATGTGAATGCAGTGACGAAGCAAGCAGCTTCTGATCGCGTAAGAGTGCTTGAAAGGGGTTTGCTTTAAGCATCTCTTAGTTACTTTCTTCTACTACAATCGAAATACTTAATTGAGTAAACTGCACAGGGTATTATGCGGTCGCATGCACTCGACATCTCTTTGCACTTAGCATTTTTTTTGGTTATTTTTTCTACTCTTAACTACTTTACGTTTTTCTTCTGTGGACTTGGGCTCTGACTTGCCGGCCAAGTGTCGACGCGCTTAATTGCAAATGATAACAGGCCAGGCTTAAAGTTGTCTACTTGCTTTGCCTTGGCTTTTTAATATCTACTCTGCTGACCCAATTTTGCAGCTTTTTCATTATTTTTATGTAAGCAGCAGCAGCAGCAGCAGTGGCAGCAGCGGCAGCAGAGGCAGCGGCAGCTCACAGGAGTCGCAAGGACTCACAGGATTCTAGCGAAAGTGTCGCCAATTTTGCTGCTGCTGCTTTTTCATTCTTTGCTCACTCTCACTCGCACTATCTTTCTCTCTCTCGCACACACACACACTCTCTCTCTCTCTCGCTCTCACTCGGTGTCTGCCTGTAGCTTTTTCTTGCTTACTTTGCTTTCGCTTGGCTTCATCTCAATCTGTCCTCCTCGACTCTGCGCCAACCTCTTGTTTAGATAAAATGCCAAATACCGGAAGATTTTTAATTAGAATTTTTTTGTATGCCACTCCCGCCACAGCCTCCCCCCTCAGTTGGACCTCATCTCAATTATTGACTGCAAACAATAAGGCAAACCTTAAGGAATGAAAACAACTGACAAGAGGGACTCTGACAACGTTGGCCCCAAAGAGTTTTTAGCTGAAACCGAGAAACCCAGAACAATGCTCCAAATTTTGGACGCTGCATACGTCGACCCCTCAAGTAAGCGAGCTTAAATCATTTGAATAATCTTGGCCAGGAGTTTTGTGAAGGTTTAAGGCTTAATAGCTCGTCCCTGCTGTTAAAGTTCATTGTTCCTATTCTTCGGCAACCCGCTGATGCTGATATTGTTATTGTTATTGCTTTCTTTTGTAATTTAATACGGAATACATTTCCTAATTAATTTCGTTTGCTTCTGCGGTTTTCCCAGCTGCCTTCGAAATCATAAATCGTAATACGATACGCCAGCGATAATTTCGTAACAACTGATGTTATTTTGCTTTCAATTAAGCAACAGTTATTTATAGCCACGCACAAAAATAAATGTAACAAGAACTTAAAGTGCTGGGAGCGAAGGCATTCAATAATTAAAGCCGTGTTACAGTCACTCACAATTATGCAAAGTGTCTAAGAGAATTGGTTATTAAATGCATATGCAGACAACATTTGGTCAAAAGCTTTTAGCCACTTTTCTTATCTCAATTTCAATTGTCACAATTTTGTGGAAATCTTTTGAAAAGTTGTGCGAATTCAAATGCCATTCAATTGGACAATGAACAACATTTGCATTGATGAAATGACAATTGTTATATTTGAAGAACTTGAAATCAGACAATATGCAAATAAGTTGCCCACAGCCCTGAGGGTTTGCGGTGAGTATGGCGGGGTGTGTGCGAGGGGGGCAAGTCAAAATAATAATATGGCCAGCAGCAGCTGCTAATGCCAACGACAAGCGACTAGCGACTAGCGACAAGCGGCAAAAACTGACTCGCTGTCCACAATCATTTTCATACATTTTTCAGTTTTCAGCCAAAGAAATTTCCGCAATCTACATACAAAAAAAAAACAAGCGCTTCAGTCGAGCGCGCGTGACAGCATAATACCCTGTGCAGTCTGCTATATTAAGTATTTTGCTTGTTAAAGAAGTAAGTAACTGAAAAGTGCTTAAAACGAACTTCTCACAAGCACTCTTACTCGATCAGAAGCTGCTTGCTACGTCACTTCATTCACATGCGCATGCATTGCAGTCATTCGCTGTCTCGCTCGCACACATATGCTGGCCGCAAGGAGCAAAGCGCAAGTGATTCAATGCTCACATTTCTTTGCTGATTATCTTTCTTATTTATAGAGCGATATTGATGAAACTTTCAGGATTGCTTCTAGATGATATTCTTCAAGCAGCTGTTAGGTTAAGTGTTTAGTGTAAGCTAGCTGAGATGGGCGCGTGCTTACAGAAAGGCAGAGGGACATGTCTCAATCGACTCGCCTATTCACACTGATCAGGCATATATATACCTTACATATTCAGAGTTCCTGCTTTCGCCTATTACATACCTTTGCACAGAGTTATTATACCCTCTTTTTGTCGCATTTTTAATGGGCACAGGGTATAAAAACAAGAAGCAAAATTGACCAAAATAGCGAGAAAAGCAAACTGCAGCAGAGTCCAGAGCCGATGATGTAATGGCCAGCGCAAAACATTTCATTTGAATAACTTCGTAATCAACGGGCTCGGTCTTTTAGCCCGCCTGGAAGTCGGCAGACGCGGCGTATGAGCAACCTGAAGTGCCGTAGCCAAAAACTGTAGCCTAAAATGGCCAAAAACACAGCAAAAAATGGAAACACAAAAATGGAGGAAAAACTAAAATAAAAGTAAAAATAAAAATAACAACAAAAGGCATCGAAATCAAATTGGCTTTTTGCTCAATTCGTTGGACGAGCAACGGATTTTATGGCCAACTTTGTTATGGCAAGTTGCTGTTTGTTGTTGTCGCTGGTAATGGGCGGAGGAAGAAGGAAGGGGGAGGGGGAGGGCGTTTAAGGCACGCCCATTTGAAGCAAAAGGTTTTCAGCGCTGTTGCCGCCTTTGGCGTTAAATGTTTGTTGTTGGCCCGGCTTTAAAATGTTATTTGCAATTTTGATTTCGCCTCAAGTTGAGCTCGACTTGAGTTTGACTAAAGCTAAGTTGTGTGTGTATGTGTGGCTCTCAAAAGTTTACTTACAGCATTGGGCATTTGGCACAGACGGGATGTGTATGTGGATGTGGTGCAGTGTGGCAATGCGGTGTGGCAAGCACTCACCTGTAAAGACAATGAAGTTCAGTTCAGAATTAGTGGGCAACACATTTGACAACGATTTCTATGGAAATGCTTCCCCAGCAATCATCATATATTCTCTTTCTATAAAATCAATAGTGAGTTGCCCATTTCCCTGCAAGTTTCCCTCCTCTGCAGTGGGGTTTTCCCTAGCCGTTGGCATTGGCAATCGTTGGCTTGACATTTTCGCGGCGTCTGCGATGTCATAAACTGGTACAGCCCTCAGTTCACTCAGCTCCCTCAGCTCACTGAGTAGGCATAAGCAGCCAACAAATCGCAGCAAGCAGGAGCACTGCTTGCATGTGGCATGTGGCAAGTTTGCAAGTGGCAAGTTGCGAGTCGCCTATCGACAGCGGCAGATAGCCTCGTGTGCCCATTTCCAAGTTTACCATGTCGGGGTCAAATTGTTTGCCGACATTCGTGCAGCAGAGAACCCAACTCAAATTGTGCCTATAAATATGCATTACACTGCGATTCGTAGTGCTGATTCTGTTGCTCTTAATACCCTGTAAAAGGCATAAACGTGGACTGCTTGGAGTGCAGTAGAAATGCCTTGAAATATGTTGATTTCTACAACATTTTGCATATGGCATTTGCTTAATTACAGGATATGTAGCTAGTCTGGCATGCTGTGGCACAGCTGTACCAAGTAAGTGCTTGCCACACTTCTGCTTCTTTTTTATATGGTTAAAAAGTAGTTACTTCTATTCAAAGTCAAATACTTAGTTTAGCAGACTGCACAGGGTATTATGCTGTCGCGCACGCTCGACAGCTCCGCTTGCATTTTTTTGACATTTCATGTCGCCGCTCGTTTACAACAAATGCCAGACATTGACATGATTTCTCAGCGAACTCGACGACTTGTTTTGTATATTTCGTCTAATTGCCATGTTAATTGTGAGCAATTACGAATACACCCTGGCAGGGTGTGCAAGCGGGCATGCCAGGCCCTGCAGTCGCTTGCATGTCGAGGCTGCAGCGCCTACTTCATTTTTCTTCTTCTCATTTTCAGTTATTATTTCGGCAGGTTTGCAGGTTCGTGGAAAAAGCTTTAATTGACTGACTGTTTTTAATGATATTAATCAGCGACTAAAAGCAACTCAAGCAGAGAAGACAGAGAGAGAGAGAGAGAGAGAGAGAGAGAGAGAGAGAGAGAGAGAGAGTCAAAGTCATGAGTCGACCATAAATTTGTTTAATTAGCAAAAACGTCGCTTGAGACGACAAATTAAAAAACCCCCAAAAAACACAAAAACAAAGACTCAACAATTATGCGGCATGTACTGCGTGCAATAGCAGGCAGCAATTTGTCATGTTACGTGCAATTAATCAAAAGTTCAATGACTTGACACGCTGCAAACTCGGCGCAACGTCTCGTCTACCTCAATCGGCTGCTGATTAAAGTGAAATGAGTTCAAATTTGGATTGCTTTCTGCTTCTTCTTGCTGTTGTTGTTGTTGTTGTTGCTGCTGTTCTTTAAGTTATTTGCGGCAAGCTGACAGCGCTTGCACTGCGCGAAATTAGTCATCATTACGCCCAAGCAACTGAAACGTTGCATACTCGTGGGCGTCTCAGCGTCTCAGCGTGTTGCTGTCTCTCTTGATGGATGATGGATGAGGCGTGCGCTCAGATAATTGACCTCTAAATATACTTTCGAACAGTTGACGCACACACACCACACACACACACACATACACACACACTCGCATACATTGACAGACGTAGACTTAAAAGTCGAGCTCCTTTCACTAGCCAAGCATTCCGCGCCGTAAAGTAGGCTAAGAATATAGCACACTCACAGATATACACCCATACACACCCATATACACACACACACACACCCACACACACACAGTGGCTGTGTCCAATAACCTTTTGGGGGCTGCCTCTGCGCACAGCTTGAATGCCATTGACACTGGGCCCATTCAGTTTGTCGGCCTGAAACAGAGACTCATCTGCTTCGCAAAAGAAGAAGTCGAAAGAGAAGAAGAAGTCGAAGAAGAAGAAGAAGTAGTAGTAGTAGTAAAAGAAGAAGAAGAAGGAGCAGAAGTAGTAGAAGAAGCAGCAGCTAAAGAAGTCATTGGTCGACTGGGGCAAGACTCACACGCACTTGGTGTTGCCCCAGCATCATCTGCTTTGGCTTCAGCTACTTTTTGGACTTGGCCACAACTTTTGGGCCACGTTTTGTTTTTGTTTTGGCGCTGAGTTTCTTTTCGCCGTTTACTTTACTCTGCATTTGTGCTGCTTGTTCTTGCTGTTGTCATTGTCGTGGGGCTTTTATGGCTTTGAGGCAGGCGAACTGCGTCGTTGGCGTCGTCTGCGCTTTGTTTTTGTTTTTGTTTTTTTTTGTTGTTGTTGTTGTTTTGGCAAAAAGTCGCGTCCTGTGCGTGCGATTGCCCCGTTTCAAGGATAGTCTGCTGCTTGTTTGGCTGCCTTTTGGCATTTTTATTGTGTCATTGGCACGCAGCGAGCGCAAAAAAGTTAAATTGTTAATCACATAAAGAAAGAAGTAGAAAAGCACACATAGACAAAAATTAGCTGAGGGGGTAGAAGTAGTGTCTATCAATGTTTTTAGGCTGCGATAAAAAAAAGGTTTATTTAATTGAATTGCAATTCAAGCTACAATTGCTTTAGCGAACTTTTCAAGCAAACATTTATCACAAACTTTGCCCCACTGTACTACAGCCAACAGCAATTGCGTCTTTCATAACGCTATACGCTTATCTGGCCAACACTAATTGCTGCCTAATCATAAACTAAAACCTGTGCTAAAACTTTAGGCCATTTTTCGGTTTCGGCTGCTGTTTGCTGCCGTTACTTGTGTAAGTTAAATAGCAGTAAAGTTCATTAGAGCTGCGCGCGCTCTCTCTCTCTCGCTCTAACGCTATTCCTTGCTGTTCTCTTTATCGTGTGCGCCATTTTGCCAATCGGTGCGTTGATGTCTGTGCCAATGTCCTGGCTATTGGCCAAGGGGACGGGGACGCCCACCCAAAGTTTGCCACCTTCTGTTGCTCGCACAGTTCACAGCTCACAGTTCACAGTGTGGCAAGTTGAATAAACTCGTACAGTATATATAAGACTGTCTTTGTGTGTTGTTTGACGTATGTATAGCTATGTAAAATTGTCAAATCCGTCTAGACGTTGAAGGTCATTGTGAATAACGGTTTGTACATAAAAAATATTACAAAAACAAGAAGAAGAAAAAGTATACAAAAAACTGGCACACAATGTACTCGTACCTTAGCCTCAACTCGACCTCTTCTCTTTAGGGAAATTCCTTACAGTTCTGATTTAATTTCATGCCATTTGCCTTGCTAATCGACATATTTGTGTCATTTGATTCGATGCGTTTCAATTTGATACGATTCGATTCGTCGACACTACAGCGTTCAACGTTCGTTTCAAAAACGTGACTAACAAGTGAGTTTGTAAATAATAATTGGACTTCAAACCCGAATATCGAACACGAGCCGCTGCCTTTATTCTAGTATTGAATTAATTCAATTGCAAGTTTTTTGTTTTCCAATCGCCAAAGTCAATGAAACTTGCCAGCGATTGCTCATAGATCAGTTGGAATGTTGATTTGAAATTGGAATTGAAACGGGAATTGGAATTGGAATTGGAACTGAAACGTGTAAATTGCAGCAGCAGCAGCAGCGCAAAAAGAGAGCACGCTTTGTTATTGTTGTGTTGTGCTTGTTCTTATTCTTCTTCGGCTTCGTCTTCGCATTGTTGTTGTTGTTTCATTTCAATGTATAGCAACTTGCTCTTCATATGGCGTACTCTCCACTCTCCACTTTGCGCTCTTCGTGCTGCGTTCGCCTCTCTGCGCTTTGCGCTCTGCGCTCTTTCAATTTCATTTCCTTAGCTCTTAGTGCATTGACTTTTTGACAACAATAACAACAACGAGCACGATAACAACGATAACAACGATAACAACTCGTTTTCAGTTGTTTTTCCAGACTGTGTGTTTTTAATTTAATTAAACTAAATTTAATTAACATGTTAACGCAGTTAACTATAATGCAATCTGCTGCACAAGTTCAATGCACCCGCAATTTGCTGTAATTCGCAGTGTCTGGCAAATTAATATAAATATGTACTGTAATGAGCGATAGGCTCACTGATCGCATTGATTAATGCCAAAAAGTTAACAAATTCACGCTCGTGTCTTATCAGTCAGCCGGTGGTGGCTAGGCTCAAGGCCAGCGTTGCATTACCAAATCAAATATCAATCTATAATCTGGAGCTCACAACTCGCGGACGCAGATACAATCGCATCGACCTTGATGACAATGAACTCACTTACACTCACTCACACACTCGCACTCACACACTCGCACACATACTCACACTTACACTCTCACGTATGAAATGGTTTTGTCAAGTGCTCGCTTTGCTTTATAAAATGAAAATAAAAACATCTATTTAATGGCATATCACTTTGATAAGATACGCGCGTAGCCGCCATACAATTTGCATCATAAAATATACTTAAGCAACTCTAAAGTAAATATACGTGTTTAGGAATGATTAACTGTTTACAAACTTCAGTTGAACGCTGCTGCCAATAAGTCTGTTGATACTGACACTGATACGACAGCAACGGGGTGTTTTAAGGTATGGCAGGGAGAGAGAAACAAGGAAAGCTTTCTTTTCTTTTGGTAATTTATAGAATTTGTATATTATTTACAAGAAATTGAGTGCAAGAAGAGTTCAATACCAGATAAGCATAGCATGGTATCGTATCAATGCGATCAGTGAAAGCAAGCAATCGCAGCTTTCACACACACATGACTCACAGATAGAAAAGCTCACTTGCCGGCTGCCTTGAGCTGTCAAAAGCTCACCAATACCAATGCAACAATGAGCCAATACACAGCCAATGCAGTTTGTTGTTGTGCACTCAATTGTTATTACATTGCAGTTTTATTTGTGATGAAATAAACGCATTAGCGGAAATAGTTGCAACACATTGTGTTTTAGGGTCGCCGTTTTGGCCTGGCTATATTATTAAATCTAGTATACAGGCAGGCTAACTAAATGGGGAAAAACAAAGAGGAAAAATGTAAAATGGAAAACGAAAAACGAAAAAGGAAAAGCAAAATACAAAACGAAATTGACTGTACATTGCTTGATGTCATGCCATTAAAATTTGAAAAGCCGTATCGAGCGATGTCGGTTAATAACAGCCTACAAAATTGTGGCAGATGACAACCACAACGAAAAGTGGGCGGCACATTGGGGCAGCTGGTATAATGATTGCCGCAATGGGGAATATAAATATCATGGAGGCGTCTCAGCGCACTGGCACCTGGCTCCTATTACATGCGCACGGCATTATTACAAAAGCCACCAACAGCAACAATTGCAAATAAAAGCTAATATTAAAAGCGGCAATTTTCCATGGCACCGACGAACAACAACAACCAACAGCAACCTACAACAACCAGCAACAACAAGAAGCAGGCAAGCAAGCAATGGGAGCCAGCAAAGGGAGCCTAGAGCCGAACCAAACAGTAACCAAACAGTAACCAACATTGCCTTTGGTTTTTGCGTGCCATATGCGAGTTCGAAAGGATTTCCGGTTTATGCTGTTGCTTGCCAACTGCCAACTGCCAACTGCCTTTGTCCTACTCCCCCAAGCACCCTTGCCGGCCCCTCCTGTAATTGTTTTGCTAGGCAAATGCAAAGCACATGGCAAATGCCACGTCTTCAACTGAGCTAATGACCGAGTCAATACATATTATTTATTTATACACAAATGTATTTATTCCTTTGAATTCCTTGCGAATTCTTCGCAACGCATGCAGTTCCATTGCGAATTGTGCGGTTAAAGCTGCAGCACAATTTGCTAGCAAATAAATTGTTTCAAAAATTTGTTAAATAAAATTCTTGTTTTTATACCCATTAAAAATGGGCGAAAATGGGTATAATAGCTTTGTGAAGGTGTAGGAGACACTGGAGAGTATATATATGCTTGATCAGTATGCATAAGCGAGTTGATTGAGCCAGTTCTGTCTGTCTGCAAGAAAACGCCGATCTCAGCTAGCATAAGAGCTAGAGACACTAATTATGGCGACATTTCGCAGCGCAGACACATTTAACTTAATAGGGGATTGCAGAATATTGTATAGAAGCATTCCTAAAATTTTCATCAAGATCGGTCTATGAATAAGAAAGATAATCATCTGCTAGCTGCCAGCTATGTGTGCGAGCGAGACAGCGAATGACTGCGTAAATGCTTATGTAAATGAAGTGACGCAGCAAGTAGCTTTTGATCGAGTAACAGCGTTTCAAAAGTGAACTCTTCAAACAGCTGTTAGCTACTTACTTCCATTACAAGTAAACTATCTAATGTAGCTGACTGCACAGGGTATTATGTAAGCTAATACGCCTGTTATTTAATTTCAGTTTATTGTGTGAGAGGAATGCAGTGTGTTGTGCTCAAAGGATGCGAAAAACTAAATAGTTTGTCCCAGCAAAGGATTCATAATTAGCAGTGGCATTTGCAGCAGCAAACTGTGGCACAAGCAATAAAGGAAACACACGCAGAGAGAGAGAGAGAGAGAAAGAGAAAAGAGAGAGGGAGAGAGTGGGAGTGGAACTGAAATAAATCTATTCAAAACTCAAACATATGCGTGAAAAACGTGTGTCAGGACGGCACATGCAGTGCTGCGGGGGCGCTGGCAAACAGGATACAGGGGGCAGCAGCAAAATGGCTGCGGGGTGCGTTGCACGCTGGGCGGAGCCTTGCCACGCTAGAGATGCGGCTCGACTCGTGTCGTGTCATGCGTGCTGGGCACAACAATAAAGGAAATACGAAATATGAATTCGAATGAAAAGCTCAACTGCATGCTGCTTGCCACATGCCGCATGCCGCATGCCACATGCCGCCTACCACATCTCTAGGGCCGCACACAGGTTTCGGCTTTGGGTTGCGATTGTTGCGCTGCCTTCAACCTGAAGTACAGGCGTTGTACGTGCTGGCCTACCTGCCCCAAGTAAGCCCCTAACAGTTGGTTGCACACCCCTCCCTCTTCGCTGCTGCTGCTCCACCTGCGCTGCTGCTGGTCGCCTGCTGTTGTTGTTGCTGTTGCTGTTGCTGTTGTTGTTGCTGCCGTTGCCTTAGCCATGGCTTTGTTTTCGATTTGAGCTCCGTTTTGCCTTTGCTCGCCCGCCGCCTTTTTGCAACGTTCACATTTTGTGTGTTTTGTGTTGCTTGCAATGTTTATGCCGGTTGTTGTTGTGCTAGGCCTTGCCGTCCTTGTTGTTGTTGTTGCTGTTGCTGTTGCTGTTGCTGTTGCTTATCCTGTGTGTCGTTGAACTCCAAGCCGGTGCAAAGGAACGGCATAGAAGCAATACCTCTCTAGCTTTATGCATTGCATGTCGCCCTACAGGAGATGCCTTGCTGCTCGCTATCTCCCTCTCCCTCTCTCCCTCTCTCTCTCTCTCTCTCTCTCTCACACTTGCCCTGTGCTGCACTTGACTTTGCTGGGGCAGCAACTTTTGCGACAACATGTCAGCCGAAGCCTGCAAAGGCGCTGGCCATAAGCTTAAGCATAAAAGCCGAATAAGCACAACAACAAGAACAACAACAACAACAACAGCAACAACAACAACAACAACTAAACTGAACTCAACTAAAGAAATGTAAACAAGCTAAAAACAAAGTGCAACAGCAAAAGGGTTCTTGTTTGTCCAGGCGCCATGGCAACCCTTTTTTTCCGCTTTCCCTATTTTCTTTTCCTTTTCCTATTCCTATTCCTATACATTATTT
Source organism: Drosophila macrospina (assembly GCA_035042075.1). Classification (NCBI taxonomy): domain Eukaryota; kingdom Metazoa; phylum Arthropoda; class Insecta; order Diptera; family Drosophilidae; genus Drosophila; species Drosophila macrospina. The sequence continues at coordinate 1,256,099 of JAWNLW010000504.1, read as the reverse complement.
TTCTTTTTCCTTGCTTGCTCTGCTTGCTTTTGTGGCACGTTGCTGGCAACACTTTGCCACATGCCGTGTGCGCATTTGCTGCATACAAAACTCTATTGAAATTTCTTTTTTGCAAGTCTCCCCCCTCCCACGCCCCACAGTACAGTGCCTTTGCCATGTGCTCTGACATTATTCGGCAGCCAATACCATAAACTGTGAGCATGTGTAAATATTTCAGCAGATACAAGGACCAAGCACCAAGGACCAAGGACTCGGCACTCGGCACTCGCCACTCGGCACTCAATAGTTGTTGTTTGGGGGCGTCACTCAGCAACATATGAATGCATAGCAAACACAATATGCAACGTGAATTCACTGCAAACTGCATAAATTAGAGCATCAAAAATGCAATGCCCAATTTGGCCAATTTTAATGGCCAACAAGGTTTCCTCAAGCTGCCAAAGAGCGGGCAATAAATGAATTCATATTAAGCACAAATTCGATCAGTTGACATGATAAATTGAATGAGGGAAACTTGCAACAATTCAAATGAAATCAAAGCTGTGAATGCTTCAAGTTTAAAATTGGAAATTTTGTATATTTGTGATTGTATTTGAATAGAAAATCTTAAACTTAAGGTAAACAGAAATATGACAGTTGATATGATAGATTGAATGATAGAAACTTCAATCAAATCAAAGCGAAGTTTTGAATAAAGTGTAAATTAATGAAACAACTTAAATAAATTGTAAGAATAAATCTCAAATTGTAACTAGAAAACAATTTGACAATTGAATTTAAGTTATAAATTTTCAAGTTATCAATTTATAACTTAAATTTCAACACAAATTTAAGACTTTTAACATTGAAATGTAAGCTGCAAAACATTGAATTAATATTTTAATTATGTTTCAATAATAAATGTAAAATTGAATGAATCTCGATTCACGAATTTTTTAATAATTTTAAAATATATTTAAGTAATTTTCTGATATTTAAAATGTTTCAAATTATATTTGAGTTAGTTAAGCAACTAAAACTAAAAAACAAAATAAATGCGCCTTTGATTACGCATTTTATTTTGCATTATAATAATTTTAAATATATTTTGAGTAAACAGAAAATTAAAAATTTAAATTTACAATCCAATTGAATAAAAATTTCAATTAAATTGATTGTTTATTTTTAAATGCTTTGATTGTATTTTAACAAGAAAACTGAAGCCCAATTTGAGAGTTGTGTAAAAGAATCTCGAGACAAAGCTTTAAATTAAGTTTTAGATAAGACATTTTAAATAAAATTTTTTAATAACTTTTAGTTATTTCTTGAAATTTAAAAATTTTTATTGGGAATAGATAAACAACAGAAACTAGAAAAATAAATGTGCATTTGCTTGCAGTACAAAGTAGTTAATAGACTGTCCAGTTGCAGATACGGATATACACACACAAAACAGAGTCACACACACACACACACACACACGCACACTTAACCGCTGGCGAATTCGTGCTTTAATGCACACATCACGATTGAGTTGCGGTTGAGGGAACGGCCCTCTTTGAGAATATTTCATAATTCCATAGCCGGGCATTGCAGGATTGCAACTTGGCCTAAAGATATGAATGCAAACAGCAGATATACAGATACAGATATGTATATATATATATATATATACATATGTATGTATATGTATCTGTGTGTCTATCGATTTAGCTATGAGTGCAAGTAAGTACGAGTACTGGCAGTTGCCTTGAGGCTCAGTGCTGGGTGCTCAGTGCTCGGTGCTCATTTGCCGACATGTAAAATGATGCGTAAACAATATTCTGACGCATCATTAAAGCGCCTGAACGAGGCGCATCGATCAGTTTCACGTCCAGTTGGGAATCATCTCTCTTGTCTCGATCCATGTATGGAGCGAGCGTGCATGATGATTATGATGACGCATCGCGCATGGCATGGGAGGCAGCCCAGTTTCGAGCTGAGGCTGCAGCTATGGCACTGACCTGCCACAACAACAGCAACAACGGCAACAACAGCAACAACGGCAACAACAACTAATTCAATTTTACTCGCTTGGACACGGATCGAGTGCAGGGAACTTGCAGTGAGACTGAGACTGGGACTGGGACTGGGATTGCAATGGGCATGGGTACGGGCAGGGGGATGGGCAGGGGGATGGAGCTGCGGAACTGGGTTCGTCATGTCCACCTTCACGCGCAACAACACAGAGTTCAACTGCCTCGAGTACGCAAGATGCCACGCGCTAGCGCTGTCTCGCTTACTCTTGCCAACTATCTCTCTCTCTGACTATCTTTCGCTCTCTCTCACTCTCTGCTGCTGCTGCCGCTGCTGCTGCTGCTCTATGGGGCATGCATGCTGGCAAAATGTATCGCTTGATCGTTGCTTGCCACTTTGTTGTTGTCGTCATTGTTGCTGCTGTTGCTGTGTGTTGTTGCTGTTGTTGCTGTTGTTGTTGCTGTTATTGCTGCAGCATGCTCAGTGCTTGTTTATGCTGATCTCTGTAATGAGATATAATGCCGGCCGGCCGGCCGGTCAGGCCTGCCTGAAGACAACCAAAATAACAGCAACAACAGCAACATCGAGCAGCAGCAACAACAACAGCAGCAACAACAACAGCAGCAACAGCAACAGCAACAGCAGCTTCTTTACGGCACCGGGCACCTGACCTGGCATAGAATGGGAGCTTTGTACTCTAAGGAGCAGCTCTGGAGCTGCCTCAACACAAAGAGCATTGTGTGTGTGTGTGTGTGTGTGTGTGTGTGTGTGCAGCGAGGGTTGCTCGCAAACTTGTGCAGAGCGAGGGCACTGGCCAGAAGTAAACTGTTCGAGCAACCCGCGGCCACATGTGTATGTGCTGTGGGCCATTGTGTGTGATCAACAACAAACATCATTATCAGCATTTGGGCCACATCATTATCACGCTGCATTCGTGATTGTTGTCGCAGCACAAACAGCAACAATGGCAGCAACAACAGCAGCAATAACCAGAGCAACAACCAGAGCAACAACAACACCATCATCATCATAGTCATCATCATTATCAACATCATCATCATCATCATCATCAGAGTCATCATCAATGTGGATAAATCGTGTGGCGACAGAAGCATTTGCAGCCTCTGACAAAGTTTTGCTTGCCAAAGCAACTCACGTATAGCATAGAGAGGGCGGAAGAGCGACAGAGAGAGAGATAGAGAGAGAGCAACAGTCACAGCACTGACCTGGACAAGTGGCCACAGCGACAAAGTGACAAAGTGACGAAGCGGATCCTCAACATGTCGTTTGCGACTGAATCAGCAAAATATTATGCATACAGCTGATGCCAATTGGGAATTGTGGGCGTATATTTCCAGAGGAGAACGTACAGCAAAAGACAGAGAGAGAGAGAGAGAGAGAGAGAGAGAGGGGGAGAGGAGAGAGCAGAGAGGTCGTTGCGCTGAACTTCATGCGTGGATATTAATGACCGGCCTCGACCCCAAGCGAAACAAGCAGCGTCAACAACGACGTCAACGAACGTGCCCAAGTAATAAAGAAATCTTCAATGTTGTTGCTGCTGCTGCTGCTGCTGCTGCTGTTGCTGTTGTTGGCGGGGGTGCACGTTCAGGCGGATGCATGGATTATGATGCAGCAGCAGTCGTATCGAGGGGAGCGCAGTCAGCTCACTTCTCGGAATGAGAGGCAAAAAAGCCAGAACAAGAAATTGGCAAGCGCGTTCAAGAGGCGCATAAATTACAGCGCCGTTCGTTGCGGGCTCGGCTTTTGTTTTTGTTTGTTGTTTGTTGTTTCATGTTGTTGTTGTTGTTGCTGTTCTTGTTGCTGTTGCTGCCTGTTGTGTGATTGTTGTTGTTGTTGGCAGGAAATGCATTGCCAGCGCATCGTTGTCGCATCAGTTGACAATGCAAAAAGCTTTTCGCCCCAAAAACCAATGCCACACCCACTAGCAACACACACACATACACACACACACACACACACACACACACACACACACACTGCACACACTTAATTCCCACTTGAAGTCGTTGCAAGATTTTTGCTTAATTATTTAATTGCCTTACTGCTCTTGTTGCTGCTGTGCCTTGTTGTGTTGCCGCCTGCCTGCAATCGAAGCTGGTAATTAAAAATGCGTAATGCGGTTTCTAAAAGTAGCCTTTGTTCTTGTTAAACATGCAGTTGTTGTTGTTGTTGTTGCTGCTGCTGTTCTTGTTGTTGTTGTTGATGCTGTTGTTGCTGAAGCTGTTGTTGTTGTTGCTGCTGTGTCGCTCGGCTGCTGCTTTGATCGTAGCTGCAACAGCTGTGACTTCAGCTCACAATGAAAAGCCGCCTCGGCTGTTTCCTGTCTACGCTTGAAAGCAAAGCTCAATTCTTGTTTCTTAGCAACTAACCGAGTTAAGCCCTCAACGGTTCCCTCTGTGCTTTGCATCCCCAAGTGACTGATAACTTACCGAAACCCAAAGACTTTTGAATAGATATTTCTGCTTACGCAACTCACCTGCAAAGAGAAGAGCAAAGCACAAAGATGTTAGATAAGCTCGATATATAATAATAATAAATGCCAAAGGCGAAGCAATAATTTAAATATTTGTATAAAAATATAAGAAAAGCTTTAAATTTGATTTAAATTTGCGCAAATCTCGACAATTGCAGACAACTGCGGTTATTGCAGCTGGAAACTGCAGCAACTAAAGCCAAAACCAAAACCAGATGATAATAATGGTCGTTGTTCAGGTTCTGGCTAAATGCGGCAATCCAAAAACAGAACCTAGCCCAACATTGTTATTGTTTTCGCCGAGCTCATCCTCAACTTCAGCCTCAGCCTCAATGTTGTCGTGGTTGTCTTATTGTTGCTGTTGCTGTTGTTGTTGCTGCCTCTTTTTTTTTTTTGGTTTGCTTTTGGTTTTATATCTGCGCCTCAGAATCATGTCGCGAAGCCAGTGAGCAACATGTTTGTGCGCCAGCAGCAACAACAACAATAGGCGGCAGCAGCAGCAATAACAACAGCAACAACATCAACAACATCAACAACAGCAACAATGGCAGCAGCAACAGCAACAACTTTGCGAGTGCCAAAGCACTCGGCGCTGGCCAAGCCTCTTGCCAGCTGCTTTTTGTGCCACTTCCACACACACACACACACACACACACACACACACACAGACATTTGGCGATATTGTTGTTGATAATGCCAGCAATGTTGCTGCCGCTGCCGCTGCCGCTGCTGTTGTTGCTGCCACTTGCCGTGGACTTGCTCATCAACTGGATTTACCAGCGCATGAGAGATGCAGGCAGTGGCGGAGCAGGCCAGAGAGAGTGTGTGAGAGAGAGAGAAATATAGTTACAAGGAGTGAGCGAGAGCGCGCGCGAATGGCAAGTCCAAAGTCGCAGCTTGTTGCATTTAGTCATCGTCCTCCTGCTGCGCTTCTACGCTATCAACAACAACAACAGGAACAACAACAACAGCAACATCATCCACATCATCATTATCTGCTTTAGCAACATCATCATTATTATCATTGTTGCTGCCCATTCGCTCCACGCTCCACGTTCCACTTCAACACCCGTCACATTGCCTTTCCCACAGTTGCTGCTGCTGTTGTTGCTGCTGCTGCTGTTGTTGCTGTTGCTCAGAGTGCAGCAGAGTTCGTTCCACTCGCGCTTGCTTCTTTTCTGTTATTTATGTTATTTTCTTCCTCATTTGCCGTTTTCTTCTTGTTCGCTTTGTTTTGATTTCATGCATTTTGTTTTGCTATTCATATTTCTTCTGGATTTTGTATTTTGCTCGCGATTCCCGACTCTCTCTCGCTCTATCGCTCTATCGCTCTCTCGCTCTCTCTGTGTGCATCTCTCTCTGGACTTGGCTGATAATTGCAGCGAGGCGAGAAACTTGATTTGTGCACTCGTGACGTCACTGAGGGCATTCACTTTATGTTGTTGCTGCTGTTGCTGCTGCTGTTGTTGCTGCTGCTGTTGCTGCTGCTGCCTCAACTGTTGCTGCAACATGCTGCTGACAGTTGCTGGCGTATGTGCAATCAATTATTTCCATGTACCAACATCGCTTCCACATTTCCAATTGCCTGACAATCGATTGCTCCACAGTGTTGCTCCTGTGCCCCATTGTCCAGTTTATGAGACACGAAATTTAAATTTACACATCGATAGCAAAGCGAGGCACTCCACTCGCAGTGCGCCCATTGTCACGATAAATCAATTGCACTCTTGGCCTCCACTTTAAGCCGGGCTTTCGATTTGCCCTGCCTCGACTTGCAGCCCACGAGACACATGCGATGCCTCTTGCTTGCTTCGTGTTGCTGCTCTGTTGCTGCTGTTGCTGCCACGTCTGCTCCAACTCGTTGCTGCTCACAGTAGCAACATGCGGCTGACACTGACACTTACGTATGTTAATGTTGACAAAAGAGCCAAGACAACAAAGCAGCAACGACAACTGCCTCGCAATTGTTGCTGATCGCAATCTGCAGCCTGATTTTTGACAAAAGCCCCAAACAAACTGGCTTCAGCTAACAAATTGCCCAACTTTTTACTTCAGTTTTGGTCTGCTCTTAGCAGTTGTATTGCTTAATTTGTTTTTTATGGGGAAGTCTTTATAAAATATATACAATTATAAATAATAATCTATGTGAAATATAAAGTATATTTACTTATTTGAAAGTTGCAACTGATTTGTGATAATTTAACTAGAATCATATAACCAAAGCTAGAGACACCAAATTTGTCATGAAGCTTCCTGTTTACTCTCTCCCGCTCTAGTTTATGCTAGATTTTCGATAATTATGGCCACATTTCTCAGCGTAGACACTTCTAACTAAACAATTGTTTATATAATACTATATAGAAGCAATCCTGAAAGTTTCATCAAGATCGCTCTATGATTAAGAAAGATATTCAGCAAAGAAATGTGAGCATTGAATCGCTTGTGCTTTGCGCCTTGAGTGCGAGCGAGACAGCGAACGACTGCGGTACATGCTTATGTAAATGAAGTGACGCAGCACGCAGCTTTGGTGCGCAAGCAAGCTTGATGAAATTAACTCAACTGTTTGATGTATGAGTTTCCCAATCTGTTGCTTCTTACTTTCATTATAGAGAACTGTGTACAGGGTATTTTGCTGTCGCTGACGCTCGACTGATGCGCTTGCTTTTATTTCTATGCAATCTGAAGAGAGTTGCAATGAGCACGCACATGGTTGACTGATATGTTTATCAAATCATAAACAAATTGTCTATTTTAGTTGCTGCTGTGTTCGTGTTGTTTGAACTGAAGTTTCTTTGGTTTGTTTTGTGCCAGGTCGTGTACACACACACACACACACACATACACACACACACACACACACACACTAGACAATTATACAGCTACTGTTAACAATTTGGAAACATGTTCAACGCTTGACCTTTTTTTGCAGCGTTCAATTTATGAGCTCAACACATGAGCATTTAACATGCAAAGCGCCATGTCAACAGCAACAACAGAAACAAGAACAACAACAGCAACAACCACAGCAACAAGAACAACATTAACAACAACAACACTAACACCTTTATCCTCCCTCCCCCTGCCACCCCCTCGCTGTTAGCTGAATTGGCGTGTCAGCATTGCAATTAATTGTGAGTTGGAGTTGGAGTTGGAGTTGGAGCTGAAGTTGGAGCTGAAGTTGGAGTTTGGCGTTGGGAGCTTGGGGTTTGCTTAGCATTGGCATGGTTAGAGCAAATAAAAGACGCCAGAGCTCACAATTTCATTTGAAGTCAACGTTGAGGCATCAACTGGATCATTAGGCGCGCCTTGGAGCCATTAATTTCTGTAGCCCGAAAAGTGTTTGCCAATTGGCAAAAGGTGGGGCAAGACGGGGAGTGGGGGGAGACGAGTGGCAAGCAAGAAAAACACAAACTAAACGCAGCATTTAAGATAAATTTGCGACGATAGCACAGAGCGCAGAGCCAGACAGAGTCACAGCCACGTTGCAACATGGGGCATAGAGCATGAAGCATAAGGGCAGACAGCGGCAACAGCAGCAGCAGCGGCAGCAGCAGCAGCGGCAGCAATGGCAATCAAGTTCAATGCACAGCAACAAGTCAACGGAATACGAGTACAGAAACGTGGCCTAAGGACGGCACAGGCACAGGCACTGGCAACTTCTTGGCCATTTCGTTTTGTGGCTGCAAACTTTGTCTTGGCTTTCAATCTGTTTTGGCCAAAAAGGCACAGACTATGCAAGAGGAGCAACAATAACAACAGCAACAACAACAGCAACAACAACAACAGCAACAACAACATGTTGCTCACTTAGAATAGAAAGTGGAGTCCCACATGAGGCTGATTACGTGGCTTGGCTTGGCTTGACTTGGTTTGGCTTGAAGCGGGAAAGTTCAATGCTCCATTTGGTTAGTAGAACAGCATTAAGTTGATAAGTTGTAAGCAGACGGCAGGGCATTAAATCACAAAAATCAACACATAAAAAGCTAAACAATCGCCTCATTAATTACAATTAGAAGTGTTTATTGCCAAAGCGCAGCCATAAACCTGCAAGCCTTGGACGCGGCACAACCAGAAGTTTGTTTTCTTCTCTCTTCTCTCTTCTCATCTTGTTTTATTTTTTGCGTCATCATCAAACGAAGAGAGTTTGCTTAACGATCGCCGCACAGCTCAAGATGTTGAGGGAGCTGGAGCTGGAGCTGGAGGAGGAGGGAAGGCTGCAGACTGCCGCCAGTTGATGCCAGTTGACAGCGGACCCAAGTCTCTGCCCCAGGCAGCAGCACTCGGGGGCATTACTGTAGGATTCATCAATCAACAGCTGTCAGTGCAGCCGGCAGCCAGCAGACATCAGGCGACCGGTTCTCCGCACTCTTTCAAGCTGACCATCTTCCATCCTCCATCTTCCATCTGCTCATCTGCTCATCTGCGCTGTTTGGTCCACTCTAAATCAGTTGCCGCTGTCCCTTTGTGCGTCTGCGGCGCAAGCGCAACGTTTTGGCCAGTGCCAATGGCCAACTGGCCAACTGGGCAACGGAGATAGAAGAGAGAAGCGTACAGCGGGCAGGGGGACACCCCGCAGCTCAGCTTCCTGTTGGCTCGTAACTCTCAGTTCGTTCACAGTTTGTTTGCCTTTGGCAAAGCTCTTGACTTCCTCCTGACGACGACTTGTGCATTTGTATTGTTTGCTTGGTTTGTTTGTATTGTTTGTTTATTTGTTGGCATTTTCCATTCGCCTGGAAAATTGCTACTCATTCAGCTGTCCATTTATGCAAATGCCAGCGATAATTGTGCCACGCATATTGCATAATCATGCCGTGCTAAGTATAACAAATGATTGCCATTCCACACACACATCAATGTCTGGGCTAGTTAGCAACTCAGCTCAACTGATGAGTTCAATGCCGCGTCAAAAATCAGCTTGAAGAACTCAGCTTCTTCAGCTCGCTTTCAGCTCGATTGATATAGTATAATATATATATATATATATAAATACATACATATATATATATATATATATATATATATATATATATATATATATAAATATGTAATGTAAGCATTTCCAGCCCATTTGGCTTTTGGCCACGCCCACCAGGCTGTGGCTATTTTCAGCTCGCTCTGCTCGTTTGATTTTACCTTTTTTTTTTTTTGCTGCCCCCCTCTTGATATTTTTATCTTCATCTCACCATGACGCCCACGCAGCAGCGAGGGTTTTCCATTTCCATTTCCTTTTCCTTTACTTTGCCTTCACTTTTATTTTCTCGTTTTTTTTCTGCTCCCTTTTCTGCTCCCTTTTTTTTAATTTAAGCACCTGCCTGCTGCTTTGACAAACTGTCCTTTATGGGTAACGCCCCGACTCTGTTGCGCTGTTGGCTGTTGGCTGTTGCATTAGGCTTTGGCTTTGGCTTTGGCTTTGGCCTTAATGTTGGCTTTGGCTTTCGATTTGAGCTGCTCTTGCGAGCAGGGACTTTTGCTGAATTGTCTGTATAGAAATAAACGGCATTTGCCCAGAGTCAACAGCAATAGACACACAGATAGAGAGAGAGAGAGAGAGAGAGAGAGAAGCGCTTGTATTCAATGTGGTCCTTAAGTTTTCCTTTTTGGCCAAGGATCACTTTCAAACATTTGCGTCGTGCTTTGAGTAACTTTAATGCAACTAAACTGAGTGCTCGTAATTGCATAGCTAGGGGAAATGCAGTTGCCATTTCCACAATTTCCACAGTTTCCATAGCACTCACCTTCAGCATTGCATTTAGTGGAGTCTCACAATTTTGGTAAAATATTTGGCTTGTTTCTCAGTTCTTTTCGGTTTGCCCGCCAGCTGCCTCAAATGTTGGTCAAGAGTTTACTGGCTTCGTATTCCCTTCTTGCATTTCATTTTGATTTGCAAGTCAACGACGTCAACGTCCACGACGATTGGGTTGCCAGCAATTTGCCGGCCAGTTTGAGTTTCGAATCGACGCGAGCCTTTAGGCCATGCGATAAGCGCAGCGCAGTGCAGCGACTTTTCCTCTCTTCCTCTCTTCTCTTCTCTTCATTTCTTTTTTGATTACTCAGCATTGTGAAATTGCCAGCCGACTCCTCACTCGTTTCATTCATTCACACACACACTCATTCTGACTGAGTCTGTGCTTGTCAGCTCCTCAGTTAGCCAAGAACTTTAGCGGAAATTGGGTTCGTTAGAGTGGAGGGCATAAAACTTGTCTCTGATATCCTGTTGAAAAAGTGCTAATGAGACTTCACTAGCTAAGGTGCGCAGCTGTATTGTGAGGCGATTGTGAAGGAACTCGCTCGCATTTTCAGCTGCAACTTTCCCAGCTTTGTCTATAATTAACCACAATAACGCAATTACCAACCCAAGCCCAGGCGACCCAGGCGACCCAGTTGCGACTTGTCTAACTAATATTCAAATCACTTTTGCGTGTGTCAACTAACATATGAGACCGCAATTGCATTTGTCATTCGATTCACTGTCGTTGACTGCGGTTCACTGCTCCAGCGTTAAGTCCTACGAATTGCAAATACTCTACCCAATGCCAGACTAGCTCTAGAAGTAGACAACACACTTGCATGGTGAGCTTAGTGAGGGAAATTGTTAGTGGAAGCTAATTCAATTACTGTATTATATTTATTTTATATTTATATTTGTAAATTTATATCTATTTATTTTAAATATTTTTAATAAAATCATATTATTTATATTTATATATATTGATAAGTATTTATTCTCGGCGAACTCTTGCTTGTTTCTGCGAGAAGAATGTATTTCATAATTATATTTATATATTAAATATTTACTTCTAATTGAATATATTTATTTTATGTTTTTTATATGCAAATATATTTAATGTATATTTTTATTATTTTTGATATATTTTATATTATTATATTTATATATATATATATATATATATATATTAATATTTATCGTCAACGAACTCTCACCTTTTTATCTCTGAGAAAAATCAATTATTGTTTTCTATTTATTTATTATGTATTTTAATTATATTTATATATGTTCTTTTTAATAAATTTTATATTTATGTATATTTAGTTCATATTTTTTATATATAAATATATTTATTTTATCAATAATTTTATTACTATTAAGTTATTTATATTTATATAATTTTATACATATTTATTCTGAAAAGAAGTAAATATATATTTATATTTCATTTAATTGTGTATATCTATTATATTATATAAATATTCAAAATATAAAGTGTTTTATATTTTTAATATTAGTATATTTTATGTTATTATGTTTCTTATAATTATTTATATTCATTTATAATTATCTCCAGCGCACTCTAGTGTTTTTTCTTCTCAGAAAAAGAATGCATTTTATAATTTACAAAATATATATTTTTTATATTTTTTTTATATATATTCTATATTTAATTAATATATTGCTTATTTATTTTTATTATTTTTATATTATTTGTATCATTTTATTTATGTTTTAAATGTTTATCTTCAGCGCACTCTCTAAATAATTTGCACTTTTGACATGCAGATTGCACTAGCAACACACACTTATCACACACACACACATTCACACACACCTGCGCACGTATAAATGTCACTTGACAATTACTTTGCGTACTGATTAAACTGATTTATGAGCGCTTTGTTATATGAAAGTTGCATTAATTAAAGGAAATATTCAGGTGAGCTGCGATAGATTTGCAAGGGGGAGAGAAACTGGATGCGGATCATAAAGTAATAGCTATTTGCCTGACAGGGAGAGGGAGAAGGAGAGGGAGAGAGAGAGAGAGAGAGAGAGTGAGAGAGGAGGGGGAGAGGCAGAGTTGGGTTACAAGTTAGTTGTAAAACAGCTAAAAGCGAATAACGAAAATCGTTAACGTAATTATGGCACATGGAGGTAGAATACACACACACACGCACACACACACACACAAATGGTGTCAGTTGGAGTAGCAATTGTTGTTGTTGTTGTTGTTGCTGTTGCAGTTCGAAATGCAAGTGCGCAAAAATGAATGTGAACATGATACATGCGAGTGAAAAGCCACTCAACGTTCGGCTCAGACAGCTTGACGCCAAAGCAAACGCTGAAAAGTTCCGTGTAATGATGATGAAGCTAGCCAACTTTATTGTTGTTGTTGTTATAAAGCAACAGTCAGTCAGTCAGTCAACTAGCCAACGGGGTATAACAATGTCTATAATAGCAATTACCGAGCTATGGAAATTCCCGTTGTATTTGTGCAGTTTATGAAACGCTGGCAAAATGCAGTGCAAAGTTTCAATGAAACAGATAGAGAGAGACAGAGAGGGAGAGAGAGAGAGAGAGAGAGAGAAGGGGATAGCAAGTGTGACTGGATATAAACAACGATAATGATTCAAACAGATAGAGTCGAATAACAACAGCTAAAGGTGGAAATAATGATGTTCAGCAAGAGAGAGAGAGAGAGAGAGAGAGAGAGAGAGAGAGAGAAGAAGAGAGAAAGAGAGAGAGTAAATGCCCATTAGGGAAAAATAGGAAAATGGGAAAATGAGAACAAGATGCTGGCAATCTAATATGCATAAGCATAATAATAAGAAAAATACTATATATGTTTGTTTGAAGAGCAACAGCTGGCAGTGGCAGCAGTTAGCCTGTTGCAACATGCAACAAGGGAGGGGAGGGGGTCAGCTATGCCCAAGGCAAGCAACGCTGACGCATAGACGGACAGTCGCTGGCGCTGAGTTGTCAAAAAGATTGAATAACAAATGAAATGTCAAAAAAAAGTCGAAAGAAAAATGCAACTTGACACGACAGCTAGCGTGTAGCCAGAACAACAACAACAGCAACTTGCAACAACAACAGCAGCAACAACTACAACAACAGAGTCGGCTACAGCCATATGAACATTAAGAACAACAACAAACAGCTAAATAGCCTCATGTAATCCTATTAACCTTATGGCTACCATTAATCAATTGACAAACTCTAACATCCAACAATAGAAATTCTAAAAATAGAAATTAATCAATTTAATTACTGCAGAAAACATATGTAATCAATTTGGCATTTATAAAGCATTTCCTATTTATTTATTTCTATCTGCTTCTTGGCACTCAACTGCAGCTTAGCGCTGAGAACAGGCTGCGTTTTTGATTGACAAATTAAGTACATTATTATTAACAATATAATACAACAAATGTGATGACGCTTCACTTGTGCACTTTTGTTGTGACTTTGGAATTATGCAAATTGCCAGCTGAACATTTCAGCGGCCAGAATAATACAATAATGAGCAGACAATGTTTTACATATATATATATATATATATATATATATATTTGTATATATATATATATATATTTGTATATATATATATATATTTTTAATGCATTCTCTTTTTTGGCAAATTAGTTTCATTATTATTAATTTGTTTCTTGCTCTCTCTCTCTGTCTCTATCTCTGTTTTTTGTTTGTTTGCTTTCAAACTCAGCGCATTGTGTGAATTTTTGTGTATTTGCTTTTTTTTTATATTATTTTTATTATTATTATTATTATTGTTGCGTTAAAATCTTCAAGGCCATGCACATTGACTGACTTGAGTTTCTATTTTATTTTTATGTTTTTTTCGCTGTGCTTTTATATAATTTTCTGTTGTTTAACAATATTTTTATTGTTCGCTGCTGCAACCTGTCGCAAATATTTCGACGCATTTGTTATGCTCAGCTTATTTTGCGATGATGGTTGTTGTGCGTGTGTGTGTGTGTGTGTGTGTTTGGTTATATTTATAACTGCTGCAGTCATTCATCATGTGTGCAAAAATATTAATAAGCCAAAGTCAGCGCTAAGTTTCGCCCACATGCAGAGCAGGAAATGGCCAAGAGAGCAGGGAACAGGGAGCAGGGAGCAGGGAGCAGGGAACAGAGAACAGGTTGACCAGACTTCAACTCAACACACTCTCTTGCCAAGTGGCCGCTAATTGTTGCAAGTGTGCCACAATTTGTTACCTTTTTTCGCTGCTTATTTTGGCTTTTGCTGCTTTTGTCAAGTGCGCTGCGATTTGAGGCTCTGACCGATTGGGCGAGGCGTCAAGGTTAGACGACTCAACAAAAGGCAATCGCGGCCAGCAACTTCCCATTTCCCCATAATGATTTCGTTTATCTACTGCTATAACAAATTGTGATTAAAGCAAGCACAACAACACAACAAAGTGAAATCACAGTGAGTTGCAGTTGAACATAATTGAAGGCAAGTGAACAAGTTAAAGCCAAAAGCATTTGCTGATGACGTGATCGCTGAATCGCAGCTTTATCACAGATCAAGTTAAAGCTAAAGTTAAGACGGAGACTGAGTCGGAGACTGTGACTGAGTCACTTGGGGAATAAACCTTAAACGCTTTGGCTAAGTGGTTTCAATGGCAAGTTATCAAGTTGAATTGCTAATCCATTAGATGATTCTCTGTGAAACGACGACTCAAAAAACACAAACAGGAAATTTCAAGCATTAATAGTAAAACATAAAATAAGAGTACAAAAATAAACTAAAAACTCGACAAATTTGTGTAAATAAAACAATTTGTATGCCACTTGAGAGTTACGGTTAATAATACGCATAACTTGGCCGTAGTTATTGTTATAAACAAATGCAAATAATTGCCAAAAGCGAATGAACGCTCCGAAATACATGTGAATGCGAATGAACCGCGTGAACCGTTCGTTCGAATCGGTTGAATGCACTCGCGCCTGGAAACGCAAACAATTCTAAAAAAAAAAAGAATTATTGAATTATTTATGTCAGTTGTGGGGAAAGAGAGAAGACGAAAGAGAGGAGTGGAGAGGGGGCAGGCAAGAGCGTAGGACTCTTCGCATAATGCAGACGTAGCTGCGGTCAAGCCCAACAAGGATTTCCCAAAAGGGAAAATGCCAGACCTCTGTTGTTGTTGTAAACCAACACTTGCGCCATGCAAATGCGATTCAAATGTGGCGCAAGAAAATTTGCAAGTGAAAAAAACGCAGGGTTGTCAAGTAGCTGAAAGATACCAAAAATATATAGTATATATAGTAGATACTTGTAGTATCTACTTGTAGAGCAGCCAGAGCTGTCGTCATTGGCAGGCAGCGTCACAAACTTATACAGAAATTGACGATGTTTTGCGTTGCTGTTGTTGCTGTTGTTGTTGTTGTTGTTGCTGTTGTTGTCATTGTTTTCCGGCATTGCAAGTCGCGCACGGGTAGTAAACAGACGCAGATACAGATACAACAACAGCTACAGCTACGTAGATACAGCTACAGCTACAGCTACAGCTACAGATACAGATACATTTGGCGAGGTAGCTGAAAGCGCATTTTATAAATAGTTGCTGCTGCTGCCGACTTTTAAAATGTATGAGTCTCAGCAGCAACAACAACAACAAGCACAACAACAACAAGTTGTTTGTTGACTTTTTTTTGTCATTGCAAAAACAAACAATAAATAAAATACAGAGCTTTGTGCTATGTAGTATCCCTGTTGCTCGGACAGTGGCTAAAGACCCCTTCTATGTGTGTTGGTGGTGTGTGTGTGTGTGTTGTGGTGTGTGTGTGTGTGTTGTGGTGTGTGTGCGTGTGTGTTGGTGGTGTGTGCGGCGCGGTCACAGGTGATCCACTCGTCGCTAGGCAAGTGACGTTGCGACAATAACAAAGGCAAATACTAATGCAAATAGCAGCGAGTGTGTCTGTGTGTGTGTGTGTGTGTGTGTGTGTGAATTCGACAGTTTTTTTGCAGCGATCTTAAGACAGTGAGAGAGGGGGCGGCAGCTAGCCAGAGAAAAAGAGAGTGAGTGAGTGAGAGAGGGAGAGCGAGAGCGCGCGATTGCGGCACTAAGCGAAGGTGCGAGCGAGAGTTTGCAGCGATCGTTTTCAATTTTCGTTGTTATTAGTCGCCGTCGCCGTCGCCGCCGTCGTCGCCACCTTCGTCAACAGCAACGCCAACTGCGTCGTGAATTGCGACGCTGACGCTGACGCCGACGGCGACTGCGACGCCGGCGACGGCATTGACCGCTAGAATGCAATCAACCTATTCCAAGGCCAAGTGGCCAGCGGTTTTTTGCTGTAGGTGTGCGTGTGTGTGTCAGTGTATGCGTGTGTGTGTGTGTGACTATATATTAAAACTGTAGCTGTAGCTATATCTGTATAGCCATAGCTATATTTGTAGCTGTATCTCTGACTATAAGCATCTGTGAGTTATTAGCCGCAGTAGCTGAATCGCAATCGCAATCGGAATTTGAATTTGAATCAAAATAAATGAAAATGTCAGGAAAATGGGAAATTATGTAGAGGCGTGGAAAATAAACAAACCAAATGCGCTTCAACATTTCAACAATTCAACACTTTGTGGGTGGCTGAGTGGCTCAGTTGCCTCTGTGGGTCAAACGCTAACAAATTGCCACGTCTGCTAATGACTAATTGATTCTGGGAGCGGGAACTCTGTGATATTCGATGACTAAATTGCAGCAGGTAACTTTAAGTGATAAGCATAATTGAGTGATGCATTTTCTATTTTTATTTACTTTCATTTACTTGATTTTCTATTTTCTTTTGGCTTTAAGTTGGCAACTGCGCGCAACTACAGAAATTTGATTTATGCTTGGCAATTAATTGGCCAAAAAGCTTCTGTCAGACATAAAAATATTGATGCATAAATTCGGCAAACCGGAATCACAAATGAAATTGCAAACGCAAACGGAACAACGGCAATTCCTGTTTACTTTTTGTTTTCTTTTCTTTTCTTTTCTTTTGTTTTCTCCTTCTTTTCGTATTATTTCTGTTGCCTATTATCGCATTGATTTATGCAATTGCAATTGTATTGAATTTGTTATTTATGAATTGCAAAAACTGCAGCTACAGCAAATTCTACATATGAAACTATCATTTCCTTTCGGGGCAAAAGCTTTAATTGTGTAAGCCATTAATCAAGTCGGTGTCTGCAATGTTTGATTATTCAATTGATCAGAACTGAACTTATGAGGGAATACAGTTAACAGTTAACTAAGTGCGTGTTTGCTGCATTTGTTGGTAACCAGAGCAACAATAGAGCACAGAAAAACCAAATGAATGTCAGTCTAGACAAATTGAAGTATCATTATGATAATGAAAACAATGCCAGGCTCTTACTTTGCAATTGATTGAAAAGTGTATTAAACACATTTAATGGACAGCAGGAAGAGGCGAGTCAAATGGAGTCGATCAACAAGCAACTTCTTAGACGCTTCCCACTTGTAATTCTGAATGTAATGAATAGACGAAACTCTGCTAAACATTCACAACTTCTATATATATATATATATATATATATATATATAGATATATCTATGAGTTAGCGTATGCTAAGTATCAGTTTGTACATTTCAAGGTTCTAAAGCCCACACGGAAATGCTTGTGTGCCACAAAACAATGCTGCAAATTGTGATAAATCGCTTTCAACTGCGTCATGTGCACGGCCATACTTACACAGCAAGAGAGGGGAGGGCGGCAAAGGCCGAGACGGGGAGAGGGGGAGAGAGTATGTGTGGTGCGGCCAATTAAACGCATTACGTGTGCGAGTTACTCACCTGCAATGATAAAAAGGAGAAAAGTTGACTTTAAAATGAGTTGCGCATTAATTAATAGCATTTAATTAACATGTCAATTGACAGGGACGAAAAATTAAATTAATAAAAAACAAGCGTATGGATCAGTCGAGCGTGCGCGACTGTTTAATACCCTGCGCAGTCTGCTCAATTTCGTATTTTGCTTGTAATATAAGTAACTAAGAAGTTCTTTCAAGCTCAAGCTCTTTTCAAGCACTCACACTCGATCAAAAGCTGCGTGCTACGTCACTTCATTCACATATGCATATATGGCAGTCATTCGCTGTCTCGCTCGCACACTTGTGCTGGCCGCTAGAAGTAAAGCGTAAGCGATTCAATGTTCACATTTCTTTGCTCGACTCTTGATACAGATCAAGCATATATAGGCGTTAAAGTGCCTGCCACGCCTCCTTCTGCCTATTACATACATTCGCACAAAGTTATTATACCCTTTTGGCACACTTTTTAATGCTTACAGGGTATAACAATGCGGTATACGCAATAAAATATTACGCATACGCCGCACTTGCCGCAATTGAATGCTCGCATTACTGAGCTGCTGTGGATGGAGCGAGGGGCAGGGAGTGAGGCAGAGGGAACTCGAAGTATTTGAAGCTGCTCAGCACAAAGTTTTGGGGCCATCAGCTGCTTAACGAACTTTGTAAATTGTAAACGCAACTGACAGCTGTCAATTTCGGGACTTTCCCTGTGTGAAAGCAACAAACACGCGGGTGCGGTACGCTGGTGCCATTGGGTGGCGGGGGGAGTGGAGGTGTTTGGTGCGCGAGACGCAAGTTGTGTGTAGCTTAACCTTGAAGCATTATCGATTGCTGTGTGCGAAACGCCCACCGCAAATGGGCAGTTGTTCATTTTTTCATCTTTCTTTTGCCAGTGATGACGTTTGCCGAGCACACACACACACACACACACACACACACACACACACACACACACACATACATAAGACAAAAGCCTGAAATTCAGTTCTGAACTTGCGGCTATAATTAAATCCAGGCTCCATTTAAAAGCGCAGAGTGTGCAGAACTGGTTGCAGGACATGCCCAAGGAGGGCGAAACTGCACACACAAAGAGTGAGTGAGTGAGTGAGAGAGGGAATAAGAGTGAGCGAGCGAGCGAGACGAGAGAGAGAGAGAGAGCGTAGAGTTGGAGCGTTGGCTTTGCGGAAGCCTGCGCAGTGCAAACTGAGAGCACAAATTGCGCGGGAAAACCGAGAAAACAGTTGCAATTGTTGTTGCTGCTGCTGCTGCTGTTGTTGTTGTTGCTGCTGTTGTTACTGGTGTTGCTGCTGCTGCTGTTGCTGCCATTACTGCGGCAGTTGCATGCGACCCACTGAACCACTGAGCGCCTGAAGATGTTGCGCTCGGGGGGGTAAAGGGTTTGCCGCCGCCTTGCTTGGCCAAATTCGCCGCAACCCTTAAAAGTGTTGCCATATTGATTTTTGCTGCCGAAGCGACGGCGACGGCGACGGCGACGGCGATGGTGGTGACGTGTGTGTGGGCGACGGCAGCGTTGACGTCGACGTTGACGTTGACGCCAGCGCTGACTTTGCTGTCTGACCTTGAATACATCTGCAAATTCTTGTATTTTGCTGTTGTTGTTGCTGTTGTTATTTTTGCTTCTTCTTCTTCATGTTCTTCGCTCTATGCACTGCCAACTAATGTATGCGTGTGTGTGTGTGTGTGCGAGTGTGTGTGTGTGTGTGTATCTTCGCTTACTTTGCTGCTGTTGCTTTGGCAGCGATTTTAATCATTTGCTTTGTTGTGCTTATGCACAAAGTTGTAGTTGTTGTTTAGTTGTTGTGTTGTTGCTTTGTTGTTGCTGTTTTGTTGTTGCTTTCAACCCGGCAAAAGCCTTGCCAAGAGCGCTCTCATACCCACGACTGCTATGTACTACAATATATATTTATATGTATAACATTTATTTTAATTTGTTGCCGCTGACGTCATGTGCAACACTCATTATGAGCTGGCTGCTTGTGGGAAGAGGAAAGCGGAAAGAGGGAAGAGGAAAGAAGGAAGAGGGAAGGGGAAGAGGGGCAGGGGGCAGCGCGCATTGCTTTGACACGCCCGCTGACATTTCATAATTTCTTTAGCTTAGCCAAAAAGTTTGTTCAATTTGTTGTCATGTTTTGTCATTTATTTCTCATGTTTTTATTATTTTTCGCTTAGGTGGAAAATTAATTGGTTTTCGCTACTGGCAAATGCGTTGAAAATGCTTTGTTAGCGAACGAGAAATGATTAATTGAAAATAGAAAATTGCAAAAGTAGGAAAAATACGTTGAAACTTATGTAAAGTTTGTAAAAGTAAACCTGATCATTTGAGTGGGCTGGAATTGTCAGTGATTGCATTGCTCCGGAGTGGATCAAGGTCGCATTCAACTGGCTAACAGCTGCACAGCAATTTTAATTGGTTTATCATTAACTTTTGGAGCTGCTTATGGCCAAGGTTTGCTTATGGAAATGCATATGCGACCCAATTCTTACAGATTGCCTTGACATTGCCGGCAGTTGAATTCTAATGCAGTTGAGCTGCTTCTTGCACACTGTGGGCGGGAAGAGAGACAGAGAGAGAGACAGAGAGACAGATAGAGAGAGACAGAGACAGAGAGAGACAGAGAGAGAGAGAGAGAGACTGACAGAGATGGCATTACAAGTAATGGCAAACGCGTTCTATAGATGGCAAACAGTCAAGCTTGGCGGCTTGCCAATGCAGCAATGTGTGCTGCTTTAATTAAGCCAGACCCACCCACTCTGCGCTCTTCCTGCAGCTCCTCTCTCTCCCCCCCCAAACCCACGCAAGCGAAATGCAAATGTCAATGACAAAGCGACGAAGCGACGAAGCGACAGTTGCAGTTGCCCCGCCCACGCTGCGCTTGTTGCGCATTTCGAGAGACAAAAGTTTTCCACGACACGTGTCGCCTCTTTTTGTTTATCTGCGACAACAACAGCAACAACAACAACAACAGCAAACGCAAATGACTTTGTGTGTTTGGCACAACCAAGTGCATTGAGTGACTGCGACTATGAATTTTGCAATTAATTCATTTGTATTGTGCTTCAAGTGAAACATTGCGCATACGACCCGTGTGCGCTCAGCGCTCAATTGCTTGCCCTCTCTTTCACTCACGCGCTCTCTCCCTCTCTCTCTCTCTCGCTCTCTCTCGATTAATTGCATATAAAACTGAGCGCATAGCATATAATTAACAGGCAAGCCAAGTTTTGCTAATGAAATCACCTGGCTGTTGCCAGTCTACGCAGCTTGTTTGGCTTTTAATTATAGCGCGAGCCAGCAATCAATTTGGTTGTGCATAAAGCAAGCGAATACACACACACACACACACACACACACACACACACACAGGCTAGCTGAAATGTTTGCTTTGCATATTCATGGCATTCGCATTAGTATTAATTAATTTTGCGCAATACCAAAATTAATTAGCCATGAAAAGTGAATCGAGCGCAAAAGTATTTCCAAGTTTTCTCCAAATTGTTTAGCACACAAAGACACACACACACACACACCACGCACACACAAATTATAAGTAAATATATTTAACTTTAAAATACATGTGTCGCTATTTGCATTGATTTATCAACAAAGCGTGTGTTTATTGCAAATGTGAAACACATTAATTTATGCTTAAGTGCGGACTATCAAAAATGTCGAATAAACTTGTTATTAATTATAACTGATTTATGCATACGTTTTAAATGAGTTGTCTATGCATATATGTATATAAATATATATAAATATATATAAATTTATCTATATTCTTTAATTATTCTTGGCGTCATTTGAGACTGAAGCAACTGCGTGGCTTGGCTTGACTTGGCTTGGCTTCAGTGCTGCACACACTTCAAGTGTAGCTACTAGAGCAAATGCAGCCTTTCACTTATTACTTAAGCTTGAAAATTTATGGAGAACAATCAGCCAAAAGACAACAACAACAACAACAACATTCGAGTCGCCTCATACAATAAAATTGCAGTGTAATTTTCCCTTGACGCGGCGACGCGACGTTGACGTTGACGCCAACGCTGGCAGCGACAAATTGCACACATTTGTGCATCTGTGTGCAAACACGTGCCGTAATGCCCTTGCCCCGCGCTGCGGCAGGCAGCAAATAGCAAGAAAAGAGCAGAAAAAACAACGAAAAAGAATTGACGAAATGCGGCGAGTTGAGCGGAAGTGAGCTTATGCGCATGGCTGCAAAGATGGCGACGTCAGCGACAGAGCGAGCGAGAGAGAGAGAGAGAGCGATAGAGGGAGCGCGGAATGGAGAGAGCGAGAGAGAAAGCATAGGAGAGAAACAACTCAAGTGCAGTTTATGTGTGTGTGTGTGTGTGTGTGTTAGAATGAGGGAAATGCAATTTCATTGCGCAACACTCGTTTGCCGGCCGGCCGGCGCAACTAGGGACTGCAACAGTGTGTATATATCTAAGTATATATATATATATGTGTGTGTGTGTGTGTGTGTGTGTGTGTGTGTGTGTGTATTGCTCGCTGGCATAACCTACAAAAGTGTGACACAGTTGCATTGGCAGCGCGCCCGCATACACTGGCGAAAAAGTACAGCCACGACAACAGTTGCAATGGCCGCCATTTTGTTTGTGGAAAAAGTGAAACTGGGCCAATTCGCCGGTACAGTTGTGTGTGTGGCAACACCAGCACATTGAGCTGCTGCTGCTACTGCACAGCAAATTGAGGCCTCATCTCGTTCAATTTGGCTAAGTCTTTGTGGCTAACTTGGTAAAGTTTGCAATGCAAATGAAATCGAAATCGAAATCGTAATCGAAATCGAAATGCAACAAGAAACTGCAACATTGCAACAACTTTTGCAACTTTGGCAAGTTTTTTTGTTTTTTTTTTTTGGCAAAAGTGTGTCAGAGCCGGCTCGTGGCATAGTTGGCAACAGTCGCAACGTTTGGCCAAAATAAAATCAAGTCAAATCATTGGACTTGGACTGTGGCTAAGTATAGAGTATAGAGTATATAGAGTGTAGAGTGTAGAGTGTGGATTGTAGAGTGTAGAGTGTGGAGTGTAGAGTATACAGTAGAGAGTGGAGAGTGTAGTGTGGAGAGTGTAGAGTGGAGAGTATAGATTATAGAGTATAGATTGTAGAGTGTAGAGTGTGGAGTGTAGAGTGGAGAGTGGAGAATGTAGAGTGGAGAGTGTAGAGTGGAGAGTGTAGAGTGGAGAGTATAGATTATAGAGTATAGAGTATAGAGTGTAGAGTGTGGAGTGTAGAGTGGAGAGTGGAGAATGTAGAGTGGAGAGTGGAGAGTCTAGAGTGGAGAGTGGAGAGTCTAGAGTGGAGAGTGTAGAGTGTAGAGTGTAGAGTGGAGAGTGTAGAGTAAAGAGTGTAGAGTGTAGAGAATAGAGTGCATTTCAAATGCCCAAAATCAAAATGAAATCAAATCAAATGAAAGCTAAATGTGTCCCTCCGGGGGTGGGGCTGGCGGGGGGAGGGGCTCGGCAAAGTGTGTCAGTTGGGCTGATTGCCAAAGGCAACGATGACTGTTAGCTGGCAGATTGTTGCACACAAATAGCTGCATCTAGTATGCAACGATAGATGTTATCGATAAATAGGTAAGCGATAAACCCGAATCTAAAGAAATTTGAGCTTAGGCCCTCTCAATGTTTGTTGGGCTTAACAATTGCTAAGGCTGACAGCAAGAGTTAAGTTTGCAAGCAAAGGCATGACAACTTACAAAGCACAAAGCAGAAGAAGAAGAAGAACGAAGAACGAAGAAGAAGAAGAAATAGTAGAAAATTGCCAAAACGAGGACAAACATTGTGGCATTTTGCCTTCTGTTCAATATTTTTGTCACCTTGAACATGAAAATTGCTCGCGTTGCTGTTGTTTTGCACTTGGCACAGAATTTTCTGTTTTGTCTGTGTGTGTGTGTGTGCGTGTGTGTGTGTGTGTGTGTGTAACAACTAGCAATGAGCTTGCCAATACTGCTACAGTTATGTCAATAAAATCATATAAAATGAGAATGAAAATTTTGCAATTTGTAAATTATGCAGGCAGCTGAGGCAGAGGTGGAGGTGGAGGCAGAGGCTCCTTCAGCGGCTGAGGGAGGGGTAGCAGGGAGCAGCGGCATTTTATTTATGTTTATTATTATGATGGGAAACGAGTGAAATAAATGTTTTTGCTGCCGCCTGTTATGGCAAATTATTTTTATTGCATTTTTGCTTAACGACTTTTTCATTTGCATTGCAGTTGCTGCTGCTGCTGCTGCTGCTGTTGTTGGTTGTTGTTGTTGTTGCTCTTACACATTTCAGTCACATTTTTCTGCCTTTTGCAATTATGATAAATTTATGAGTTCGTTTCTCCCAAGCACATACAAAAACAACAACTACACACCCACAAAACACACACACACACACACACACACAACTGCAACTAGCTGTGCTTCACTGACTTTTGCCTTGTGTTGCTGTTGCTGTTGTTGCTGTTGTTGTGGCTGCCACTCCTGTTTGTGACGCAGACGAATTGTTGCTGCTGTTGCAAGCATTTCGCCTTTAACTTGACTCGTTACCAACTTGCATCTGTTGTGCGTTTCGGCTTCGGTTTTTGCTTTTGCTTTTGCTGTTGCTTTTAAATGCGTTTGACAGCTTTATGCTCAATTTTCAACACACATAAATTGTAAGCTAAACAAATACTAAAACTACGTTTTATGCATGACGCGGCACATTGTGTGTGTGCGTGTGCGTGTGTGTGTGTGTGTGTGTGTGTGTGTGTGGGGAAATGAAATATAAATCTTAGAAATATGTATAATCTTTTGTGCAGCGCAAAAACAACACAATTTGAACCCAAGGCAGCGTAGGTAGGTAGAGCAGACTGGCTGACTGACTGACTGACTGGCTGACGACTGTCAGTCAGATAATCAGTTGTGCTCAGCTGTTTGGCCGTGTTTGCGCACTCATTACTCATACGCCCCGTGTTGCCCAACACACACAACGTGAGCTGACGACACTTGAACCAAATCATTTACAATTGCTGCGCTAATGGCTTGTTCGAAGTGCACCTGGCCAGCAGAAGCAGAAGTAGAAGAAGGAAAAGAAGAAGAAGGAGAAGTAGAAGAAGGAGAAGCAGAAGCAGAAGAAGAAGTGAGAAGGGGGAGGGGAAGCTGTAAATGGCTTTTTAGCCACACAATTAACTTTTAATAATGCCAAGCGGAATAACTCAATAACTCAATAACTCAATAAAATCAAAGCGAAGCACAAAGCTAAAATACAAATAGAATGACTGATAGATAAATTGAAATTGCTTCCTAATCAGAATTCAAGGTTATTTATGCCATATGAGTGAAATTAATACGACGTTGGCTTATGAATCAAGTGCCAAAGGCAGCGGCGAAGCTGTTTGCCAATCTCTGTTGTTGTTTGTGTCTGTTTGTCAAGTGAATGTTGTTTCAAGGTTGCTGCACACACACACACACACACACACACACACACACACACACATACTTGCACACAATTGAATTTGTACAATTTTTAATTAAATTTTTGCTTTACTTTTGTGCATTTGGTTTAAAAATAAATGCGCACAGTAAAAGTCAAATATGAAGAACGTAAGCTAAATTCAACTATGTAACAATGATACAACAAGGTGGGGTAGAGGAAGAGGGGGTGTTGGTGGCGGTGCATAGCCAACACATGCCATAAATATAAATTTAAGCTTATTTAGCAATGCAACTGAAACAACAAAACACAACAAACAAAACGAAAGCCGCGCCAACTAAAGACTTGCCTAAAAATACAAATCATTTGCATCCGTTTGGCTGCTAATGCTGCACACGCACATACCCTGTAAATGTCGACGAAACGTGGCAGTTGCCAGACTGACATTTGTGGTACTTCAATCGATTAGACGTGGGAGTAAGAGGCCAGGCTAACAATCCACCTTCGGCCAGCTGACAACTGCGAGCTGTCGACATGAAAAGGCAGCATACGGCGAGCTAAGCTGCCAGCGCACGTACACAGATGAAAATGGACACACACACACACACACACACACGCACACACACAGAGAGAGAGACGGTTAGTCACACACACTTGGAGGCGACACGTGTGACGCGCCATGTTGGCTGCCAGCGACGATTGCATTTGGCTGTTTTTAGTCGACGCTGATGATGTGTAGTTGTTGTTGCTGTTGTTGTTGTAATTGTTGTTGTAATTGTTGTTGTTGTTGCTGTTGTTGTACTTGTTGTTGTGCTTAGAACTGTCAGCATTGTAAAAGCTAAACCGCAAGTGCATTCCCTTTCCTTTCCATTTGCCACTGCCATTAGACTAAGCCCACCCTATCGCATTCGCACTCACACTCACACTCACACTCACCCTTTCCCCCTCCCCACCTTCCGACAACCACCCCTCCTCAGGCGGCATTGCGCCAATGTCAGTGCTTTGCACACGCCGCGCTGTCTGCCTTATTTTGCACTATAATTTGTATTTGCTTTTGTTAGCTTTTGCCGCTGCCGCTGCCGTTGATGTTATAAAACAAATTAGTTGGAAAACAAAAATAAAAGAACCACTCGCACTACTCGCACTACTGCTGCTGCTGCTACTATACAACAAGCGCGGCAGTGGATCGCGCGCGACAGCAAAATACCCTGTGCCAGTCTGCTAAATAAAGTAATATGTTTCAAATAGAAGTAAGTAAAAGGTGCTTCAAGCATGCTCTTTTCAAGCACTCACACTCGATCAAAAGCTGCTTGCTACGTCACTTTATTTGCATACGCTCCTATCGCAGTCATTCGCTGTCTCGCTCGCACACACATGTGCTGACCGCAAGGAGCAAAACGCAAGCGATTCAATGCTCACATTTCTTTGCTGATTAACTTTTTTATTTATAGAGCGATCTTGATGAAACTTTCAGGATTGCTTCTAGATGATATTATTCAAGCAACTGCTAAGTTAGAAGTTTCTACGCTGATAAATGTAGACATAACTAGTGTCTCTACCTCACATGCTAGCTGAGATCGACGCGATCATTCAGATAGACAGACTGACTTGGCTCAATCGACTCGCCTGTTCATGCTGATCAAGCATATATATACTTTATAGTGTCTGCCACGGCTCCTTTTGCCCTGTCACATACATTCGCACACAGCTATTACACCCCATTTTGCCCATTTTTAATAGGCAAAACGCAATTTGCAAAAGCTTATACATAGAACATGCAATTAGCCAGGTCCACCAAACTGCACATAGTAGCGTAGTGCTTGCTGTTAGTCAATGCACACAAGTTTCTCCTGAAGGTAAAGAGCCAATTATTTATATTTTTCTATTTTATGCTCCTCTTCGTTGAAATTTAATCAATTTACAAGCATTTATGTTTGATAAACTTTGTTAAACTACTAAACAACTTTTCGCATTTGCAAATATTCCAGTTAAATAATAAATGTCGTTCAAGAGAATTTCCCGAGTCATTTTCTGGAAATTGTGCGAGTTAAGTAATATAATTAAACTAGCAAAACAATTTCCCACTCATTTTTCGCACTAATGTCCGACAAAACCTTCAATCATAGCTCATCAGACTCCCGATCGCCCTCAACAACATGACACATGTGCAGTTGACGACAGCCCCTTCCCGCTGACCCCTTATCTGCCTGCTTGCCTGCCATCAGTTCCATCCGGCTGTCTGTAATGCACTTGCAGCAGGGCAATTTGCGAGCAACACTTTTAGCAAACCAGTGGCAGTTGAAGTGGTTCGCTTTGCCAGCCTTGCAATCACCAGCCTTGATTAAAAGGCAAAAGTCCATGGCTCACGCTCTCTCGCTCCGGCAACGGCTTTGACTGTGATTGTGACTGTGATTGTGACTGTGTTGGTGACTGTGACTGTGACTGTGATTGTGACTGTGTTGGTGACTGTGACTGTGACTGGGCTTGTGACTGTGGCAGCAGCAGTTGTCAGTGCTGCGTTGAATGCACATAAATCTGCATTTAAAATCGTTTTACCACAAATGAACACAAAACAAAAGCCAGCATGGCGTATGAGTAATTTTCTCGGTTGAGTAATGAAGGTTAATCATGCGCCACGTTGTCCCCAAACACTTTGCGGCTGCTCAAAGCAGGCAGGCAGCCAGGCAGACAAAGCGAACAGCCGTCAACCAGCAGCCAGCAACCAGCAACCACCAGCCAGCAGCCATCAGCCACCGCACTGCGTTAAACAGTGCGTATGAGTAATGCGCGTTACGTATGCGACACGTGTACAGGGCACTTCAACTCGCAGCACTCAGCTCTCAGCTCACAGCACTCAGCTCGCAGCCCACAACAATAATTGCACACAATTAGACATTAATTGCATTCATTGCAGCTTTGCAGCTTTGCAGCTCCGACGCTTTGCCTTCTGCTCAATGCCAGCGCTGAGATCATTTTGCGGCGCTCTCATTCATTCGAAGTATCTGGCCAATCTCTGTGTGTCTATTCATCTGTCCATCCAACCGTCTAAGCATTTATCTCTACACATATCTGTGTCAGTCTGTGTCTGTTTTTTGTTTGGTTTTTTTGTCAAGATTCATGCGGAAACATCGTTGCAAATGTCTTTCAAATTGACCGCCAGGCCATTGGGTGCAAATCAATTAAGGCCTCATGTCTCTCTGTCTGTCTGTTTGTCTTTCTGTTTGTCTCTCTGTCTGTCCACTCCAGTGGCAGCTGTAGCCCCAGTGGGCGTGTCACAAGCTGTACAACATTCAAATGCGCTCAGGCAACCGGAAACGTGACAATTTTTGGGCAACTTTCGACGGCTTGTGCAACAGGTAAGCCAGCTGGATATACTAGCTGGAAGTGAAAGTCTGTCCAAGGGGGATTGTCAATGCTTCAGTTGAAAACAGTTAAAACAATCAGCTGAATGTGGCCGAGTGTATTCAGTATTGCAAGAGCTCGAACTAAATGTTTGTGGTTATTAAAACTGTTGATATAATAATAATATACTAATATTATTAACTAATGCCAAGCGTTGCTTAATTGTTCCGGCAATTGCTGGTAAAAGGGCAAACATTTAATAATCAGTTAATAAACGTCCAACTGATTCATCAATGTCAACCTTTAACCTATCAACCCTACACTCTGGCTGTATGCATTATCAGTCTCTCTACTCGACGTTGTCAAACAGCTGCCTTTAACGACTTGGCAAACACTTTGCGAGTGCGAGTGCGGGGGTGGGGGCAGAAGTAGGTGTGGCAACGGGAACAGAGGCAGAGACGTTCGCATTGGTGTTGCTGTTGCTATTGCTGTTGCTGTTGCCATCATGTAAATAAAATCTAATCACATATTCAAGGTTAACAAATGCTCGACAAACGCTGCTGCTGTTGCTGTTCACTTTTGATATGTATCGTGTGTGTGTGTGTGGCCTTGTGTGTGTGTGTGTGTGTGAGAGTGTGTGCCGTATCGAGAGCCCTTAAAAAGCAAGAGCCATACAACCTGAAAGACGAGCTGGCAAAGTGACGCACAAGCGGACACAACAAAGCAAACACACAACTCAATGTATATAAAAAAGATATCTAAATAGTTGGGCATATAGATTGCGGGCAAACAAATTGTGGAGAGAAAGACTGGGCAAGGCCAAGAGGGGGAGGAGGGAGGAGGGATCAGGAAGGAGGGGGAATAGACCTTTTTGAGGGGCAGTGCAAAGAGCGCTGTAAAGTTGCGTAAGCTGCTTTACTTACAACGACTTCGTTCGCTCTGAGTTTTAAGTCTGTTTAATACCTCGAACTAACGAGCGAGAGAGAGAGAGACAGAGAGAGAGAGACAAAGAGAGAGAGAGAACTTTATATATATATATATATGTATATTCTTTTCTAGCGAAATTTGTTAACGCGCTGCCCTTTGATTGATGTGCCTGGCATGGCAACTTGGCTCGGCCCACGCTGCGTATGAGTAATGCTCGTGCATGCGACGCGTCGTGTGATAGATATAAATCTTAGGCTCGCTGTGTGCCAAATAGACAACGAAAATACTTTGCATAAATCTGCACAGATATATAATTATAGCAATTAAAATCTGTTTGACAAAGTTGCAATTGCAAATGTGCAACAAATTGTGGCGTTGCGCTCTGTTTGGCCGCTTGGCCGCTTGGCCGCATTCCTTTTGATTTGGATCGTATCTGGGCGGGATGTGACCTACCTTCTTCTTGCGCTCCTCCTTGAAGTCGATGACAATGCCCTCGTCCGATGTGGACACCGATGTTGTGCGTATGCGTGCGTTTGCCGATGTGCTGGCCGCATCATGTGGCGATAGATTAATGTGACCATGGTGTGCATTGCCATCGTCGCTCAATGGCGGCGATGCCGAGCCGGAGCTCCAAGAGGCCGACGAGCTGCTGCCGGGACTGGAGCCCAGCCATTTTTCTGATACTGCAATGAGAATTCGAAAATTTTATAAATATAATATGTATATTTGTGTATTATACACACACACACACACACACTTACCGTTATGCGTTGAGTTGTGTAGATGGAGTAAAATTAATGCTGCATGACAAGCATCTTTCTTGCACTTGTCGCAGCTGCAGTCGCAATTGTCGCTTGGCGGACGCTTTCGTGAGCTAGAGAGAGAAGAGAGAGAGAGGGAGAGTTAAGAATTAGCGTATCAAACGAGCGCGTGCGACAGCAAAATACCCTGTACAGTTCTCTATTGTAAAAGTATTTTGCTAATTATTACAATTAAACGGAAACTATTAATTCCCAGCTAAAGTGGCAACCTCTTAAAGCGAACCCAGCTAAGTCAACAGGTCTGGCAACGCTCAGCTAATTTCATGAAGCTGCAAGAATGCTTATTATAATCTATACAAATATTGAGAGATAAACTCTTTCAAATATTACAAAATATAATCATAAAATCCATTTGCTACATGACAGTGTACAATTAAACAGTGTTGAGTAATTCCAGAAGACATAACACTCAGTATTTGATCAATGCAAAAGCTTGCTGCTATGAGCAGGCAAAGAACGCACAGTTACAAGTGTTGTATGTATGTTTGTGTGCAGAAGTGAATACACATGTGCATACACACATATATACGTCTCACTCGCACACATGTTCACATAGCAAAGCATCTCAAGGCAAAATGTCATTTACTTTCTTCATTATTTTCTACATAACTTTCTTATATCTGCTCCGATCTTGATGAAACTTTCACAGGTGTTGCAAAAGAGAATACTTCTTACAACTGTTAAGTTAGAAGTGTGAACGTTTAGAAATGCAGGCAATAACTTGCTTGCAAATATATCCTTGTACAGGGTAAAACTATAAACAGAAGTTTAAATATCAGTTAGTTTGATTGTTAAACACTTAAACACTTATCATTACTTAAGTCTCAAAATCTTTGCATTTTGTAAACAAAACTGCACTCAAAATGTCAATCATTTCGTTCTCAACATCTCAGCAGTTAGAACAAAGAGTTTTATGTGCTTAAACAATGAAATAATACAGCTTGTCTCAGTTGAACATAGAAGAAGACCTTCTAGTCAGCTGTTCATAGCTCAATACATTGTTATAAATTGCATATTGAGTGTGTATGTGTGTGTAGGTGTGTTGTGCAACTGTTATTTAAGTGCCACTGGCAGCCAGTGTCATTGTGGCATAACGATAACTGTGATACGAAACTAATCAACTAATTTTGTTTGATGAGGCAAATTGTTGGCAATTTGTCGGTTACTTATTGCATCGCTCTCGCAGATAAAGAGGCGCAGTGTGTGCGGAGTAGAGTGGGTGCAGAGAGAGAGAGAGAGAGCGAGAGAGGGGGGAGGGGGAGAGCATTCAAATTCAAAGAATTTCAGCTGCCAGCATTGGCCCAGTTGTTCTGAGGCTCGGCTTTAATTAGACGCCCTCGCAAAAAGCTTTAGCTCAAAGCACATCAAAGCAGCCGCCACACACATTGTTGCTGCTGCTGTTGTTGTTGTTGTTGCCGCTGTAATTTGCACAACAACAATGTGACGAGGTCTCTTTACGATAATCGCCCCGTGAGGCATTTCAATGCAACAAAAAACAACGCAAAACAATTTTTGTTTTCCATTTAACTAATTTTGTGGCCAGCGATTGTGAATGCCCCTGCATTGTTGTTGTTATTATTGTTGTTGTTGTTATTGTTGTTGTTATTGTTGTTGCTCATTCGTCATTAATTGGCAGCTACGATAGCATCAAACGAATTATACAAACACACATATTTTATGGTGAACTTCGTTTATGCCAATTTTACTGACCTTTTGCTAACTAATTTGAGGTGTTTGCAATATGGAAACTTTATTATTTAAGAGGCAAGACTTGAAGGCTTTAAGTTCACCTTGAGGCAACCTTGGGGGGGATGCACAAACAACAGCAACAAGAGCAACAACAACGCGAGGCGAGCACAACAATGGCGCAGCCAATTCAAATATCCTTTGGCGTTAGCTTTATGAACATCATTTTTACACTCGAATAACTTGGACAAAGGCAAAGCGTTTGCAAAAGAATGCAGTCAAAGAGCGCAGCGGGAAGGCAGCAAGAGATAGAGATAGACAGAGAGAGAGAGAGAGACAGAGAGAGAGAGAGAGAAGGAGAGAAGGATAATAAAGACGCAACTGACGCGGCGTGTCATAAATTCAAAAACATTTTAAACGGCAAATGGCAAAACTGATTTGAAATACTCGTAATCAAGTTGAGTGGAAGCAAAGCTTTGCTATTGCTGCATCTCCTACTTCTCTAACTTCTTCTACTTCTCTGCTCCTTCTGCTCCTTCTTTCTCCAGCTACCGCTGCTGCCATGGCATCTCATCAGACTTCTGCTTTACACATAACTGACTCAACAATTGAGACGTCGCGACGCCTTTTGTTATTGCCCTTTGCCAGCTCTGGCTTGCCCGGCTTAATATTTGGTCTTTGGCCCAAGCAATTGATGATACACCCCTCACACACACACACACACACACACACACACTCACACACCCTATAACATTGTATGATCAGTGTGGCAATGGGATTTGATGCATTCGCCAGCTGCAGTGAGCAATTGCCTGATGATTGCATCTAAGCGGCTTAGCTGCAGTTTCTATAGACTCAGTACAGTCAGTTGCATGGGCCAGCAACACTCGGCATAAACAGCTATGCAGCTATACAGCTATACAGCTATAACTATGTTGAGTTTTCATTTAATTCTTTTGCAGAAATCGCATTCAAATTGAAATGCCATAGCAACGCTTTAATGAAATATGCAAAAGCTAGTTTCATTTGCAAAGCCTGGCAGCAAATGAGCTTTTGTTTATGTCGCATAAAGGAAGTCGGCATTTGAAATTAAAGTCAGTGAAGGCAGTTCTTAGCTTAGGTCTTTGAAAGAATTACTCAACTTAAAGCTGCTTTCTGTAAAGCAACAGTAGAATGATTTACAAAGCTTTAAGCTATACATCAACTTTCAGAATAAGCTTTAGCTTTAACTCAATTTTAAGCTGCTTTCGGTTAAGTAATTATTATGAAAAGCACAGTAATACAATAATTTAAGAAGCTTTAAGCTAAACGGGAGCTTAGTGATGCTTATTAACTTTATTAAGAAAGAAGAAACTTTTGCATTAATCACTCAATTTCAATATGCTATTCATTATTAGCACTACACAAATAGAGCGATTTGAGAAGCTTTTCGCTAAACTAGAATCAGTCAGTTTTAAGCTGCTAACTGTTCTCAGATTATTGCTCTAATTTGGACTTTTAGTTAAAGGGGAGCTTTTCTCGAATAAGTGAGCTTGCAGGTGCTTTCTGTGCTATTATCAAGCTACTTGCTTCTTATTATTTATGTTATGAAATGTTGAAGCTAGAGGTAGATACTTAACTTTAGTTGATTTCTAATGAAATAAGGAAGCTTTCAGCAGCTTTATATTAAGCTTTCTATTAAGTAAAAGCTTGCTTCTAATAATTATTGCTAAGAGATAGAAACATAGCTCAGTTTTACAGATGAGTTCTGGCTATATTTGCTGATCGACTTCAAGCGCTTTCTTTCCTACTGTACAGATACTTTTCTTAAGCAGTGTAAGCTGCAGTTGTTACTTGAACATGCAGACATCATTAATATGACAACGGTTGCAAGAGCTTTGCTAGCTCTGCTTATACTAGAGGGAACTGGCAACATCATGAATCTAATAGACTATTTTAGTATTTGCTGTTGCTGTTGTTGCTGTTGCTGTTGTTATCGCTGGCATCAGCACTTTGGCTACGTTTAAGCCAGAAACGTGAAAATGCATTCTGGCTGCTGTCCGCTAAAACCCTTTCGAACCATTTCGCTTCATTGTGCAACATCCAGAGGCCGCTGGCGAAGCTGAAGCCAAAGTTAAAGCTGAAGCTGAGGCTGAGGCTGAAGCATCGAAACGAATCGTTGTTTTGTTGCATTGAAGTGAATGCAACTCCTTCTGAGAACAGCTGCCATAAAATTTTATTGCCCAGCTACCAGCTACCAGGTTTGGTTTTTAGCCTTTGTCTAATGCACGCGCTTTGTGCTCTGCTCTGCTCTGCTCTGTCCGTTCATCCGAGGGACCCCAAACATAGAAAACGAACCCCAAGCCGAACTCGAACCTGGGGCAGATGCATACAATATGTGAGCTGCAGCTGGAGTTGCAGTTGCTATTGTTGCAGTTGTTGCTGTTGTTGGCTCTTATCCATTTGGCACCTTCTGCTTCATTTGCTACTTTCTGCGCCCCAATTAAATTGACTAAACTTGACGATAAATTTTTGCCGCTCGTTGCTAATCGCATAAAAGTAAATTTGCGCATAAATCGACTTTTGAAATCTCTGCATTAGGCCAGGCCAAGAGCGGCAGGCGGGGAGACACACAGACAGTTAGACAGGCAGCGTTCAGCGGTCAGCGGCAGTTGAGTTGAGTTGAGCTGAGTTTGCCGGCCGGCCTGTTGACTGTTGTCTGTTGGGGCGCGTGCCGCGGCATGAGGGGGCACTGTGGACAGGGGGATATTTTAGCCATCACGATGTGGCCATTTTGTGCGCACAATCGGTACCGTTAGGTTCAGCAGCAACAACAATAAACAGGCCGTTGCTTTCCGCTCGATTGCGCAGCAACTTTAATAAACTGCAAGCTGCAGTTGTTGTGTGTTGTTGTGTGTGGCTGTTGTGTGTGTGGCTGTTGTGTGTGTGGCTGTTGTGTGTGTTGCCGTTGCCATTGCTATTGCTCTTTGCAAAATTGCTGGCCAAGTCGCATAGTCACAGCGTCTATCTGGCTGGTTCACTGCGTGGCCGCACGTAAATTGCGCCAGGCGTAGATCAGAGCAGGAGCTCTGGGGGGATTGGCGCTGCTCTGGCGCGTGATTGAAATGCGATATATTCGCGCCGATTTCGGGCCATGCCAAGTTGACTTGAGCCTGGGAAATGTGCAGTGATTTTCACTCAGTTGTTGTTGCTGTTGTAACGATGAGCCGCCGCGCAACAGCAAAACAGCTTTTGGCCCGTTCGCCTGTTTGCTGCTTTGCTGTTTTGCTGTTTTGTTGGCAATTATTTGCCCACGCCGCTGGTCGCAATCAGCAGGCGACGCTTGCGGCAAACGTTGCATGCTGCATGCGGCAACAAAACAAAACAAAACAACGAAAAAAAAAGGTGTTGAAAGCAAAATTACATTGCAATGTGCAAGCGGCGGCTGTCGGAAATATGCGCGCTCCAGAGATGCGATATGATATGCCTAGCCAAGTGGCAAGGGGGAGCGCACTGAAGAGGCGAGTAGGGGTAGAGGGTAGGGGGTGATCTGCGGCACGCTGACTATTCGTTTGCATGCCGCATAAAAATTAGTTGCAACTGCAATTTATAGCACTCGTTGTTGCTGCTCAAATCATGCCTTTGAATTGAGCTGCATTCGCTTTGGTTTATGTTTTTTGTATTTTGCTTTGCTTTGCTTTGATTTGTGGTTGTGAAATACAATTAAAGTCCGCTCGCGAAATGAGTTTATTGAATTAGACACGTGCTCGAAAATTGCAACGGGTAATTGCATTGTTTTTTTTTTGTTTTTGTTTTTGTTGTTGTCTTGATTTTTGGTGGCCAGGACCAGACATTAAACAATTGTTGTTACTTTTGTCTGTTACATTTGGCACAACTTTCACCAGAAACTTGCAAAACAGCAACAGAAGTTTGCCCAACAATTGTACGAAAAGTAAAAGTAAGCAACATAAAAGCAGCAATTGTGTTGCCCAAAATAGATTAAAATTTATATTTAGTTGAGTTGATTGATTAAAGCAAAAGCTAGGTAGGTAGGGTAGGTTCATTGGCCCGGGTTCGACAGCTATGTGAAAGAATATTGCGCAGCTTAAATGCCGCTGTTGTCTTGTCCAAGAAAGCTGGCATATCTAACACACACGCACACACACACACACACACACACACACACATGATAAGCTGGTGTCACAACCACAGTGTCAGTGCTTGATTAGAGTTGCGTGCAGAAAAGGTGCAAAACTTGTTGATAGAAAAGCGAATGTGATTATATTTTATTTTATTTGTTATATTCGTTTGCCTCAATGGCAAAGTTAAATTTCATTGAGGTTTTATTTTGCAGCAGAAAAAACGCTTATCAGTTTGTACGATAAGAAACTTATAGTCATTGTGAAATCAACAACAAAATAGCAGCGTCGTATATAACTACTACTAACGCAGAAATCAATGCAATGCGTATACGCAATCGCAATATTTGAAAGAGAGGATTTTACTACGCATCAAAGAGAGCAAAAGGAGTTGGACTGGGATTCGAACCGAGGATCTCTTACTCTTACTTTTAAGTAATGTGCCAACGCTCTAGCAAGTGCGCTATTGCAAATGTCATCGATTATCGGCAAAAGCAAAATATATTCTCACTTCCCTTTTATTGTGCGCTTTGCAAGTTTCTGTTGCTTCAGTGATGCTCTCTTAATATCCTTCACTCTTAAAAGAGAGCGTGAATAGAGAGCGGCGGGAGCTGAGCGCAGTGCCGTTACCTTTTTTGCGATGCTGCATATTGCATACACAGACATATTCTGTTATTTCTTCTTCTTGCATAATTAATATATTCCTGCATACAAGCAAAAATAATAATATAGATGTAAATAAAATGTTAGTAAACTGTTAACGTTTGTAAAGTTGCTTAATTTTACATCATCTATTGGAAATCTATCAAATCCATCAATGAATTAAATCGAAATGCCGTAGAAATTTCAATTTCTTTTTTTGGAACTTTTTGCTGTTGTTTTCACTCATCGACAACCACGAGTTGTTTACGCACTCATGACGTACTTGCCTACTGCGTGCTATTCTTGGCCAAAGTAGCGGCTATGAATGCCTATGAGTATGGTTATTGTTATTGTTGTTGTTGCCGTGTGTACTAACTCAAATTTTCAGCCTATACGTAATGCCCAAAAATTTCGCTTGGCCGAATTTGATTTCATTGTGTTGTTGTTTGTTGTTTTAAAAAAATAAAATGCGACCTCTTTATTATTTGCGCTGCTGTTGTTGTTGTTGTTGCTGTTGTTGTTGTTGTTGCTGTTGTTGTTGTTAATTTGTGAGTCTCTTTCTTGATGTGGTGCGTCGCTGACACACATTTCGTACATTTTGGCAAACTGAAATGAAAACAGCAATAAAAGCGAATAAAGCAAATAAAAGCGGCGTTGCCCGGTTTTTCAGCTCTGGGGCTGTGGCTCTGTTTGTGTCTGTGACTGTGTCTGGATGCGAGCAAAGCGAGGTAGCGCCAGACCAAATAATTACAACAACAGCAGCAGCAACAACAACAATAACAGAGGTCGAAAAAAAACGTAAACAAATATTGAAATTTGACTGCGGCCTTCGCTGGCAGGTGAGCCACGCAGACAACTTGGCCAGAAGGCGGAAATTTCGCATAAAAAGCAAAAAAAAAGAGCAGGGTAAACAACAAAGCACACAAGCACACACACACACACACACAACAGTTGTTGTTGCTGCTAATTTGTTGTGTGTGTTTTTAATGCGTAACTGTAAAATGTGTGTCGTGACTTCGTTGTAGCTGTGAGTGCGTGAGTGGCAAGTTAAAAGCGAGACAGAGACAGAGATAGAGATAGTGAGTGAGGGAGAGAGAGCGCGCGCGGCAAGGAGAGAGCTACAAATTCGTAAACTTAACTCAATGGCACATGCGTGCTTTTTTTTTTTGCTTATGTTTGCTTTTTGTTAACTTTGTCTTTCTGTTTCTTTTTACATTTGCCTCTTTTTTTATCACGCCACAATTTGTTGTTTACTTTTGCATTATTATTGTTTGTGGATTTCACGTTAACTTTGCTGCTGCCACATTTTTCTTCTATTTTTTGTCTGAAGCATAGATAACAACACCTAGTATTAGTAGTACTAGTACTAGTAGTAGTAGTAAATACTAGTTCCTATTCATTCGTATTTTTTTGATGCGTAGTTCAGCCCGCTATTTTGTTGTCATTATCAAACTTAAAAAATGTAGAGCACGTGCTTTGAGCTTCGCACTTTTCAGTTGATTACGTATTAAAATTCCCCGTTTAGCCTCAATTGGGTGTTCAGCTTTGGGAAATGCCAAAAATTGTCGTAATTATAATAATTATAAATTGATCAGTCAATTTTAAACATATTTAATGGAATTTTATTATATTACTTATTATAAATTAAAATCATTTTATTATATCTTCATGTTGTACTATTTGGTTAATTCAATTTTAAATTTTTATTCAATTTTTAGTTATTTTATAGCTTTATTATATTTATTTATATATTCATTGCAGTTTTACTCTTCAGTTTCTCAATTGTTAATTAACATTAAATAGAGAAATGTAATTTTTAAGCTTTATTTAATATTTTTATTACCTTTTATTTGCATTATTATTACTTTACAATATTTTAATTGTTTCAAATTTAATGTATTTTATTATTTGCAGACTTTAATGACTTTAATTATATTTATTTACATATTTGTTCCCTTTTTACTATTTAATTGACCAATTGAGAAATATAATTTCAAAGCAATTGCTCTGTTTTAATCACTTTATTACTTTTTGTTTAAATTACTAATTCATTGTATTATTTGCATTACTTTATTATAGATGTTAATTCAAATTGTAATTATTTAACTCCTTTATTATATTTATCTAAATATTCGTTACAGTTTAATTGTCAATTAACATGAAATAGAGAAATTTCATTTGCCAGCAATTGAGACAACAAAGAGGCAAACAAATATTGTGAAAATGCAAGAGAAACAAGCGAAAAGAAGAAAACGCTTAACGGTTTTCCATGCTTTGCTAGAGGCCAAGCCAAATAATGGTTTTAAATTTGGTCTATTTCGTTTTTTTGTTGTTTTTTGTTGGTTTTTTCTTCGCCGTTGCTGCTAACGTCTAGAGCTCTCTAAGCCATTTGGAGGCTCATTTGCACAAATTACTAACATTGCGACAGGGAGGGGGCCTAAAGACACTGGTAACAATGACGATGGGCAGCAGAATTGCAATTGTTAAAAACAACAACGCGACAACTGCAAACTAACTTGGAAAAAAATGGCAAAGGAGAAACCCGAACGAGGCATTGTCACCACATTCCGGCAACGGAAGCCAGCGGCAATGTTTTGCAATTGCCACTCACAAGCTGGCGGCAAGCAGCAGCAGCAGTGGCAGCAGCAGTGGCAGCAGCAGTGGCAGGCAGTGGCAGCAACAGTAGCTGCCAGATAGCCAATCGACCCATGGGCGCCCCCATGGGTCCCTGCCCAGCAGTCATGAATAAAAATCGTATTAATTTGAGG
Source organism: Drosophila macrospina (assembly GCA_035042075.1). Classification (NCBI taxonomy): domain Eukaryota; kingdom Metazoa; phylum Arthropoda; class Insecta; order Diptera; family Drosophilidae; genus Drosophila; species Drosophila macrospina. Next base: position 1,216,304 of record JAWNLW010000504.1, on the reverse strand, counting down.
CAGAGTCGATTCTGTTTTTTGCTGTACTTTTCCTTCTTTTTTGCTGCTGCTTCTCAAGGGCAGCAAACAGGAGCAGGCAACTTGAACTTGAGTGCAGCCTGGGCAGGCCAGCAGTTGGGTCTGTATATGTGTGTGTAAGAGTGTGTGTGTGTGTGTGTGTATGTGTGTGTGTGTCTTCTCCATTAGAAATGCGCGGTCTATTGCGACTGACAGGCTTTGGTCGCCTACCATTTGGTTGCTTGTCCCCAGACGGCGTCTGTTCAACAACTGCACCTTGCCAGCAGCGCAGACAGACAGGACAGAGACAACGACAGCGCTGCTGACAGCGTGTACGAGAGAGAGAGAGAGCGAGAGAGCGAGAGAGCGAGAGAGAGCGCATGAGATAGATAGATAGCTAGCGTTGGGGACAACGACTAGTGTGCTTGTGTGATGGCTGTACCTACTGTACCTGAGCTTGCTGGCCTGGCCCACAGGCAGTGCCACTTTCTATTGTCTCTTCGCCAATTGATAAATCACCAGAAATGCAATTTGAAAAATCAGTTAACATCTGCGTGGAAAGTACGAATTTCCGCTGCTGCTGTTGCTCCTCTTGCTGTGGCTTACTTCGGCCTCTCGGCCCACTCGACCAACAGACCAACAGACCAACAGTCAGTCACTGACAGCACCAATAAGCGTGTGACAGTTCAGTAAAGGGCGTAACAAGCTGACAGTTGTCACAGGCGAACTGAGAACTGCGAGCTGCGTGCAAATAGACATAGAGTTAGCAGGGACACACCTGCCTCAGGTAATGCTCGCCATGTGGGCAGCATATGTTGCTGCTGCAAATGTTGTTGTTGCTGTTCCTATTGCTGCTGCTGCTGCCGTTACTGTTGTTGTTGTCACTCATGTGTCAGCGCCGTTGCCAACGCCTCCAGCTGCTTAGCATGCAGCGCAGCAAGCGTCAGGAAGCGTTGCTGTTGCTGTTTCCATTGCTGTTGCTGTTTCCATTGCTGTTGCTGTTTCCATTGCTGTTGCGGCTGCAATTGGCTGCAACAATTTAGCGGTACTTGGACGGCCATGCGACCAAGTCCACGACCACGACCACGACCATGGGAATTATGCGGTGTCGCCGACGCGCTGGCGACGCGCTGGCAACGCACAGTGGGCACAATGTGACAAATTCTTCAACAAATTGTCATTAAATTAATCGATTGTTGAGCTAGCTATCGAAAAATCGTTAACGCGGCTTGATAACTTCCATTTAATTGTAATTCAATTGAGTTATTTGAAACAAGAACAAAAGTTATGCCGCTAAATGTACTATCGATAAGTTGCTATCGATTATAGTGCGATATATGTCTAGTTTAATTTGTTTATTACTAGTAATTGTATTGGGGTTTCCAAATTATAAGTAAAAGAAGATAACTCCACTCTTATGTACCAATTTAGAATCGATAACAGTGACTATCGATATACTATTAAAATTATGTTTAAGCTAACTCATCATTATCAATTGAATACACTCAAATTGCAAATCACATACATAAACTCTTCCTTTTTTAGTACAAATCGATAACCAGTTATCGATATACCATTTGTCATCTGTCTGAACTAATTTATCATTAGAGTTTGAGTTCTTTAATTGCGTTATAAACTTTATTACCAATGTTTTCTAACGATACCTTAATCGATAAGTGGCTATCGATATACAATTAGTTAGTCTGATCTAAATTGTCATTATTGTTTTAGGGATTGAAGTTAAGTTTTTTATTTGCAATTTATTGCAATCGATATCTGCGCGATAAGTGGCTATCGATATACCACCGCATAGTACTCTATCTAGCGTCTAGTGCAGTCCCATTGTGGCCGCTTCTCGCATGCTTTTGGCCCACTCGCAGCCCCAGCTATTGGCCAAGCGCGCTGAGACCCGTCGCGTACGTACGTCAACTACGTGCGTTTGCTTTTACAGTTAAGCCTCGAGAGCTGCCGCACACTTTGGCTAAATGGGTTGCACACAGAGCGACCGAGCGACAGAGCGACAGAGCGACAGGCAGACGGAGAGACAGACAACAACGACACACTGCAATCCGCAGCCCGTAGGGGCGATGTTGCCAGCTGCATTTTGATGACCCGCTCGCCGCTGCTTGGCCAACATTTAATTCAATTAACAAATCGCAACAGCAACAGCAACGGCAACAGCCCGGCAAACAAACAACAGCAACAAAAACGCGCCAGGCACTTTAATTATATAGAAAGACAGTGCTATACCCTCCCCCATTTACCCGCCATTTGCCAAGCACCCCCGCATTGCCCGGCCACCGCTTGCCTAAGCAAACCACAGTGCACTTCATAGCTTTGATTACTTCAGTTAAGCTCGATGGGACGCTCAAGTCCGTCGTGGTTTTTCAAAATTTGATTTAATGCTAAAAAAGGTAGAGGAAGAGCTCAACAGAGGGAGAGAGGGAGTAACAGAGAGAGAGCGAGAGAGAGAGAGACAGAGAGAGAGAGATAGATAGTGAGCGAGAGGAGCAGAGCTGCTTTGTTGGCCATGGCGTCGCACTTGGGCTCAAGGCTGTCGCATTGAGTCAAGTTGAAACATGGCAAAGATGAAAATCCCTTCATTAGACTCTCAAGTATCTTTGAGATACACGCGCGCGCGAGCTGCAAACGTATTTGCATTCAAATTGCCAAATTAAACGTGATACAACAATTTCATGTAAATGCGGCTCATTGTGTTGCCATTGTTGTTGTTGTTGCTGTTGCTGTTGCTGTTGTTGTTGCTGTTGCTGTTGCCATTGCTAGGTCGGCATCGCAATGACAATGCCCAAAGGCATTAACAGAACTTTTCGACCAGGCTTGAACTTTAATTGACAACAGTCTCAACCGAAAGCATTTGCAATTTCCAGCAGAAACCGCAATGCTTCTACCAAATAAGCCAAATCAGTTGTAGTTTGTAGTTTGTTAGATATTGTAGCGTGTTGTAGTTGGTGTTGCTGTTGTTGCTGTTGTTGCCAGCTCTGGCCAAAGGCTAGAAATGTGTAACTGTAACTTTGTGCCATTTCAAGCAGCAAAAATTATAGTGTGCGGTTTTCCTTCTTTTGCGTTTTTGACTTGGCCAAATGACTTTTGTGTTGCCCGAGTGTCTTAGCCAGTCGTCAGTCGGTCGAGCAGTCCAGCAGTCCAGCAGTCCAACAGTTCATCAGTCAGTCAATCAGTCAGTCAGTCAGTCAGTCAGTCAGTCAGTCAGTCAGTGCCAACACCCGCAGCGTTTGGCATTACAATTGAAAACGACTCAATCAAATTGCCAGTCCCGGCCAGTCCCGGCCAGTCCAGGCCAGGCCAACTCCAGCCAGTTGCAGGCCAGACAAGACACAGTCCAATTCGTTGCTTGCAACTGCAATTATGCGTCCACATGCCCCCTCTCCCTCCCCCTCGACTCTACAATTGCCGCCGCAAAACAATTCAATCTAATTTTTGTGAATTTTCCATTCTTAGAATTTTGCATTTTGCGTTTTGCGTGCGTTGCATGCCACGGCCACGCCCACCGATCTTTAGCTGGCCCCCAGGCTCTGCTCATAAGTGTGCACATTAAGTTTTATTGGCCTCCTCCGATCGCAATTGCAATCGATGGCAGAAATGTTTAGAGAACTATGCCACAATTTATGAGCAATTGTTGCTGTCGCTTTGGCCCATTTCAACTGTTGAGGATCACTTTACTAGCTGTTGGAAAAGTGGAAAAGCGGAAAACGTTTCGCAAACGTGTTGCATTGAGTTTTTCCCATCGTATATATATATATATATATATATATATTTCGACAACTCCGCTGCGGGGCAAACTTAATGCATATTCGTGCATAAATAATGCTAGACGCAAGCGATATGTGTTGCAACTGGCAAGTTGTCTGTTGCCACAAACATGGCCCAAATGCACTCTTAAATATAGCCACTGGCCCATTGGCTGTGCGTGGTCAGCGCGAACTTGTTGTGCCACAAACTGAGGCACTCACGATTAACGGGCGGACATTTACTCCTTGGGGAGCGATAATAGAAATGTCCGGCCAAAAGCCAAAAGCCAAAAGCCAGAGGCCAAATGCCGAGAACCCAAAAGCTGAAAGCTGAAGCTGATAGCCAAATGCAATTGACTGCAAATATTAATGCATATTTGAGGAGCAATGTGTGCTAAAAACTAGAAAAGTTTCGAGCTTAAAGCTGATTAAATGCATTGACAAATGGAAAGCGAAGCGAAAGAAAGAGACATTGATGAGCTTTGGGATTAATTGCAATTGAGTTAATGCGCTTTTTATGACATTTTAAATGTTGTGTTGAGCTTTGAACTTTAAGACCGATTAAGGAATAATTTAGTGAAATTAATGAGCTTTAGCATTAATTGCAATTCATTTAATGCGCTTTTTACTGCTCACTAAACATAGTATTGGTGTTTAAGCTGTAACTTTGGTTGAGAGAGCAACTTAAGGAATTCGAAAAAGACAGAAAGAGGAAGAGAAAGTGTTGAGCTTTGCGGCTAAAATGCAATTAAGTTAATAAACTTTTTATGACTATCTTAAAGTTTCAGTTGTTAAATTGAGAAACTGAAAGAAGCTGATCAACTTTAAGCAAAAATACTGATTACGTCATTCGAGTTATAGAATTTTTTGTATTTTTATGACTTTTTAAATGGTATGTTTGAGCTTTAAGCTTAGAGCCCGATTAGAAGTCCGACTAAGAACAATTTAGGAAGATTGATTGAGAGAATGAAGTGTATGAGCTTTTACATTAAGTGCAATTAAACTACTACTTGTTGAATGCTTTCATGAGCTTTAAGCTGCACAATTTACTGATTACTGATTATTCGGGTAATAGAATTTGTTCTATACGAAAGGCAGCCTTGGCTGTTGATGGCTTAATGTGCTTTTGACTTAATCCCTAATCAACTTTAATTGCAATTTGTTGATAGAAGTTTATGAGTAATAATTTCACTGCATTTGGCAGCAATTTGCAGCATTTGCAGCATATGCAAATTCATTTCATGGCTTGTTACCTTTACCTGCAATTGAATATCGTTTCCTCCTCCCTCCCTTATCACTTCACTCAAAAGAGAATGACCCTGCTAAATTTGTTATTTGAGAAGGGGAGGGAGGTTGAGGAAACTGGCACGAAACACATTCAAGGCTTCTAAAACTCCTGTGTCTGTGTGGACTTTGTGGCAGGCAGCGTGAGAGTGAGCGAGAAGGCAGCGGGAAAGCGGGAAAGCTCAAGCGAATAAAGTAAACTTGCAAATGGTATTTGGTGAGTTTTTTTGTTTGTGTTTTTATTTTTCATTTGTTGCGCCGCGATTTGAATGCAAAAAAATAAAATTTTACGATCAAACAAACTATTCGTGCAGAACAAACGAAAAATTGTGTTTACGTTCATTGGAACGGTAAAGGGAACGGAACATTGGCCACTCTCGCACAATATGCAATCGTATTTATGCGCAAAAGGGGTATGAAGAGGGTATGAAGAGGGGGGCAACGTAGCCATAGAAGCACATTGAATAGCTAACGAGTATCTCTGGCTGAGCTGTGCGACTGCGATTGCGACTGCGACTGCGACTGCGAATCCATTTCAATAATTTGCCATCGAGGGGCAACGCGACTCAGCGCAGCTTAGCTTATGAAGCAATGCTCAGAAAATGATTATAAATTTATATTTATTTCCCCCCCACTTTGTGTAGTATTTTTGTTTGTTTTGTTTATTTTTTTTTTTATTATTTTAGCATTGCATTTGCCATTATCGTTGTCTCTCGTCGCTGTTGTTGCTGTGGTTGCTGTTGTTGCTGGCTTTGTTGTTGTTCTGCTTCAATAATAATTTTGACCCACTTCTGCGCTCGACTTGACTTTTTATTGTACTGAAATTAAGTATATATTTTTCTTGTGTTTGCACTTATTTCTTTTTATTTCTCATTTTTGAGGGCAACACAAACACTCGCCTCGCCCCGCCTCGCATCATATTTTGTTGTGCATTTTCTTGGCGGCGAACAACGGCAAATATTTTTCAAGACTCGGCTAATTGCCGCTGCCAGCGTCGCGACGCAAGTTGACTGAATTTGCTTTTGTTTTCGCTTTTTTCAGTTGTTTTTGCTGTTATTGTTATTGTTATTATGATTTTGTAACTGTTTGGCTGTAGTTGACGTCACGACGACAAATGCTGCTGTTGTTGTTGATGCATTTCTCACGAGCGCTTTTCACATGTCTCACAACTTTGGCTGCAGTTTGCTTCAACTGCTTCAAAGATCAACAAAGTAAACTAATTCAAAATGACAAAACGTTATGACGTTTAATCGTTTAGCGCACAAAGAGCTGACTTTGAAAGTTATAGAGTTAAAGGAATTGAGAGAAGATGCCAAAGAATACATATTCAAATTCCAATTCAAGGCAATCAGAGCTGCAAAAGCACCTTAAAGCACAGCTTATCATATATTATATATACATATATAACTCTAATATATATATATATATTCATATATATATAGACACTATACTACTCATCTTAGCATAATTCTTCTTTTTGTTTTTGTAAAAATGCAAATTTGCCGCTCGTCTCTAATGAATATTAATGCATTGGAAGCAGCCTTGCGTAAATGCAAACTATTTCAATAATTTTCGCATTTGTTTTTGATTCATTAACAAGCAAAATGATGATAAACATTTTGGCTAGACGCCCAGTTGAAATTGCTGTGGATCAAAAAGTTGAATTGCCAGCTCTTAAATGTTATCAAAGAGCTTTGTCAAACTGCGCGCAAGTTGTTATACCCTGTGCCCATTCAAAGTGGGTATAATTACGCCGTGCAAATGCATGTCACAGGCAGAAGTAGGTGTCTCTGAACTTATAAAGTATATGTACTCTTAATCAGTAGGAATAGTCGATTCAATTGAGCCAAGTCGCTCTGTCTGCCTGGAAGAAAGTGTCGATCACAGCAACTATAAGAGCTTTACAGACACTAATGATGCCCACATTTCTCAGCGTGGACACTTCTAACTAAACAATTGCTTATATAATATCATATAGATGCAATACTGAAAGTTTCATCAAGATCGCTCTATAAATAAGAAAGATAAACAGCAAAGAAATATGAGCATTGAAACGCTAGCGCTTTGCTCCTTGCGGCCAGCACATGTGTGCGAGCGAGACAGCAGACGACTGCGATGCAAGCATATGTAAATCAAGTGACGTAGCACGCAACTTTTAATCGAGTATGAGATAAGATAAGAGTATGCTGGAAGCACCTCTTAGTTACTTTAATTATAAACAAAATACTTAATTTAGCAGACTGCACAGGGTATTCTGCTGTCGCGCGTGTTCGACGTTTTGTAAATAATTTTCATAATTTTTCGTTCTGCATTTTTCCCCATATTGTTTGTTTTTGCAATAGGGAACAACAGCAATAATAGTATTAATAGCAACAACAAGAAACAACAACAAACAGAGCAAGCGACTGCTCATATGGCAGCTAAAGTTGTAGTTCGCCTTGTTGTCATTGTTGCTGTTGTTGTTGTTGCTGTTGCTGTTGTTGTTGTTGTTGTTGTTGTTATTGTTAATCATGGCAATTACAGCAACAAACAACATGCCTGGCCAATTGGCGCTTACACGCTTTCATTAAGCAACAGCTTCAGCTTCAGCTTCAGCGTCTGCGGCAGGAGCTAACCAAGTGGTGCAGTGTGCTGTGGTGCACTGTGCTGTGGTGCACTGCAGTGTTAAGGGTGCACGAGGGGGCAGTGCAGCGAGGCCGCGCTCTCGGCATCTGGAGACCGGCCGGTCTATTCACTCTAGCGTTGCAAATTAGCACTGACGCAACGCGTTCGCAGCGTAAATTGACATTTACGCGATAATTACGCGCTTATTATATTTATTACCAGTGTTTTTTTCTCTCTCTCTCTCTTGTAATTCTTTCTCTCTTGTTGTTGTTTTTCTTTTAATTCATGGGATTTTATTTAATTTGCGTTTTTATTTAATTCTTTATTTTTTTGTCTTTGTCTGATGCAGCTGAAGCTTGCAAAAGGGAAAGAAAACAAGGAAATGCGAGAGGGGGCGCTGGTGAAAGAGAGTGGAGAAGAGGGAGGAGAAGAGTGAGTAGAGTGAGCAGAGGCTACGTTGAGTAGTCTATTAAGCTGTAAACAGCCATAGACACTGCTAAAGATGCTGCTAATGTAACGACGTCATTTGGTTTTTAATTGAAGTGCGATTAGTCAAAGTGCCAAGGCAGCAAAGGGGGGAAGAAGTAGGGAGGAAGAGAGCGGGAGACAGCGGGAGAGAGAGAGAGGAAGACACAGAGAGAGTTGTGTGACGCAGTAACTGTCTATTGATAAAGACTTCTAGGTATATCTGTTTAGACCCGGTACCCAAAGCGTGCAGGGTCTTATAGGCTTGTCGATATAAATGCAACAGGCAGCATGAAGCAATTCCAACCCTATAAAGTATATATATTCTGGATCAGCAGCATTAGCCGAGACGTTATACCCATGTACGTCTCTCCGTTTAACATTAGCAAAGGGAAGTGAGAATTTAATTTGCTTTTGCCGATCTTCGATGTCCTGGCAATCAAGGGATCCTAGATTTGCATGCCAGTTGATTGCTTTTGCTATGTATATTCATAGTATAATAAGAAGTATATGCATATATGAGAGTTTAGATATGAATACCGGGTCATTTACTGTCGAGCAGCTCGACTGTAGCGTTGCAAGTGATCAAACATACATATGTACATGCAATGTACATATCTGCAACTATTTTACATATATACTACATCAAATGGATGCCACGTGGATAGCTTGTGAGTGTATCGAAAGCAAATATTGTTTCAATAGTTGATTTGTTTACAAATTCAATTAACAATATAGGCGATACGAATACGTTATGAATTCGTTCGTAAGACTTTGTTTACGGCCAGCTAAACTGAGCACACGCACAGCGACAATGAGTGAGGGAGTGCGAGAGAGCTCGAGAGCGAGAGAGGGAGGCGTAAACTATGTAAATTAATAAATAAAAATATATATATATATAAAAAAGCTTAAAAACACTATGCATAACAACAACATTAACAAGGCGCGTACGTAAGCGAGAAAATCACATTTTAGATTAGCAGCAGTTGCTTCTGGATAGTATGGTGAAGGGGTGAGGGGTTGGAGAGGGCAGTGTAAGGGGGGCAGCAGCTGAGCTGCGGTGCAGAGATGATCTAGCGGACGGGGGAGCGCACAATATTACGTCGCATTATGTGTCGGAACACGCGTGGCATTCGCTTGATTGGGTGTGCGTGTGTGTGTGAGTGTGTGTGTGTGTGTGTGTGTGCAAGGTGAGCTGGTTTCTTCTGTCTGCGTGTGTGAAGGTGTTGTTATCATTACACGTGTACACACACATAAGAGAGAGGGAGAGCGAGTGGTAGAGAGGCAGAGCGAAAGAGAGCGCTGCGCATATCAAAACACCGCATGCCGTGGAAGACGACGACGACGACGACGACGACGACGACAAAATGGCGACGACAGATAGAACCCATAGAACCATATACGTATGCCTCTGTGTGTGTGTGTGTGTGTGTGTGTGTGTGTCTAGCTGTATTTGCGTATCTGTGCGCGAAATAAACACTTCCGCATTCGAGTTCGAGCTCAATGAAACAACAGCTACAGCAACAGCAACAACTATGATGACGACAACAACAACAGCAACAACAGCGAGAGCAATAACAACAATAACAACAACGAGAGCAACAACAATCATATCAACTGGACAACGGCATGTGCGTCGAGTGCCTCTTAGATAAATGCAGCCGGCAAACAGTGTGTGTCCCTGCCTGCCCCACACTCCCCCCGCTAACTTCACAACCTTGCTGAGGGTGGCTGCTGTATGCACACATACACACACACATACATACACACATACATATGTATATGTGTGCATATGTAAGTAATTAAATTAAACTGGCGCAGCGCCTCGCGTTGAACTCAATTGAATTTTATTTGAATTTTATTACAGACTTTGGCGGCTGTTGTTGTTGTTGTTATTGCTATAGTTGTTGCTGTAATTGTTGTAGTTGTTGCATCTGTTGTTGCTGTAATTGTTGCTGCTGTTGTTGTAGTTATTGCTGCTGTTGTGCTTGGTCCTCTGGTTGCTCCTCTTGTCGCATTGCAGTTTAGCTTGTTATTGTTCTTTTTATTATTTTTATTTAGTATTAATTATTATTATTTTCTTCTTGTTGTTGTAGTTTTAGTTTTTTTGATTGCGACGCAATTGAATGGCCTCCCCGCCCCAGTTTCCAGCCAAAGCCAGCGAACGCCGAGCTCATGATGCTCTATATTTTCGCAAGTGTCGCTGCGTCTTTACAATTGTTGTTGTTATTGCTGTTGTTGTTGTTGTTGCTGCTTTGTTTTTGTGTGTGCTTTTTTTTGTATTTTGATTATTATTGTTATTACTTTTATTATCAATTGAGAGCGTGGCTGGCAGTTTGTTTTCCTTGTTTCTGTTTTTTTGTTTTTTTGTTTTGCCGGGCACACTTGTTGTGCGGCTGCTGCTTCTGTTGTTGTTGTTGTTGCTGCTGCTATTTTTGCTGTTGTTGTTGTTGTTGTTGTTATTGTTGTTGCTTTTGCACACTTGACTAATAGTTTTGCCGTGCTTATCAATTGCAATTGATATGAAATACGCCACAAACGTTCAACCAAAACACTTAAAAATGTCAACAACGACTTGTGAATACCCTATAAAATGTGATGTGTATAAGCTATATGCAAGCTTTACTCAGTTTGTTTTTTTCAATTAATTAATTATAGAAAGCTTGCAAATAAACGTGAAATATTTCAATTATCTACACAAATGACGCCGGGACTATCGACAAACTGACAAACTGACAAACTGGCGCTGATACCGCTCAAGTATTGAACGTCGCAATCAAATGTTGTCGTCGCTTTGACGTCGCGTCGTCTGAGCTGGTCGGCAAATGAATTGAAAATTCGAATTATATTGCAATCAGGCGCCGTTTGCAGTTGTTGTTGTAGTTGTTGTTGTTGTTGTTGTTGGAGTATTTTGCAAGCAGAACGACGTCTGTCCGCAAGGTGAAGTGCGCAGACAGCGGGGGGGAAGGAGGAAATGGTAGTACACTGTCCATTTTATATAAGTGTAATTGCAACAACCACGACGACGACGACGTTGTCTATGCTAAATAGCCGGGCTGTGTCTAGCCGGGCTGCGGGCTTAGATAAGGCCAGCAAAAGCCGACAACGACGACGACGACGACGACGACGACGACGACGAGAACAGCGATACGAATATGTATGAATAGTCTAGGCGAATGAGTGCGAGTGCGAGTGCGAGTATGAGTGCGACTATGAGTGCTAGCACGAGTCCGACTATGAGTATCAGCGAGCATATTGTCGCTGCTGTCCGTGACTTGTCGGCTTGTTCCGCTAATTTGTCGCCGCTTATGAATTATTGATATGGCCCAGACTTCATGGACGCCATCGTTGCATATTTATGCAAAACTACGCGCTCAACAAATGACAAAAAACCAAAAGCCAAAAACAAGAACAACAACAAAAACAAAAACAAGAACAAATCGAAAGCAAAGAGCAGTGAGGCTAGGCATGACAGACAGTCAAATACACCCTGTAAACAATATGCTAGCAAGTCATTAGATACTTTAACACTTTGCGTATTCTAACTAGCTGTTCCATATGTCTTTTATAGGGTATCTAAACGGCTGCAATATACCCTGTAAACAATAAGCTAAACATGTCCATAGTAACTGTTTATTTATGATTTAATTTACATATTAGTAAGTCAGTCCAGCTACCCCATATGTGTGGCTAGGGTATTTAAGCGACAGCCATATACCCTGTAAACAATAGGATAAACAAGTCCACAGTTACTAGCTAAAGATGCAACACTTTGCTCATTAATACGTCAGTCAAGCTACCCCATATGTATGTACAGGGTATTCAAACTGGTGTCATATACCCTGTAGTCCACAATTGTTCAAGACCACAATTTTTTGCTAAAGATTGATTTAGGCTACATATTAATATGTCAGTCTAGCAACCCTATATGTATGTACAGGGTATTCAAATAGTTGCCTCTACCCTGTAGAGTTATTGTTATAGTCACTTGCTAATGATTGATTTAAGTTACATTTTAAAATACTACAGCCTAGCGACCCCATATGTGCGTACAGGGTATTCAAACGGGTATCACTGCGGCCAATTAGAAAGCGCTACTCACTTTTGCAACGCCGTCATCGGCAATGGCACCTCAATACTGTGTGTGGTACGACGGCGATCGCCTCCCATGTCGGCCAGGCGTGCAAAGTCCGTGTCACGATCCTGATCGGCGAGTCGGGCGGAGCGGCGGGACTCCAGCAGACGCACTTCCTCCAAACGCTTCTTCAGCTCGATGGGTTCCTGTTCACAAAACAAACAAGCAAACAAACAACAATTATAATAATAATAATCAGGAAATTGCAAGTCATTTTATTAGTTAACAAAGTTCTACGAAAATTCTTATCTCATGGGTAATTTTTCACAATTTTCCCGCAACAACAACAATTGTGAATCATTTGTTTGAATTTCAATTGCTTATTATTTGCAACAATTTGTAGACAATTAAATAAATTATATATAAATTAAATGAAATGTAGAAAAAATCCCTAATTGTTGTAGATCAGGCGTTTTCCCAGAAAATGATTGAATGTATAGTAATACTAGTAAATTTTAGAGTTTTCCCAGAAAAAATGTGAAAAACATATAGTTAATTTAACTAATCATTTGAACAACAGTTCATGTAGAGCAGCTGGCAATAAGTTGTGTGCTAAATGTAGTATTATTATGATTATTATTGCATAGAAGAAGTTATGAGAAGACTGTGCGATGACCTTGATGGCAGTGCTAATGGGGTCACTCGGTTACAGGGCACGCCCAAAACAATAGGAGGGGGGAAAAGGCAGCAGATATTCTGCGCGTGTTCTTTGAAACAGATACAGAGAATATATATGTATATATATGTATATATATCGCACTCGTAATGTACTTTGTTTGCAGTGCCTTTCACATTTTCACATCTATTATAATGGCTGCACAGAGCTCATACTATTCGCCTATAATATATAGACGTATCTGTAGCTGTAGCTATAGTATGTGGCAGTGTATATACAATTGTATGTTTATGTAATCACCTTTTTGATTTGTTGCGGCAACCTTCAAAAAAACTAACAAAGAACAAAAACAAAAAACAAATGTGAATTTTACACAATTCTTTTTGGCAAACAAAAACACTTTAGCAATTGATTATGACAACAATTATGCCAAACATCTGTGTTTAGTTATTTGCGGTTTTATTTGAATTTGAATTTGAATTTTATTCAATTTATATACGTTTATATATATTTTATATATATATATATATTTAATTTGTATTTTTAAACTTAGCCGCCTCTGGCTGTGGCAAATTGCAGCGCAAGCGGACCGGGAATGCTGCCTATGGATATTAGATATTTAGTTATATATAAATATGCATAAATATATATTTGTAATAATGCAGCAGGTAACTCGCACATACACACACACACAGCTTAGACTTATTTTTTTTAATGTAACTAATTGTTTGACATTATTTATTTATTTTTTGCTTATAAATTATTTCTTTATATTTTGTTTGATGTTTGCAACGAGTTTTGAATGCCAATAGAACAACACGAATAACGGGCGCCGTTAGCCGATTTGTTGTTGCGTTAATTGGGCACAAAACGCCGGCCGGCGACGTCAACGTCAACGTTAGCGGCAGCGGCAGCAGCACCGTCGACGTCAAAAGCGGCGGCGGCAGCGGTAGCCGGGCAAATGCGTCAGCGGTGCGCGTATCTTACAGATACAATACACACACGCACACACACACACACACACACACACACACACGCACACATACGCACACACGGCTAACCGCAGGCAGCGCTGCTTCAGTCAAGAATTTTTGTTGACGTCGTCGTGAGTTTATTTATAATTATTTAAATATTTGGATTTTTTTCTCTTATATTTTTTTTTGTTTTTGTTTTATTTAATTTTTTATTTGCCAATGTCTTGCTTGCTGCCGAATTGGGGCTACTAGGCCTCGTTCTTAATTTTATGCGAGAAACTCTGCTGCGTCTCTTTTATTTATTTATTTCATTTCTTTTTCTTTTTCGTTCTCGGTGCTTTTTTTTTTCTTCTTTTCCTTAAATTTTATTTATTTTTTATTTAGCGACTCTCCCGCAGTTTGGAAGCGCGCGCGCTTAAACTTTTCACTTGGCCACATCAAATTCACTTGCACTTTTTTTCATATATATATTTTTTTTATACCTTTGGGCTGGTTTCAAGTTTCGCACGCTTTCAAATAATTAGTTGGCCTTCTTCGCTTTGCGGTTTGTTGTTGTTGTTTGTATTTTTTTATTTATTTTTTTCAGAAGTTTTCAGCTTTGACACTGTTGAATGTCTGCGGAGCTTTTGCCACTTGACGTTTTGTTTGCTGTTGTTGTTGGATTATGATTATTGTGATTATGATTTTAACTGCTGTCGGTTTGTCTGTTCTGTTGGCTCTTAGCTCTTGGCTCTTGGCTGGTGCGAAACGTTCGCGCGCGCATTCAAGAATGATTCTGTGCGGCGGCGGCTCGTTGGTTGTTGCCGGGTCCGTTGTGTTGCTTCGGCTCGGCAAATTTGTCGGCTCTTCGTGTTCGCATTCGTTGAGTTCGGCTTGCTCTCTCTCTCCCGATGTCGCTCTTTGAAAGCGGTCGGTTTGCTCTCAGCGGCGTTTGCGCTCTTTGTGTTTTGTGTTATATTTTTTTTTCCGGTCAACTTACACATACAGTTACATTCCGTGAGCTACTTGTGACGTTTGTTTTTGTTTCTATGCTTTGTGCTCGCTTTTCGCATGCTTTGGCCGCCGCTAGCCGCCTTGTGTCGTGCCGTTTTGTTTATGTATCCACAGTAAGTGTGTGTGTGTGTCAGTATCTGATTTGTATTTGTATTTGTAGCTGTAGCTGTATCTCTGCAACAATTGCACTCGCACTCGCACTCGCACTGGCAGTCGCAGTCGCACACTCACTCCCCTTTGCTGCTTTCTGTCACAGTTGCTTACGAATTCGCACTCTCACTGCGCCGTCGCTAGCTCTCCTTCTATCTCTCTCGCTCTCTCTATACATAAATATATTGCTTTATCTTTCCCTTTCTCTCTCTCTATGTCTCTTGATTTGAGTGAGTACAACTCAACTTTGCCAAATTCACTCGAGCCATTTTACGTAAGCCAACAACAGCAAGTTGAAACTTGTAAATGTAGCTGTGAGTTTGTTAGCTGCCTGCATCGCAATGCCGACCGCAGGTAGCTGCATTTCAACTCACTTTATATAATGTTTACCTGTTGTCTGTCGTCTGGTCGACTGTCGACTGTTGTCTGTTGTCTGTTGGCTGACTTTAACGGGCCCGCTGAGCGGCTTTGTTGTTTGGCCAGGCTCTGCTCAGGCAGCGGAACTGACAAAGGCCGCCAACCGATCGCGTTGTTCACTTTGATTTAAGAGCAATTAACTTTGACTTAAGAGAAATATTTTTGTTGTTTATGACGAGTGCCGGCTCACCATGTTGACGATAATAATAATGATGATGATGATCATGTTGATGATGATGACGCTGACGCTGAGCTAGGGATGATGACGAAACGAATGCCATTCGTTCATTTCAGAGTTTATCGTATTTGTGATGATGGCTCACCTTTGAGCTGAGCTCATGCTGTGATTTTAACACCGGCTTAGCAGTTCTTTTCTTTCTTTCCTTTATTTTTTAGCATTTAAGACTAAATCCGTATAAATGTATAAATTTATGTTGTGTTTATGACACGGCAAATGCCAACTGATGAAATACTAAATGTAATGACTCTTCAGCGAGAGAGAGAGAGAGACAGAGAGAGGGAGTTTTGTAATGCTGAAAGTTGAACATAATTAAGCCTTTCTAAGCAGATTTCTCTATTTAAAAATGTAATAAGTGCGAATTAGAATTAATAGATTTAGCGTCTATTAAGCTTATCAGCTCAGAGTTCTCTTTATGTTCTGACTGAGCTTGGCTTACGAATCAAGTGATTAGCTGTTGTGGCAGTGAAAGTGCGTTTTATCAGCAAGCAAACATAACCCCAAAACAGTAACAGTAGCAGTAGCAGTAACTGTAGCAGTAACAGTAAAGTTACTTATCTTGCTTTGTGAATTGCTGAGAATCTGAGAATGTGACAATGTGACAATGTGGTTTTCATTTTCATTTCATTGGAATTTCGAAAAGCACTCGGCAAATGATTATGCT
>JAWNLW010000500.1:3562500-3621258 GCA_035042075.1 Drosophila macrospina | reverse complement strand
AGTAGAAGTAGAAGTAGAAGTAGAAGTAGAAGTAGAAGTAGAAGTAGAAGTAGAAGTAGAAGTAGAAGTAGAAGTAGAAGTAGAAGTAGAAGTAGAAGTAGAAGTAGAAGTAGAAGTAGAAGTAGAAGTAGAAGTAGAAGTAGAAGTAGAAGTAGAAGTAGAAGTAGAAGTAGAAGTAGAAGTAGAAGTAGAAGTAGAAGTAGAAGTAGAAGTAGAAGCAGAAGTAGAAGTAGAAGTAGAAGTAGAAGTAGAAGTAGAAGTAGAAGTAGAAGTAGAAGTAGAAGTAGAAGTAGAAGTAGAAGTAGAAGTAGAAGTAGAAGTAGAAGTAGAAGTAGAAGTAGAAGTAGAAGTAGAAGTAGAAGTAGAAGTAGAAGTAGAAGTAGAAGTAGAAGCAGAAGTAGAAGTAGAAGTAGAAGTAGAAGTAGAAGTAGAAGTAGAAGTAGAAGTAGAAGTAGAAGTAGAAGTAGAAGTAGAAGTAGAAGTAGAAGTAGAAGTAGAAGTAGAAGTAGAAGTAGAAGTAGAAGTAGAAGTAGAAGTAGAAGTAGAAGTAGAAGTAGAAGTAGAAGTAGAAGTAGAAGTAGAAGTAGAAGTAGAAGTAGAAGTAGAAGTAGAAGTAGAAGTAGAAGTAGAAGTAGAAGTAGAAGTAGAAGTAGAAGTAGAAGTAGAAGTAGAAGTAGAAGTAGAAGTAGAAGTAGAAGTAGAAGTAGAAGTAGAAGTAGAAGTAGAAGTAGAAGTAGAAGTAGAAGTAGAAGTAGAAGTAGAAGTAGAAGTAGAAGTAGAAGTAGAAGTAGAAGTAGAAGTAGAAGTAGAAGTAGAAGTAGAAGTAGAAGTAGAAGTAGAAGTAGAAGTAGAAGTAGAAGTAGAAGTAGAAGTAGAAGTAGAAGTAGAAGTAGAAGTAGAAGTAGAAGTAGAAGTAGAAGTAGAAGTAGAAGTAGAAGTAGAAGTAGAAGTAGAAGTAGAGGGGCAAGAACATGGCCAGACAGGACATGCAACCCGCTGTGGCATGCTTCTGCCTCTGCTGGCTGTGGACACGCAACACGGCACAGCGTCGCAATAAATTTGGAAATTGCAGCGCCAAAGAAAATACAAGCGAATGCAAAATCCAAAACAAAAGGACAAAAAACGAAGAAGTCCAAGTCGAAGTCGGAGTCGGAGTCGAAGTCGAAGTGAGTTGGCAAGACAGCAAAGAGCTAGACAGTGAGACTAAGCACTTAAAGGCTGTTGTCTGTGTATGCGTCTCACTCACTCTCTCACACACACACACACACACACACACACATAGTCAAACACTTCTCTTTCAGCAACTCTTCCCATGCCGCGCTTCGATTTCACGGCCGTATATCATTGCGTTTTCAGTTACAGCCTTGTTCTCTTCCCCTGCCATTTCCCCTTTGCCCATTCAGTTGTTTGCTGCTGCCAAAAGGTTTTTCTTTCTTTTGCCTTTTTCTTGGCTTTCCGCTCTGCTCTTCTTCTTCTACTACTTCTTTTTTTGCACGCAGCACACGCACCGAGCGGAAGTCCTTTAGCAGATTATCAGCGGCGCAGATTCGACTCGCATAGATTTGTAATTGAAGGGCGTGTTCGCTGTGTTTGCCCCATCGCAGCACCGCACCACCGCACCACTTGACTCTGCGAGCATGTCCTTGTCTAGTTCATTGCATTTTTGGCTGCTGTCGGAAAACCGGAAGGGGCCATTAAGTGATGCCAATGATTAACAACGGAAGTATAGATTTCGAGCTCTGCTTTGCCAACTGTGGCTAATCGATGGGCAATGGCCGGGCCTAATGGCATTTGGCCATAAATCAAAGGCATCTCTCAATAGTCTCAGTTGCTCTGCTCCTCTCGCTCACTCTCTTTCTCTCTGTCTCGCTTAAAGCTCAGCTGAGCTTTCGCACAGACACAGCTCACGCATTTGTGGAGACTCGCGACTTGCAGTCGCTAATCAGCGTATTCCATCGAAAGCTCACACATACAAACACAACTTTAAGCGTGTCTTGCATGCGTGTGTGTGTGTGTGTGTGCGGCGTGGAGTGAGGCGCTTGAAATGTTTGCCAACTGGCAATGAAATGAAACAATAAACGTAAATAACTTTCAATTGAATAGTTTTGTGGTGGCAAATTTACGTACACCATGACGCCACAGACCCGCCGGGCAGTCATAGCTGGGGCTATAAAATGAGAAGGAGACCTAAGGCAGTGAGGGGGAAAGGGAAGCGGGGGGGGGGGGGGGCGGGACAAGGGGCATAGCAAACGGGCACGACAATGGCGCGCCATTAGCAAGCGTTCCATGCATGTGACAATTTTGCAAATGTGCCGCTTGTCCATGTGTGTGTGCGAGTGTGCGAGTGTGTGTGTATGTGTGTATGTGTGTGTTGATTGTAATTTTGTAATTTTCCCAGTTTATTATCTGTCAACATTATCAAACACACACACACACACACACACACACAGAGCGAGTGACAGAGAGAACCATTTCGAGGCAACTCTGCCGCAGTTAAACACGCAAACCCCCGAACCCTTTGTCGTCCCCCTTGCCCTGTAAGGGCCCAAACGGGATGGCTGGCAAGGGCAGCACACTGAAATGGACCATGGCCCAAAAACCGGGAGCATTAAATGCTTGTCGCCGCCATAGCTCTTATCTTGTCTCGCATAAAACGCAACAACACCAAATAAACTCATCGAATTTCTGTTGTTAATTGAAATAAAACTATTTTAAGTGTATGCGGCAGCAACTTCAATGCCTTCTACAATGCCCCAACAACCATTTTGTATTCATGCAACACTCACAGCACACTCACAATACTCTTCTACACACATATATTAAATAAATTCTGGCATTTTCCGTTTTCAACTTATTTACAAAGTATTTTTAAATAGAAATTTCTGCTTTTATTTCGAGGGAGAGAAAGAGAGAGAGAGCGAAAGAGAAGAGAGAGAAAAAAATAGAGACAGATAGAGTGAGAAAAGCTATTCGGTCGTATCCCATTATTTATGTAGAGCTTGTGTTGCATTTTCAATGAGCCATTCACATGTCCAAGCAAATCCTTGTGCAAATGCTTGAGTAACTGCGAAAGCTGTCTTTTTTTTCTTTAATCAACCACATATCTAAGAGCTTTTCTTTAGCTTCTTCCGTCTATAACTTTCGCTTTTTCGTGGGAGCTTTTAAGCACATTAACTGTTGTCTTTAATTCCAAAACAGCTTTTTTAAACAACTTTACATGCTCAGAGAGAGCTTTTGTGAAGCGATGAAAGCTTTAAGCTTATGCCCATTTATTTTAAAGAGATCATTTCAAGAGATTAAGTTTTTAAGTTCCTTTCCGTTTTTAAAACTGCTTAAATATTTAATGATGATTAATCCTAATTGGCAAATCGATTTTCCCTTAAGATTCCTAAATAAAGCTTACTTTGAGAAAATAACTGAGCTTTTAATTATTGACATATTAAATAATTAAATGAAAGTGTATTCTTCCCGCTGACAAAAGCTTTAGCCCAAAGCTCTTTGATATAAGCTCGTCTTTAAACTTAAGCAGCTTTTAGACACTCAGACATGATCCCTGGGTTTAAGCTTGTCATAGCTTTATTTCAATACTCATATTTATTAAATACGAACAGCATCTGCCCACTCATACAAGCTGTTCTCAAGAGCTTTCTAAGTTCCTTGCTAATTCTGCATAGTTAAGCAGCTTAAAGCTCATTTGTTATATAAATCAAGAGATTTCTGTCATTAACATAAGTAATTGCTAATATATTAAATGAAAACTTATGCTTTGAGTTCACAAAAGTATTCCTTTTAAAGCTATATTATCTAAATATTCATCAAGAGCTTTCAATAATTTACAAAGATTTCTTGCATAACTATTTTCGATAGGATGACAGCTTATTGGTCCCGCTCAGAAAAGCTTTTGCCTCAGAGCGATCACTATATTAAAGCTTTGCTTAAACTCTCAGTGCACCCCAAAGCTCTTGCACACACATGATCACTCTTGTAAAGCTCTATTTTATTTATAGATTAAGCTAGATACAATAAGCTGCTCATCTTCTGCTTCTACTCGACTTGCAACGCTTGCAACACTTGCAACACTTGCAACACGCACCAGAAGCCAAAAACCAAAGCTTACCAACAGAATTACTCGTCCCGTACATCAGCAAATGGACAAGAACAACAACAAGAAGACGAAGAACAACAACAGCAGCAAACAACTTTTGGCATACTAAGTAAAAGCCACTTAAACAACAACAACATTAGCAACAATAACAACAGCAAGAAGGGAGAGAAAGAGAAGGAGAGAGAGAGAGAGCAGACGAAAGGTAAGAGGAAGAGCATGAGGAGGAAAGCATGAGGGCAGGAAAAGAGCAACAGACACATACACGAAACTCATAAAAATGCTTTGTGGTTGCCATTTTTTTATTGTGCAGCTCGACGAGCTTTCTGTGTACCCCCCTTACACCCCTCCCCCTCCGCTTTCATCTTTCCCCTGCACACCACAAGTCGCACTCATACGATATGCTTTAACTTTTTTCATTGTTGTTGCTGCTGTTGTTGTGTAAACTTTACAAAGCATTAACACCTCATACAAGATGAAACGTTGACGTCGCCGTCGCCGTCACCGTCGCAGTCGCAGTTGACGTCGCAGTCGCAGCACAGCACAGAGTGGAGCGCAAGCGGCGAGGCACAGTGGAAGTTAGTCTTCAATGCAATCCAATGGCGTACAAAGGGCAAAAAGCAAAGCTAAAATCTAGTTAAAACAAACCTCAAAAACTTCAAGACAAAAAAAAAAAAGAAAGAACGAAAGAAAGAAAGAAAGAATAAAAAACTCAAATATCATACGTCACGTTACGTTAGCTGCAGCCATTGGTCGCCAGGTGGCGCTAGTGCAGCGCACGTAGCGAGCGTAAAAGAAGAAAAGTTGCTCAAAACAACACAAAAATAAAAAGAGAATTGCGTTGGCTTGACTTTGCAACAGAGTGCTGCCACTTGAAGTTGCCCCTCAGAGTTCCCCCCTCACTCCCCCTCCCATCTACATTAACGCTCTGCTACTATTTGCTGCTCCCCCCGCTGCGGCAACTGTCAAACTTCATTCGATTCAATTAAACATGCGCCAAATATTTAGGGGTGGTGGAGGGAGGGTGTTTAGGAGGGGCAACTGACAAATTTCATAGCGATTGCTTAATTGTTGCAAATTATCAATTCAAATCACGTTAAGAGCCTGCCAGCCTCACATTTCATGCCTGCCACAGCGAGTGTGGCATGGGAGGGAGGCGAAATGAAAGAAAGGCGAAAAGAGAGAGGAAAAACGAAAAACGAAAACGAAAAAGAAAAGAAATTATCATGCAGCACGCTTAAATGGCTTTTCAATTAGATTATGTCATTCAAGGCAATGACAAGCGGCGTCCAGCCACACCCACCAGACCTTGCCACATAAAGCGTATCAATTTCCGTTAAGGAATTTCTCGGCAACAAAAAAAAAAAAAAAAAAAAATTAGAAGCCCTAAGCTCCACGCAAAATAAAAACAACACAAACAACTTGAGTTCATTAATTTTGTGTGAGGCGCAACAATTAACACGAAACCGAAGCGAGCCACGTTTACTTCCCTTCCACCGAGGAGGGGCGTGAGGGCAACAACAACGAGAAAAAAAAAACAATATTCAACAATATGCCAGACACCCTGGGCGCCCCATCCCCCCTTCTTGACGGCTGCCCGGCACCCTGGAACCCCCTCCAGTTCTATAAACGTGACGCTGCTAATTAAGTTGACGCATTTGCTGCCTCGCTGACTGGCTCGCTATTTTACTTTGTAACGGCATCCACATCCAGCTCCTGTTCCAGCTCCTGTTTATCGTCTGTCGTTGTTGTTGTTGTTGCTGTTGTTGCGTGTGCCTCGCGGGAAGTCTGTGCGGTGGCAACAAGGAGGGATGGTGGGGGGATAAAGCCAACGGAGATGGGAAAAAGCTGCTGGCGTTTGCCTCTTCTCGTCTTGTGGTAAGCTTAGGAAATTTGCATGGTTGATTTGGTGTTAAGTTCGGTCGGGGCCACAAGCAGGGGGACTGACAAAGAGGGGCAGACAGTTGAAGGAGTGTGTTAAGCTTCAGATGTGTAGTCTCGCAAGAAGTCCTCCCCGACCTTTGGGGCCAACGCAAGCAGCAAGCAACAACAGGTGGCTGAATGTGCTCGTATCAAAAGTATCAAAAGTATCAAACAAATTTCTAATAAATACAATTGGAAATCACAATTTAACCAAAGTCGAGGCTACTTAACGATCGCCTGCAAAGCAAAGCAGTGCAAGAACAAAGCAGCGCAGTGGCCTTGCATGCCGTGCACTGCTTGCAATCAGTTATTGCTGAGCTGCAGGCAGTAATAAAACTTGCTTGCAAATTTAATTGACTGCTGTTAAAATAAGCTATTAGTAAATAAATACATAAAAATTAAAAATTACATAATTATATTAAATAATTACTTTGACAACAATTCCACAAAATTGTATGCAACTGCTTAGCTGTTCATTAATCTGTTTTGTGTGCTCGATAATTGCACAGCTTGAAGATCATTATGTTCACTGCTTACTTAGCTTGTGATGTGCACATTTCAATGAAACGGTTTCTGTTCCAATTATATATGCGCTTCAAGTCTATGGAAATTTGGCAAAATCAAACCTAAATAAAATAAGAGTTGCACAAGCAAAAATCCTCCGGCAAATTTGCAATGCTCCCTGGTAAGTACATGCGTACCAGGGACATTGAAAAAGATCTCAAGGTCCCCAATGTTGGAGACGTAATGCAAAAGGTAGCTGCTAGCTACCTTGCAAGTCTCGAAGGCCACCCAAACCCTTTGGCGAGAAGGCTTAACAAAGAAGCCAGAAAAAGAAGACTAAAGAAGTACCATCCACAGGACCTCCCTGCGAGGTTCCTATAAAAGAATGTTTCATGTAAAATTGAATGATTTAATTAACCAAATTGTTGATGTTTATGTAAATTGTTATTGAAATTTCTGTAGTGTTCTACTGTAAATAATCATACCTCTATGTTCAACTTGTTAAGCTGCCAATTAGGTAATAAAATGCCTGTTTAAATAAAATAAACGTTTTAAAAAAAAAAAAAAAAAAAAAAAGTTCCAATTATACAATAAACAATATGTAATGTTGTAGAAGATAACTTGCATATATGAATGTGTTCCTTGCATTTCTCACTCTGCATCTACTCACACTCAAATGCAACTGCTTGCTGTGCAATCTGCTTGCAATTTACCAGCTTAGTTTACTACTGCACTGCTTAACGATCATTAGGTTGACTGCTTATAAAGCTTCTGATTGACTTGCCTTAACCTTTAGGTGTATATTCGTATGCAATTGAGCACACCAATCGTTGCGGACTCTTCTTGCATATTTTCTGAATGTTTAAACAATTGCATTGCTTATATAATTATTAATAAAGCTGAGTTAAGTGCATTTCCGCAATTGTTGAACAATTGATACAATTGAAACACTTGAATGCCGCACAATTGTTGCTTTAATCTCGGCTGAACTGGCGATATTCGAACTCATTAGAATAACAGATGGCTTCTGCTTCATCTGGCTAAGCAACCACCCAAGTGAGCCCCACTCAAGACCACTGAACCACAACAAATAACGAACACAGAACTGAAGGACTTGAGTTACACGAAAAAAATAAACCCAAAAAAGTAAAAGAATTTATTGAAAATGCGTGCGAAAAGCACTTGAGAATTTTCACAGCCGCCGTCAATGTGAAGTGGCGACCCAAGGACTCAGAGCTGGACTGTGTGCTCTGTGCAGAGGGGGTCAGCAAGAGAGGTGAATGGAAGGGGGGTCTTGTATTTGCCTTTGATTTTGCCAACGTTGCATTGTTCATTGTTCAATGTTCAATTGTTGCTGTTGCTGTTGTTGTTGTTGTCGATCGGCTTTTTGTTGCCGCACATCAAACGGCAGTGCCACAATGTGGGCAAACGATGGGCGTGGCCCACTTGGGTGCGTGTATGTGCATGAATTCTCAAGTGTTTGCAAGCTTTGATTTCTTTGCGCATATAATTAGTTTAGTCAAAAGTTGACTTGTGCCAAGTGTGGCAAGCAGTGCGCCTGGAGGATGGTGTGAGGGGGGGGGGGGTGCTTGCAAGCAGTGGCGATGGGAGACAGAACATTTTCGAAGTTGGCAAAACTTGCAGCCGGCTGTGCTTGCATCTTCCACATGCCGCTGGCAGTTGCACACGCGTCCCAAAAAAATAAAATAAAATAAAATAAAATAAGAAAAAGCAGAAGACCAAGAAGAGTAGCAAGGCTTACGTGTGTCTGCGTGTGTGTGTGTGTGTGTGTGTGTGTGTGTGTGTGAAAAGTTGATCAAATGTTGCGTACCGACCGCTGCAGCATCCCCTCACCGTCTCCTCCTCCCGCCCCTTGCTGGCACCTGCCGACGCCTCGTTGTTTTTTCAACTGTCATTTTGACAGCTGCTGCTGCTACTGCTGCTGCTGCTGCTGCTGCTGTTGTTGTTGTTGCATGTAGCAAGCACAGACATGTTACACCTTTCGCTTGGCCTCAACTTTTTTCTGCTGCCAACTTGACTGACTGCATTTAAAAGCTGCAGCCAAAGTCCTGCCGGCTGCAAGGGGGCCAGAAGATGACATCGGCTGCTGACTTGACTTTCAGCTAAACACACACACACACCACACACACACACATACACACACACCAGACATCCACATGGGAAGCTTGTGTGTGTGTGTGCGTGTGTTGGTGGAGGGGCAGCAACGAGGAGGCAAGATAAAGAGCCTGGATCGAGCTGTAGATGCAGCTGTCAAAGCTCAGCCGCCAAGTTGCACGGCAGTTTAAAAAGTTGCAAAATTACAGAAATATGAACTGAGCGAAAGATAGAAGGTGAGACAGACAGAAAGAGAGAAAGAGAGAGAGCGAGTGAGAGAGAGAGAGAGAGAGGGAGAGGGAACAGAGATAGTGAGTTGTGCTAAAATGAACAGGAAATGCAAATAAAGTTAGCAGAAAGGTCACACAACTGAGCAGTTGCAAGTGCTGAAAGTATGTTCTAAATTCCATTAATATATAATTATATATATTTATATATATATTCGGGATTAGTAAACATTTTTATAAAGTAAATATTTGCTAGAAACTCCTTAAGCATTTAAATATATTTATATTTCGCAACATCTTCATAGAAATTTAAAATCTAAAAATATTTAAAAAAATGATTTTTATTTTAACTAAACTAAAATGTTGTAGATTATAAATTTATTAACGACAGATTTGAAAATACGTATCAGAAGTTTGTAGATTTAACAACTTCTTAGAAACTTACTGAAATATATTTGAAAAAGCTTTATTTATTAAACACTTCAAGTGAAATGTTATTGTCATTTCAAATTAGGAAAGTTCAGAACATATTGTAAAGTGTTATTATTCTAACATTTTAAGAATGTTTTCTTTGAAAGAAACTTTTAAAAACGTCGTAAAATTAAGCATAATTAATGAATGAATTAAATAATAAAAGTAAAGCACATTAAAGACACGACAAAGAATGTAAAACGAAGCACGTTTCAGCCTATTCTATAAATCAAACTTGATTGGCTTCAATTCAACTCAAAGCTTATGAGATAAACAGCTTTGATATAATTGGTAATTTATGTATTCTTCTATTAATAAATTAATAATAATTCAAGTATTTTTTGATTTTTCTAAATTAATTTAAAATTCTAAAAATGAATTTTTATTAAATATATATGTATAAGTTGTAAGACAATTTATTTATTCTATTTTCAATTTAAAATCTTCAAATATTTGTTTAAGTTTACATTAAATACAGAGTTCAGTTAAATTTAATAATAAATATAATAATAAATATAATATAATAATAAAATTTAATTTCAAATTATAAATAAAATTATAAATATGCGTTTTAAGCAACACTTTTAACTTCATCTTATTAACTTAAAATGTTACAAAATTTCTTTGTTATTTGTCTCGTTTATTTTCGGTTGCGCTGAATCAATAAAGCAGCTCATAAATATGCGATAAATGGGCATAAAAGTAAAAGTACATTGAAAAGTTTGAGTTTTGGAAACAAGTAAAACATTTTTATCGTGTCAATAAATAAACAAGAAGCTAAGAAAATTGAAGGCACGGCCGGCAACTTCAAAGACAGCTCGATGGAAACGGAACTCTAAAGCGGAAGTAGCTCAACAATTTTCAACACGTTTGTCGGTTGCTGTCCATGTGTGAGTGTGTGATAAAAAAGGCAGCACACACACACACGCACACACACACACACACACACACACACACACACATACACACGCATACACACACACACACACACACTTACTCATACACAAGCAACCAACACGGGAAAATCATAAAATTTTAACGAACCTATTGAAAGTTTCCACATTGCCGCTTGATTTCGCCGTGGCCAAAAGGGGGCGGGGGCTGAAGCGGGGGCGTGGTGCAAGAAACTTGTGCCTGGGCAAAGGACATGGCGAAAGTGTGAAAAGCACCATCGAACGGCAAAGATTTTCACACTTGAACATTAAGGAAATTTATGAACAGAAGACGACGCACATGTTTCATGCATGCGCCCCGAAAAGTATGCTACAGGAAAATTAAACTTACCTATGTAAACAAGACAAGAAATGGCCCCACTAGGTGTGCGTGTGTGTCTATGTGTGTGTGTGTGTGTCTATGTGTGTGTGTGTGAGCGGAAGAACAGTGCGGAAGTTATGTTCAAACTTAATTTAAGGTTCAATAGCGTAACCAAAGAAAACCACAAAAACTTTGGCTGCAAGTCGAGCGTCGAGGCAAAAAGGACGAGCAACATGAGGCGGGAGAAACGTGAGAAGGAGTTTTGTGTAACATAAAATCTTGTCGTTTATTAGATTTTAATAATTCACACGATTCACAGCCAAGCTAAGTGTATGTGTGTGTGTGTGGGTGTGTGTGTGTGTAGATACCTGAAGAAGACATATGTCAGTCGAGTCAAGCCGAAGTCAGAGTTGTAGTTGTAGTGGTAGTTGTAGTTGAAGTCAAGACGCGTGCATTTGAAGTCAACAAAAAACTAACTTTTATCTACCTCAGCTCTTCTCCTCTCCTCTCTACTACACACACACTCATACACACACACAAACACACACATATGAGCAACAGCAACACATCGCCTCAGTTTCTTTTGGACTCACTCCTTGTCGACATCCCTGCCAAAAAGCACCCGAAGGTGTGTTTGTTTGTACAACAACAGCAACGACAAATTTGTGGCATATCAGCGGCATGTTGCGTGGCTTGTTGCAAGCATCGTGTGTGGCCAGGTGGCAAGCAGCTGCTGCCTGCTGACTGCTGCCTGCTGGCTGCTGTTGAGGATGGATTAAGTGAGCATACGCTAAGAAATGCCACTAAAGGGAATTGATTTGCACAGACGCTGCTTGTGTTGTCTGTGCTTTTTTGTTGCATGCATGTTGCAAGCGCTTGTATATGTAGCATGCACGAAATATGTGCACGAAATTTGCCATGTTGAACTTCGTTTTGGCATTCAAACTATTGGATTAATCTTGCAACAAAGGCAACCAAACGCTGTTGCAAATGCATTAAAGCGGTTTAAGTAATTGAGTTACTAGCTTAAAGTAAAGCGCAAAGCTTTCAGAGTGATATGTGCTTTTAAAGAAGCTTGAAGCTTTTACTTGCGCACAAAGCTGCTTTAATAGAGCTTTACCAAAAGCTTTTACACCAATTGTATAAGCAATTCGTATACATAATTACTCTCTCTCTATTGACCATTGCCCAGAGTTTCAAATGAACATTTAAACAGTGGGATTAATCTAGTAGCAAAACAGAGCTTTAAGCTGTTTAGAAGTTAGCTTAACATTTCTGTTCGTTTAGCTGTGTGCTTAATCCATAGCTTGTAGCTTTTATGTGCTTGCAAAGCTCTTTCAATAAAGCTTTGCTTAAAAAGTTTTAATAAATGAAGCAGATTTAAAATGTTGACTTCTCTGGACTGAATTGGATTAATGTTACGGCCAGGCAGAGCTTTAAGCTGTTGAAACGACTGTTTAACGTTACAGCCAATTAAGTTAAAGTAAAGATATACAGCGTTGCACTTTAATCTATTATCGAAAGCTTAAATGAGCTTTCATCCGTTGCATACCAAACGACGTTAGCTTTCATATGCTTGCTGTTAGTGGACTCAATTGCCACATACTTAACCCCAGCATCAATATCAACTCACTAAACAAGTTCAGCTTCAGCTCAAAGCTCAAGCTCTATAAATTTTTGCTACGCCTGAAAGTATGCAGCGCAGTTCTAAAGTTCTTTGGGAAGACAACAGCAAAAAAAAGAGAGAGAAAGAAGAATAAATCAGTGAAAAATGTGCAACTTATGATCAAGTGTTCCCACAAGAATTGCAAACTTTCTATGCAAGCATGGCAGGACTTCTTGTGTTTTTCTTCTTCTTTTTTATTCTCCAGCTAATGTTCTCCGGAGTAGAAAGGAGGGGGGGGAGGTAGGGAGTAGGATAGCTGGCTGCCTTTGTTGTCTGTTGCCTGTCGAAGGCATCATCGAAGTTATGTGCTGCACGAGCCCCTAAAGGTTATGCAGCAAAAAGTTTGCATAGCTGCGGCCCCGAGACATCCGAGAGTTGACAACATTGACCTTAGACCGGACTCTTCCATCTGGGATAAGTGCATAAATAGTTCATAAACTATTTGTGCACAACAAAGTTGCAAAAGAGAGAGAGAGAGAGAGAGAGAGACAGAGAGCAGCAGCTTGTTGAGCATTCTTGTGGGGAGTGGGGAAGCGATTGTTGGGGGCATCAAGGATTGTTCTCATATCTTTCAACTGAGGCTAATTGCATTTTACACCAATTAATTTCCTAAGCAAATAAATCGCGCAACGACAACTGCAAATACAAATAGAACGCACACAAAAAAGAAATAAATATATATAAATAATGATGCTATAACGAAAAGCAAACAAACATTAACCGTTAAGGGCAGGTTGCATGCCTCCCCCCACCTCCTACTCCTGGTTGCGAATCAATTTAAATTTCAAATTAACATACAGCTGCAAGGAAAATTCAACCACAACTACAAGAGGC
Organism: Drosophila macrospina; assembly: GCA_035042075.1. Classification (NCBI taxonomy): domain Eukaryota; kingdom Metazoa; phylum Arthropoda; class Insecta; order Diptera; family Drosophilidae; genus Drosophila; species Drosophila macrospina. The sequence continues at coordinate 3,608,162 of JAWNLW010000500.1, read as the reverse complement.
CAAGCAATTTCGGCTAACTTTCAAGATTTGCGACTTTATTTTTGGCCATTAAAGGAGTGGCGGATAAGGGGAAGGAGGAGGAGAAGGAGAAGTGGGGTCGCCTTTTGTGCTAAGCCAATGCAATGGTTGCCGCTGGGGCATCAAATGTCGTCGCAACACTAACCCACCCCCCGCCACCACACCATTTCCATCGTCAGCCTTCCCAGCCGACCATCACTTGTCCAGCAAATGCGAAATGCGAGCAAACAAAAAGCATTGCATACTTTTCGGCAGCAGTCGAAATACAAATTGAATTTTCTACTTAAAGACAATGGATGGCAAATTTTTAAGCAGCCTGAGAGTAGGATTTAGAGAGAGAGAGAGAGAGAGAGAGAGAGAGTGAGAGTGCCTTTTGAGAGAGCACGGGCAAACGGGTGAGTGTGTGAGTGAGCGGGGCAAGGGGCTCGTCGGCATTGTCGTCGTTTGTTATTTTGTCGAAAAATGAAAATATTAATTCCCAGCGGGTTATTTGCGCTCCTTTTGCCAAAAACGAAGCGATGACGCTGCCGCTGCCGCTGCCGCTACTGTTGTCGATGCTGGCAGAGAGGTAACGGTAAACCGAACGGGACCAGGGGGACCGTTAGTAGAAGTCACAAAAGACAATGAAAATGAACTGCATAGAAAGAGTGTAGACATTTGCGATAGACATGGACGATTGCCGGAAGTGACAGACAGACAAAGAGTGTTGGAGCAAGGGAGTGAGAAAGTGAGAAAGTGAAAGGGAGGGGGAGAGTAAGACTGTAAGCAGTATGCATCAGAAACTGCAAAACGAAGATGCGCGACTTAAAAATACCCTAGAAGTGTAGAAAATTTACGAACGATATGCAGAAAAGTATGTTCGAACAATTGCAGAGTAAAATTAAGTTCTTTACTATGGTAAATGTCTAAAGTAAACGCCTAATTAATGCAGTTTCTAAATATGCGGTTAAGGAACCTTTTTCGATTGTTTACGGAATTTTAAAATCACACAAGTCGTGAAGAATTATTGCACAAAAAGTTCTTAATTTAACTTTCTTAATTTAAAACTAAAAAGATTCAAAAGATATTAACTAAATTAATTAAATTACATTTAATTTAATGTCTTATAGCTAAAATTTTAAAATGCGTATCGATTTATAATCAAAAATGCATTCAACAATAATATTATAGATATAATTTATCAGATAATGGTCAGATTTTATGTAATATAACATATATATATATATATAATATAACACTTTATCCCGCTGACTCTTGACTGGTTCCCTAGCAGAAAATACTCTGTTCAAAGCAGAAATTCCAAAATACGCCACATCAAAGTCCCTTTCCCTTCTCTTTTGCTTATTCAAAGCCCAATCAGGAGTTGCAAGTTTCTTTTGTTATGACCCCTCCTCCTCTGCCCCCCTTGGCCATCTTGTTCGTCATGCCCCATCGACGTCGCGTCGTCGTTCGGCTTGCGCTCAATCTTTCAATTTAGCAAAAATTAATTTATTACATCAATATTTATGTTTCACTTAAATTATAATGCGTGAATGCAGTCAGCCCCTGTCTAAACATTTTTTATTTCATTCATTTTGCGGCCAGGAAAAAAGCAAACAGACTGAGAATAGATACGAGAGGCAAAATGCTGAATGGAGAGTGGTGAATGGAGAATGGAAAATGGAAAATGGAAAATGCGACCGCAATCAGTCATAATGAATATTAAAAAATAGCGCATAAAGTCAAACATTGGGGAGCTGAACGCTCCACCAAACCAACTCAGTGCGAAGTCAAGTCGAACCAAGCCGAGTTCACAGCTAACAGTTCTCAGTTGCATTTTCCCCATTTTTGTTGTTTTGCGTTGTTTGGAAAACTTTTCTAATAAAATAGTGAGGCTCTTGCTGGTGTATATGTGTGTGTGTGTGTGTTGTTTGTATTTTTTTTTTTTGGGAAAAGCAATTGCAATTGCACAACTTTTGGCATATTCAAAAACCATTTGCCTATCAAAAAGTGTTTCAACAAATATTGACAGAGTGCCACAGGGCGATACCGAGTCACAGTTGCAGTCGCAGTCACAGTCGCAGTCGCAGTTAGAGTCACAGTCGCAGTTGCAGTCACAGGGTGGGAAGCGTTCGCTTGTGCCATAAACTGGGTCGGGTTAACTAAAGTGGCGGGATGGTGAGTGTTGTGTGTGTGTGTGTGTGTGTGTGTGTGTGCTTGGGTGGAGGTGGGTCGCTTTGCACGGCTTTTGCTCCCATAATTAGCAGTTAATATTCCATAGCTGGAAAAAGTTTTTCACTCGGCTTCGTTTCCTACAACGACTACAAACCCACGATATGGCGTCAGTTTATTTCTATTTGCGCTATTTGTCTAGAACTCTCGCAGCTGGAGAAATGCTAAAATGGTGAAATGGAGAAATGGAGAAATTTGCGAAAATTGTGAAATGGGCAAAAATCTGCCGTTTAATAAGCTCACAGTTTTTGTTTGTGTTTTCCAACACTGCAAACAGCGAGTGCAAAGCATTTGAAGCCGCCTCATATGAGCGACGGCCTCCGTTTTCACACACACACACACACACACACACACACACACACACACACACACACACACAACACACACACACACACACACACATATACACACAACTTGCAAGCAAAACTCAAACACACACTCGCTGACACTTGAGCTTTGCTTGGCCTTTTTTATTTCCTCCTACAGGCAGTCGAGTGCCTGCTTGCAATCCCTCTTCACCTTCCCCTTTCCCTATCCCTTTCCCTTCGCCGTCCCCCCAACACCCGTACACAACCGCCTACCCCTCTTGCAATACCCCTCCCCTTTGCCCATGCCAGAGCCTGTGCTTTTGCTCATTTTTGGTGTCAATGAACAGTTTTAACATATTAGCAAAGTTTCTTAAAGTACACACATATAAATATGTTTGATGTGTGTTTGTGCACGAGCTGAATGCGGATAGTGGAAAGAGGGGCTTGTATTTGTTGTATTTGTTGCTCTACACTCACTGTGCATGTGTTGTGTGTTAAGTCAACGGCAAATTATGTAAGATGCCATAATGAAAGCCAGCCAAGTGGCTGCTCCGCATAATCCTTTGAACGAAGCCAACCAAGGCAACAACGCTGGGAAACAATTCAATACACAATTCACATTCCTGGACTCATGGGAATATCATTTACGAGTCTTCATATATTTATGAATGAATTGAGTTTGTTAAGCAATTCTTAGGAAATCCTTAAAGTTAATAATTCTACTTTCCAAGATTAATTCTGTGGACAACGCAATGCATATGGAATTCGCTTAAATAATATCCGAATAGAACATATACGTATGTCTCAGTTGTTGTTAAAGAAAGCTCTCAAGACAATCGACTGTCACCTTTCTGAAATCTCTAATCTAAAGTATATTCACACATTTTATACCTTTATACCGCTTTATCTATAATTAATCTTCTCTTATTATTGCTCTGAAAATAAATTAAAAAATTTTTAAAATAACTAAAAAACAAAAAAGTTACCTGCCCCGGGTGAGGCTCGAACTCACGACCTTAAGATTATGAGACTTACGCGCTGCCAACTGCGCCACCGAGGCCTTGTGATGTCCGTTAACAATACAATGCACTTAAGCATTCTTATCTGTAATTCTGAAAATATGCACATACATACATACATAAATGCATCTAAAATTCTAGACAATTGCTAAAAATAATTTATTTATTTTAAAACAAAAACATAAATATCATATAAAATATATTTCAAATTTCCAAATAAAACAATTTAATAACAAATCGCTTATATATTTTTTATTTCAAATTAATTATGAATATTATTAATTCATACATGGCAACAAAGACAAACCTCATACTACTTTAAACCTCATTTCATTTGAGTTGATCCTAAAATATAACACACAATTATAGTAGATAGAATAGTATATAATACATAGTACTTATACTTATACTTATACTTATACTTATACTTATACTTAGTCTTATACTTATACTTATACTTATACTTATACTTATACTTATACTTATACTTATACTTATACTTATACTTATACTTATACTTATACTTATACTTATACTTATACTTATACTTATACTTATACTTATACTTATACTTATACTTATACTTATACTTATACTTATACTTATACTTATACTTATACTTATACTTATACTTATACTTATACTTATACTTATACTTATACTTATACTTATACTTATACTTATACTTATACTTATACTTATACTTATACTTATACTTATACTTATACTTATACTTATACTTATACTTATACTTATACTTATACTTATACTTATACTTATACTTATACTTATACTTATACTTATACTTATACTTATACTTATACTTATACTTATACTTATACTTATACTTATACTTATACTTATACATATACTTATACTTATACTTATACTTATATACATATTGTTTAAGCTAATGCTTCCAATAAGTTGACACTAAGCTCTGATGCACACATATACACACTCGTACACACACACATTCTAATGTAAGCTCACAATCTTTTACACTCACACACACACACACACACACTTGGCGCTTACAAATCAACTCAATAAAAGCAATTTTCGATATTAAATTATCATTTTGCCCAACGCTTGTTCAACTTTTACAACAATCAGACAGTTGCCTCCACACTTTCCCCACCCCACGACAACTATAACAACAACAACAACAAGAAGAAGAGCAAGAATAGAAGTTAGTTACAACAAAAGCATGTCGTGTCGTGCCGTCGCTTAATCATGTCAATGATTTATAACGCTTTCAAGGAGCGCGCCAAAACTCGAAGTTGTCGACGGCAAAGTCGCAATGAGGTGAGGAGTCTGTGTGCCCCGTGGGCCAGAAAGAAATAGTGAGAGAGACAACGAGAGAGTGAGAGTAAGAGGGGCGAACTTATGACTTGGCAGACAAAGCGAAGCCACTCGGTGGGGATGTGGTGGGTTGCAACATAAGTTTTCCAGCTACTTATATGGCAGGCGAGTTGGGAAATTTATCTCACGAAAAATGATTTGGCTCATTATCAACAGCAGCCAAAGTGCAGCACTGTGTGGCAAGGACAGAGAGAGACAGAAAGAGAGTGAGAGAGCGAGTGGGAGTGGGAGTGGGAGTAAAATGTAGTATGAGGCATAAGTAGCAAACACATCGAACAAACGCATAAATCAACAACAAAAACAGAAAAATGATTTATTTTTACTCACATAAGAGCAAGAAAGAGACAGCTAGACTCTGAATGAGAGAGATAGAAGAGGCAGCTAGTGAAACAGCGTGAGTGAGCGGAGGTATGAGAGTCAAGGAAACTCGCCTCGAATATGATTGCTTCTAATAAGAAAAGTGGCAAAAGTGTATATATCTCTGGGATAATGCTTATGTTGGGGCAAGCAAGCAGTGGCAACAACAATCATTGTGAGTGCCACAAATGAAGCCAGGCAGGAGTAGGCTAGCCAGGCGGCAAGGTAAACAAGACACAGCAGCATGCCTGCTACCAATAATAAAGTAATCAAAGTGATATGGTGTTGATGGAGATGGAGGTGGAGTGGGAGATGGAGAAGGAGAAGGAGATGGAGGAGGAGGTGGGTGCCTCATGTTGCCATTGTTGTTGCCATGCCACATATGTCCAATTGTTTGCCTATGTATCTGTGTGTGCCCTGTGATTATGCCATTAAGACATACTCCCCCTCTCCAGCTCCCACAAATGACAGGCAATCGAATTATGGCCTCGGATCTAACGGGCTTTGTTGCCAGGCCAAAAGCATATGGAGCTATGCCTACATATATATGTGTGCGTGTGTGTATGTGTGTGTGGGTGTGTGTGTGCGTGATAAAAGAATATTACAGCAACAATATACGATAGATGTCCTTTGCAAGCAATTGAAAACCTTTGTACACAACAACAATTAAGCTGAAAAGACTTTGATTGTAACACAAATAGAAGAAAGGTAAAAATTCAAATAAAATTGGCAATTGAAGAGGCAACAAAAGTACATTTAAGTGAGGAAAACAATTATGAGTAATAATTATTGGAAATAATATTTAAGAAATAAAAAAATGAACATAAACTTTGTAAGTTGAACATCAAAAAGAAGAAATATTTCTTATTGTATATGAACTAAATTTCTTAATCTTAAATTATATATTTTTATTTAAGTATTTTTTAAATGTTTTTCATTTTTGTTAGTACTTAAATTTATTTTATTTAATATTATTTACATAAAATTAAATTGATTTTTTACTTGTTAATTATTTAAATTTTCTCTTCTCTTTACATCTCTATTGCCAGATTCTTACTGTATAAGCTACATTATATATTAATTAATTAATCGCCTTAAACATTGCATAAGTTAAAGTCAATACAATCTAAGCTAAAATATAGATTACAGATTTAATAAAGTAGCATCAAATAACTTTATTAAAGTAAACTACCATAAGCAAAGACTCAATTTGTTTATAAGCACATAACTCACATTAAAAACAATCAATAGAACTGATATTTGCTATGCTTCTGGCTGACCATAAAAATCTTCTGCATTTTATAATATATCTATATACAATTTTGGAATACTTTGTACAAAGAGATTAAGGCAGGGAGTTATTACAATTAGCCTTACAATTATAACTCAGCACACACTCAACCAATATGGATACAAATTGGAATTTTACTGCTGATATCCAGAAAATACAATACAACACAACTCCTCCACTTATTTTAAATAGTATTTACCAAATTTTTGTTAATAAACTCAAGCAATTCGTGTCTCAAATTTTTATGATTACTGCTGTCATAGAGAATTCTCAATATATTAAAACTCTCTTAATATAAGGAAATATAATATAACTTTGCTTAAAGGATTCAGGATAATAACTCGATGAATATTTATGCAATACAGACTAAATTTGGTATGCTTGCTAAAGAATTTTCCACATAATTATAAGATACAATATAAGATGATTTCCCTAAACAATTCTACTTAACTCACGTTTTCATTCGAGTTATCAATGAAAATGCAGCACATATGTAACTAACTAATCTTTAACTTCCTATAAACTAGTTTATATAAAACCTTCTATTAACTAACTGAAGCGAATTTTCGAAATTTTCTTTTCTCATTTCATCGAAAAGTCCATGGAACATGCGTTTTGTGTCTTGTCTAACTATTTATCTATCTGTCTATGTGTCTCTCTGTCTCTCTGTCTGTCTGTCTCTCTCTGTGTTTCTGTTGCTCCCCAGCCCATAAATAGTTGCTTAATTACCTTCTCAAGTGCCAAGTGCACCGATCCCCTCGACCCTCGGCCCACGGCACAAAAAACTTGCTGAAACAAAGCTGAAAAGAAAGAAAATACAAAGGAGGCAGGAAGTGCAGGAGGGCCACTGAAAACATATGCCAAAACACCGATTGCAATTAATCTTGTGCATGTTGAGTTCCTACAGCTATAGCTACAGCAACAACTTCAACTGCCCCCGCACGTTGCACGTTGTACGGTGCACAGTGCACGGTGCACGGTGCACGTTGCAGGTGGCAGCTTCTGTTTATTGGTAAACAACAAAAGTTTTGCGCCGCAGTTTTGTTAGCTACGTTTTTTGGCTGTTAGAGGGGCAGAAGTGAGGAGCTGCAGAGGGGGACAGTGGACATAGAGAAGAGACTGTGTGTGTGTGTGTGTGTGTGTGTAGTGTATGTTGTATAAGTGTGTGGGTGCTGATCTATTGTCTTCTGTTGGCAGTGCAAACTTTGGCTGCATACTTCAAGGCGCAGCACTTCGTTCTCTCTCTCTCTCTCTCTCTCTCTCTTCCTCAGCGTGTTTGCCTGTGTGTTTGTGTGTGGGTGTGCGCCTGTGTGTGTTATAGACATTTGTGAGGTATCCCTTAAATACCAATTTATGGCACAAGCAGATAAAGTCCCAAATCTGCACTTAATCTTTAGCATTGTTTAATTTCGACTCATTGAGTTAGCGCCGCCAAAAATGCTCCACACACACACGCACACACACACACGCACACACACACGCATACCTAAACAAACAGGCAAGCCACAAGCGTGTGTACCGGGGCGTGGCAACCGAGCAGAGGGAGCGAGGGGCGGAGTGAAGGTAGCATTGTTCAAAGGCGCGCGCTTTGGGGCGCACTTCAGTTGCTTGGGAAATAAATCGTCGTCGACGTTTACAATGTGTGTGTGTGTGTGTGTGTGTGTGTGTGTGTGTGTGTGTGTGGGTGTATATGTGTAGATGGGTGCTTTAGTTGGCTATATGTGTGTAATATTCGATGCTTCATTGCAACCGCAGCAGTTCAACAGGCTACGTCCTGGCATTGCGTCCCTTTCTCCATCTCCATCTCCATCTCCTTCTACTTCTCATGCTCGCACTCCTCCTGAGCCAAAGTTGTTTGCTGCTAGCTAAAACTTACAACTTGCGCGTTATTTCCTGCCACATACATACACACACACACCAGTACACACACTCGCACACACGCTAGATGAGAACTTGGCCCCCCTCCCCCACACCATAACCACAATGCCCTGCGTACTTAAGGTGTTAACGCAAAAGCTTGACTCATAAAATATTGAAAAAGCCGCAAAAACTTTGCACCAAAAAACGTGGCAGGCAAACGACGCTCGACGAGGAGGCGACGTGTATAGAACGGTAAACGGTAAACGGTATAACGGTACACACACACTTTCTCTCTCTCGCACTCTCTACCATGGCTAAAGAAAACCTGGCTAAGATACCCACTCGTAGAGCAACCAAAGAGCAAAAAAACAAAAAACACAACCATAAGAGGTCGGAACCCCAAATTGAACGGTTAAGTGGCGACCGGTAAAAGTTTTCCACCTGCCTTTGGCTTGCAACTCTGCCCCGCTCCCCGAGTTGCAATCCGCTCGAACTTCTGATCCGCAACTGAGAGTTGCTTTTGTTTTGGCTCTTGGCTAAATGGATTTATTGACATATTAGCACTATTTGCAACGCCCGTGTTTCCCTTTTGGCCAAACTCAACAAGTTAATTGATTGGCCATAACATTCGCTTACAAACTTATTTTACAACTGTAATTTCTATAAACAATATTTATACAATCCTTGATCATTTATGCACAGCTCTTTGACTCTGACTTGCGCTTCGTTCAGCTGCTAGTTTCGTTAAGTTTGTTTAACGAAACTTCTCTTCGATGAGTATACAGTTATTCCGTTATATTTACAGTGGATCACAGAGTTATACTGCTATCAGATAATACTTAGTACTGCAAATTGTAGAGATTATTACGAAGATATACAATTCTAAACACAAATTAAGCCAGAATGTTGATTGTTACAAATAAAAAATATGTTTTTATTTTACAAATTTTATTTTATAAATAAAAAATATATCTTTATTTTACAAATAAAAATTTTACAAATAAAAAATATATTTTTATTTGTTTTTATTCTTATAAATGCTGATAATGCTCTCTCTATCTTTACTTTTGACATATTTACTTGAGTGTATTTCACTTGGGTATACAGAGAAGTAAATGTCCAGCGCTGGCTCAGACCTTGAACTGCTTAAGAAATTTTATTTAATACAAAAAAGTATCTATTTGCTTAAAAAGCGAAAAAATTAAGCGTAAATTTATATATATTATGAATCTAAATTTAATGAATATTTAAATCCATAAAATAATATAAAAATCTATTAAATAGATATGTGATTGCTGAATTATTTATATATATTTATATATTGTATGAATCTAAATTTAATGAAGAAATCGCAAAATGTTGTCAGATATAAAAATCTATCAAATAAATTTTTGATTGCTGAATTATTTATATATATTTATATAAATTATGAATCTAAATTTAATGAAGAAATCACAAAAAGTTGTCAAATATTTAAGTCCATAAAATAATATAAAAAACAATCAAATAATTATGTGATTGCAGAATTATTTATATATATTTATATATTTTATGATTCTAAATTTAATGAAGAAATCACAAAAAGTTGTCAAACATTTAAATCTATAAAATAATGTAAAAATCTATCAAATAATTATTTGATTGCAGAATTATTTCAAAGTTCGCATATTTTTAATGCAAATGTATAATTATCACAAACAATTTGTAATAAATAATAATAAAATCAGACTTTAAGAATACAAAATGACAATTTTCTAAAGGAAAAAGCAACAGTTGTCTATTATTGAAGTATTAAATTGTACAAATTTACAATACAAATGCGTAATAAAAATGTTATAGACATTATGGAAAAGCAGGAAAACGAAGGAAAGATAAAAAAAAGGGCAGAAAAGGCGGAAATTTAAATTACCTGTGGCGTAATTACACAAAAGAATATGCCAATAAAAATGACTTATGTATCAATTTCCTTTACGACGACTCTGCAGGACGAGAACGACAACGATGATAATAATAAAAGGCAACAACAACAACAACAGCAACAGCAACAACAACAAATCAGCAGCAGCAACAACGTCAAGGCACAAAGCGAAAATTTCAATTTTATTTTTATTGCCTTATTGTGTATCAAATATTTACAATTATTTGCCATGAGCCATGAAAATGAGCCATTCAGCCAGACACGGAGCTGGTGGTGCGGTGCGCGGTGGGCGGTGGGGTGTTCTTCTTCTTCTTCTTCTTGTTCTTTTTTTGGTGGGCGTGTGCATGCTGATAAATTCAAATAAATGGTGCAGTGTAACCAAGGTGAAAATGATAGCGACCGCCCCCTGCCGCCAGCCGCCTGGCGCATTTGGTCCACAAACTAAGCAAAGGCACGGCAAAAGTTTTCGATCAAAAAGCGAAAGAAAATTGCACGGCAAATGGAAAATGGAAAATGGGAAATGGCTTCGGTGTCGGCATCCGCATCGGCATCGGCATCGGCATCGGCGTTGACTGTCTGAATTGAGGCGCAGCGCCGTGCCACTTATTCATGGCATTAAAATTTTATTTTAATGTCATCGAGACGTTGATTTACAGCAGCCACTGTAGCATGCGAGAGACGACGGCGACGACGCCCTTTGAAAGATTCATGCGAATATAATTTTAATAATATTTTATTGCTTCAAAAAAGTGGTAATAGCGCGTAAAATGCCAAGGCCAAAACGAAAGCCAAAGCCAAAGCAAAAGCGAACTGTGTAGCAACATTCGCATCCGCATTCGCATTCGCATCCGCATTCCCACTGGCAACGGCATTACTGTGCATATAACAGTAAAAGTGCTGACAACAAATGGCAACAGAATTGCAACCTGGCCAAAATCTGTTGCTATCTCTTGGCCAGGCTTAAAGTTGCTCGCCTACTTAAATCCCCAGGCATCTTAAGGAGTTTATGGAAAAAATTAAGTCCAAAGCGCTCTTTGTATTGTCGCACAGCCAACTTCACGTTGTACTTAGGTGGCAACTCTATGCAATTAATTTGCTCTTATTCAATTCTACATAGCATAAATTTAAATATGCATAATAAATAAATAATATTGTTTATTATTATTATTTAGTAGTACTATTCTTACATATGAATGTAGCATTATTTCATATTGAATCATTTCGAAATAATTATTTATTTATGATAAATACACGCTTTATTATCCAACGATTATTATTATTATTTTGCTTAAGCATACAAAAAGCACTTCCGGAAATGATAATTTCCATCGATTTCAACTCAAACAGCAATTCGAAGTTGTTCATAGGTAGTTAAGTTCCATCAATTGGCATCTCATTACCACTTCTGGATGCTATTTGTAACATGAACTCGCATTCAGCTTATTGTTATGACGTCTGGCTGCCCTTTGGCAGGGGAAGAGAAAGAAAGAAGGAAAGAAATGAAAAGCAGAGACAGAGAGTGAGAGAGAGAGAAGTCCCCATCGCAGTAAAGTTCAATTAACAACTGTAAGTGTAAGTATTTTGTGAACTGAATCCATTACGTCTAGTGGCCATCATGCTCAACACACAACTTGAGATGCAGTTTTTGTGGAAAGCGAATCGAAAAGCTCATAAAATTTAATGAAATGAAACCTCAGAAATTCTGGAAGTTCTAGAATGCAATTCACAAGATAGAAAATGTAATAGGGAGAGAGACAGGGAAGTAAAGCAGACAAGCAAGAATTGGCAGCGAACAGCAAATTGGCAGATTCAACATGTTGAATAGTTATATTAAGAGATTGAAACTATAAGATGGAAATCGTTAATATAAGCTAAGAGCTTCAAGAAAGATATTTAAGGAAAAAATAATTGTACTAAGAAAATTAATAGATTTTAATTTAAATGAAGAGGAGCAGTTGAATGGAAATACAGTTGAAAATGGAGGGATAGAGAGAGAGACAAATAGAGAGATAGAGAGAGAGAGATAGAGAGAGAGAGAGTGGGAAAGAGATTGAGTAATGGGAAAGAGCAAAGTAAATGAGTTAATTTATTTTATTTTAAATTTAAATGTAAGTTTAATTTTAATATAACTTCTTTTGTATTTTTATTATCATTATATTATTATTATTATTATTATTATTATTATTATTATTATTTTATTATTATTATTATTATTATTATTATTATTATTATTATTATTATTATTATTATTATTATTATTTTTTTTTTATTATTATTATTATTATTATTATATTATTATTATTATTATTAGTGAGCAAAAAGTAGACTAAATTTTAGCATAGCTAAGCATAAGTGTCAAGCGAGTTGGCAGCACTAAAATGTACAAAGCTAAAAACTAAAAATATACATAATTCTTAAATGGAGATAAATAGGACAGAAAATAAAAAAATCAAATAGAAGCTGTAGAAGAAATTTAAACTTAATACAATCAACAAGTTGGCATGCCTAATACAAATTTTAATTTAGCATTTCAAAGTTATACATATGTAGCGACAAAACAGACATGAGACAGAGAAACAGAGAGAAAGATAGAGAGAAAAAATGCTTTACGAAATTCAAATCATAATTAGACTTGAGCAAACAACAAGTTGGCAAGTGACAGCAGAGTTAGAAAGAGATGGATGGACACATAAGATATATGTAACTGTAATCAATTCAGCAAATTCACAGTTACAATTGACAACTAACGGTACAAACATTGCCATCTAATAAAAAATGGCGTCACTTCATTTCATTTGCGTCACTTTCACTTTTCAAATATATTTTAAGTTATATTTATGGGCGTTGTTTAATTTTTATTTTTGGGTTTTTTTTTGCCTTTTTTGCTCTGCTTCTTCCTGTTCTCTTGGTCACCAATTAATTTTTATTTATGTGCTTTGCGTTTTTTAGCTGCGTTTCTTTTCCCCTTATCAAACAAACAGTTGGCAAAATGATAAATGCCGTTGCTTTTGTATTTGTCGCGGCAGCACCCTTGCACCAACACCCCCCTCTCATTCTCTTACCCTCGAACGCGGTGGACACCCATTTGGTAATTTAATATTTTTCCAGCCAAAAGAAGTTGAAAAAAAAATTGGTTGCAAAGGCTGCAGTCGAGCGAAGTCGACAGTGAGAGACCCTGTACTTATTTTGACAAAAATAAATATATGCATCAGGTCATTAATATGTATAATTCGTTAGCTGAACGCAATAGTTTTCAAATGGTAAATACAACTTTGAGCTGCTTAGAGTACCCAGCAAACTAGAAAGCAAGCTTATTGACTCCAGCTCTTGTAGACTGTATATACAGTATACGCAGAAAGGGAATATCAAATGCATTTTTAATGCTGATCAATCATGGAATCTATAAACTTCATGCCGTCTGCAATCCCAACATTTAACTGTTACGCGCACCTCCCTTTCGACAAACTTAACAGACCCGTTTGAGTGTGCCAAGTGCAGGGTCTAAAAATAAGAAAGCACAAGTCGGAGAGTATATGAGAAAAATGATATTTGAGCAGAGAACTCGCTGCTAAAAAATGACAATTTTTAATTATCAAATGCGTTTAATGATAAAAATTGTTATAATGTTGGTATGAGTGGGATATCTTTTTTTTTTGCCCCCCTCACCTAAGCGTACAGGGGGAAGTAGTAGGATTGGGAGTTGACTGACTGTTAGAGGATGGAGGGGGAAGGTAGAGTGGTTTCTACTTGGCCGGCGCTTCGTCTTGACTTTTAATTTATGATTTATTTGTGTGGGTGGCTCGCCTATAATAATTAATATTGCACACAAGCAAAAGACACCTACCTACCTACCCCCCACCTAACGACAGCTCCTCTTGCCCTGCGATTTGCTAGAGCCAGAGCAACACAATCCCTGAGGATGATGAGGCATGGCGGTGGTTGGTTGGAAGCAGCAGTGGCAGCAGCGGCATCAACAGCTTCAACACGAGAGCAAACGCAATTTTTTCATAAATCTTTTGCCGCGACGACGACGCGACGTGGCAGTAAGTGCAATGTCATTGAGGCAGAAGTGGTAGCAAGTAGCGCGGGGAATAAGCAACATAAATACACACACACACACACACACATGTGTACACATATATCCCCTCCATAAGTACAAAACCCAACTGAGCCCAGGCCAAAAAGCAAGTGTCGACTCAACATCTTTCTTCCTCGTCGTCTTGAGTCTTGCGCAAGAGTGGAAAAGGAGGAGACAAAATTAAAAGTATTTCTCGAATTATTGTTAATGATGATTAAAAATATGTGTACCTACGAAATACACAGTACACCTCAGTACACACACACACACACAAACGCACACACACGACCCTTCACACCCCTTCCTCAATCGCCATCATCTCTCGTAATCACAAACAGATTTTGCGGCCTGGCAACACGTCCCCAAACGTTGCCGTTTCTCAGCTTTGACTCACTCCGAGTTGGGAACTGACTTAATAACAATAATACGTAATCTAACGAAGGGTATAGCAGGATTTCTGTATACCCTTTAAAAGCTGCAAACTTGTCTTCTGACTAAAACGAGCTGAAAACAATTTGAAACTGAATAGCAATTAATATATAAAAAAACAAAACGAAGCTTTGAGCGAAACAGAACGAAAACTGTACTTGGATTGCTCGACTGTTAGTTACTCTGTAGCTGAATTAATATAAACTAATCTGTCTCATGCTCTCTAAAGTTAATGTACATTTTATTGTGTTTGATATCATTTATTTTACTATTTTAAATGTACACTTATTGGAGCAGCAAATGTAAGTTTTTTTACTGATTACAACATTTTATAAGAAGCTGAGAGAAATGTATGTAAACTGAATAAGGAGAAAAATGGATTTAGTCTTAAGTTGTATGCCTCAAGATGCTTCAGATAGAAAGGAGCGGTCAGCTAATAGTAGATAAAGAGACGAATTCAGCATACTCTAACATTTGATTATTCAAAGAGTTATCATATTGTAGTTACAGCTTAATACTGTCTACACTTTCTTTAAACTATTTTGAAAAAATAAGTAAAATGTCTAAATTAGAGCAATCTGCAACGAGAGCCACATCATCTGCACCGATTTGAATGAGGATTTGTGGACGATGCGCCGGTAAATATTTCTCAGGTCTTTGGACGGTGTCGTTGTGTACTGTCCATTGAGATTGCTCGGACAACAAAGAGAGAATATCGTATATTGGATTAGTTCATAGCATAGATCAAGCTGTAATTATTATATATAAGCTTACCTTAGACCACAGCGATCATACCACCAGGCACCATATATCTTTCGATTTTTTGCATAGTACAGCCCATCCTAGGCTGTTCCCGTATATGGGCCCAACAATTTTAGAGCGTATGCCTCACTCTCACTACCCACGGCGAAGTTCGTATAGTGAGCATAATATGATTCTTCGAGGTGAATGTATAGCTCATAGGACTGAGCATTTGTCGGACTATAGAGCTTTTCCAAGCTGATAAGAAATTCGCCATTCGCTAAAGAAACTACCAAAGCCAGCACGGTAATCGGACCAACTTCGATAAAAGTTCTCGCTGCCATTGAGGCAACGCTGTATGACAGTCCAACCGGGTCCGGCCAAGCGTGAATCACAGAGCACTTCGAAGGGACTGACGTTAGGTACTCGGATCTTGTGAATCAGTGAAGAGTTGACAAACCAAAGGCAATTCGTCGATGGCATTTAATCGAAAGCGCTTTGATAATGCGATAACTTTATATCCGCCAATTGCAGATCGTGCTTTAAGTGATCGATTTGCGATTGTCTCTCCATCAGAGTTGTCGTCTTGGCTTGCAGTGGATGCTCACTGATTTAATTTGCGATTGGCCAACTCATCAATATGATCCTTATTTAATTTAATTCAATTTGATCGGTTTTCGTTCTGATGATCTCTTCATTGGACGCGGCTTGTTGCCTGTAGGCCTTCAAGAGCTCATCCTTAACAAGGCTGTTGTTCCTATGTGAAATGTGTAGTTCATGTTGATCTTGAACTTGGCGTTCCTTTTCACAAACCACAGCGAGACTTATGTGCAGCTGATCACATTTGCTCTGCATATCACTCAGCTCATCGACCCTTTACTGGATTTCCTCATCGCATTGATGAATCTTGAGCTTCTTAATTCCAATGTCCTGCAGCAGGGGTTGCATTACGACGAAACACTTCATACTGAACTCCGATTTCAAACCGTTGGCTGCACATCCTAAAATATGATTTCATTCATTTCAATTAATTCTGTATTTAATTGAAAAGTTCAGCTTACCATGCAGAAAATAGTTAACAACATAAACAATAATAAAATCAGAAATTTAAGCAACATTTCAATTGTAAGCGCCTTAAATTTAAACTAAGTGTCGCAATCGGCTTCAGCAGCTTTTAAAGCTGCCCCTTGCTATACCCTGTAGCAAATTGGCTTAATAGAGTATTATAATGTATCTTATAGATTGAGTGCGGCTTGATTAAATCATCATCAAGAAATACAATTATCTGCAGGGTATCAGACGTTCTGCTACACTTTACTTATTGCATTTAACATTGATTAGTTAGATATTTAAAGCCTGATTAAGCTTATTGTCTCTCTGTTCAATTGTCCCAATGCTAGCTTCAGCTTAGCTACAGGGTAACCACAAGTCGTGCAGCTCTTCTTCGTGCACTGATAAGAGAGAGACTTTCTTATATTATTATATTATATATTATATTATATTATATATAATATAATATATTATATATAATATAATATATTATATAATATATAATATATTATATTATATATAATATAATATATTATATATAATAACCTATACCAAATTATCTGCCAGGCAATGACCACAGACAATAGCAATTGAGGTCGCTTCCACATTTTGATATTCTGCTTATCTATTGTATTGGGACATAGGAATCTTAATTGAAATGCGAGCAATACGAGTCAAAAGTGCTTCCACTGATAACTATAAGGTCAAGTGAACTATTTAACCTATGGCTGAAGCTTCTTAGGATTTTATTGATGCATTATTATCAAGAAGTGATCAATCTAAAAGTTTAATGAAATTAAATGCTTTTTTGTACAACAAAATCTTCATAATGCGCACAAGGTAAAAGAACAATGACACGATTGAGCTCGACTAGTGAGTACCCTGCATAAAACTAGTTAATTCATCTAGATTCAGAGCCAGTCCAGTTTGCAGAAACTGAGTCATATTTCAATGTTGTTCAACTATTAATTAATAATTTTAGTTTATTAATAATAATAAATATATAACAAACAGTGGCTAAGTTTTTTAATTGTTTATTTTTTAATTAAAATTAAGTTCAAATAATTTTTCAACTTGTTAAATATATTTGTAATGCTTTCCTTGCAAATAATTTGAAGTTGATTCACAAATTTGTGGGGAAAACTACAAAGTTTGCAATTGTTTTATAAAGCTAATTAAACTTTGTAGCGTTACAGAACTTTGAGAAATATCGATAAACTTGCTGAACTTTGGGAAATCTATGCTTGCTTCTAGGTATTGCAGTTTATTTATTTTTAAATAAACAAACATTCGTTGGCAATGCAAGTAAATGAACAAAGTACGTAGACTTTTTCTTGTAGTGTAACGAGGCAATAAAGAAGTTGCAATTTGCAGCGTTATGATTGTGATTTGATTATGATTATTCAGATACAAATACTCGCACTCAGATATGTGCGTCTATTTCTGTGTGCATCCCAGTGGCATGCAACTGCCGACTGCCGACTGCCGACTGCCGACTGCTGCCACACTGCGGGGGTCGCGTGTGGCAGCACTCGATAACATAATTATCTGTCATAATCAGTAGGCGTTGAAATGTGCAATTTGAAGTGCAATTTAATGTGCACCAAAAGCCAAAAACAACAACAACAACAGCAACAACAACAGCAGCAGAAGCAGCAGCAGCAACGTGTATTAGGGAGGGGGGTCAGTGCAGGGAGTAGCAGCATGTTAGGGTTGCCAGGTTTCGCTGGCGCTGCTTGGGGCGTTGCTTTCGTTGCCATCGTCTAAAGCATTCAGTTTGAGTTTTGCGAATTTGCATCAGATTATTGCAATAAACATAATTATGCGCGCTGCATATGATTTTTCAATTAAACACATGCAACATGCAACTCCCCAAATGCTGTTGCTGCCACGGCTGCCACGGCTGCCGCGGCTGCCACGCGGGTGGTTGACGCTGACGAGGCAAATAAAAAGCCATCCACACATTCGGCCTATGCGAATATGCCACATATGTCCCTGTGTTTGTGTGTGTGTGTGTGTATTTACTGTAGCTGCCACTGCTGCTTGGGGAGGCAGGGACAGCGGTGCATGGTGCAAGGGGCATGAATATTGGAGCGGGGAGGGGGACGTACTGATGACATGACCAACCAATTGCTGCTCGTTGCGGGTGTTTGTAATGCATATTTGTTAATTAAGTGTCGTGTGTGGCTGTCTCGCTGTCTATGTGTGTCTGTGTCTGTGTGTGTCTGTGTGTGGTGTGTGTGTGTGTGTGTGCAATTGTAACGGTGCTTAAGTGGAATCAATGGATTGTAATGCACAGATAATCATTTTTAGCAAAAACACAACCCAACAGCCCCTTCCACTTCCTCTCTTCACCTAGCACTCTCTCTTCTCCTCACTCCCTCTCTTCCCCCCTCCCTCTCTCCCTCTCTCTTGTTCATTATGTGCGAATATTTGGAGAGCTTTGCCATATGCTGGGCGTTGCCACTCTGCTTGTCAATGACAAATGGCACAGCGTGAAATAACGGGACGACACAACGGTATAACGGGACAACGGGTTAACCGGGACAAACAACAACAGCAATTGCTGCTGCCTGCAATTGCAATTGCAATTGCAAATTTCAATTAGACGAGGTGTTGATGCAGAAACTGAAATTTGTTGTGTATTTGGCATTTCAAGCATACATTTGTTCACGCCTCCCCAACTCCCGACTCCGTCAGCCGCGAGGAGGGGGAATTTGCCAAGGGGAGTGGGGGAAGCACATATACTATGGAGGGTGTTATCAATGTCAGATAATAATGCTCGCATATTTGAATTGCGAATGCACAATTATTGATTGAATGAAAATTATTGAAATGATCTAATACTTAATATAGAATATACCTAATTAGAAATAGAGAGAGTTATAATTTAGTAAGCGTTATCGATAGCATCGATTATTCAGTTATATCAATATTGTCAATCACCAACTAAAGTTTTGCACATAAAACTTGTATTATATTAATTGACGCAATTTTAAAGCTGATAACTAGAAATATCTGTTATCGATTGCATTCGCTTTTCCACAATCGATGCTCTTTAAAAATCGATCAACTAATGAAACTTGTAAAATTTGAATTGTTGCATTTTATAAACTGCTGACTTGAAATATATTTGATCGGTAGACTTTCGCCTATCGGTGTTCTATAACAATCGATAAATCCGGACACTTTTCATAGTTTTGTTAATAAAACTTGTAAAAGTTAATGGAAACTTACGATTAAATTTCTGTTATCCATAGTATTTAATTCTCAACTAATGATAACAATTGACAAATGTTATCGATTACTGATATTAATAAAGTAGTTTAAAACCGATGACATGGAATTTGTGCTATCGATAGTGCAGAGTTTTACAAAATTCGACCAATCACACAATCCCAACATTAGCCAATGAAAACTGATATCCGCAATTTCTGTTATCGACAGTATTCACTCTACTGAACATATCAATATCGATAGCTCGAAATAACTGAAGTTTATTATCGAAATGAACGGTCTTTACTAGATTCTTGGTCTATGAAAGCGAAAGCATTTTATATTTGCATTAGAAATTTGTTAACAAACTAAGTCTACTTGAAGAGATATACATATCAATATAAAACGCTTGCAGTGTCAAATGGATCCACCCAGAACAAAGAATACAAAAATTAAATTAAAAATATATAAAAAAAAAAAAAAAAACAAAATGATTGAGAAACTGTCATTAGGTCAGTGTAACCGAGGCAACAAGGCCAGTGACGGGAATGTCCTTATCGAGGGTATTCAGCTCGATTAGATAGTCACCCTTGGGCGCATCGTCGGGCAGAAAGGTTGTCTCCAGTTCGTATTTTTCAATGTTGTACTTTCCCTTGGGAAATGGACAGTCACCTTGTTCTGGCAGATCGGATTTTTTCTGCAAATAAGGATACGTATCCTCATCCTCATTGACAAACTGACAGAACGGCTTGTTCATATTCATGACCAGTGGTCCCTTCTCCTGGGTATTATCATCATAGGCAAACACTTGCAGCGATAGCTATATTCAAAGAGGAAATCAGTTCATTTTAGAGGTTAAGTTAAGTTACCTTACCTTTTGCTCATCACCCATATTCCTTTTGAATTCAAAACTGCCGGTCAAGATGAACTTATTCTTTGCCACCTGCTTCATACGTATATCTCCCCAATCGACCCATTTTTCATCGTCCTCAAACTTTGCATTCTTTTCGAACGAGTTCAGTTCAACACTGTAGGCTTTCTCCTCGGCTGCAGCATAAAACAATAGCATTAACCCAACACCCAATAGACTAAATATACTAGTCATTCTTGCTACAACTTCACTGACAAACCCTCCACTGCGAACGCACTTTATATAGCCGGTCATTCAGGTCGTAATCTCACATGCAATATCAATGTTATGCGAATCTATAAAATGTAATTAGAATTGTAGCTTGTTGATGTTTGAACATTGTGTGTACATGTTAAGCACATTGTATCATGCAGTTGTGAATTGTAGGTCAGTAGGTTGATCAATCTATTATATATGAAGCTAATGCAATTGAGGTTAGGTTTGCAGTGGAAAGGTCAAAGGTAATGGAACGCTGTGAGCATTAAAAGTTAATGCAAATAACAAGTTATATGCCATCTCCTATAGAGCGCATTATCCAAGGTTCCAGGTTACAGATCCCTCCGTTCCTGGGGCTAACTCAGTTGACTTCTAATCACATTGAATTACTTACAAATTTGTTTTTCTAGGTCAATTTGCCTTCAAGTTTTTCTTTAATTCGTCAACTTCAGATGGTTCGAATTGTCCCCCCTTTATCATGGAACAGCCCAAAAATCAGCAAATTGCCTCAGTTCCCCTCTTGCCGCATCTGCACGGTACACTTTGCCACAGCCAACTTAACTTTTCAACAAGGACGCTCGCTATTTGCCGGAATTCTGCAAATATTTTATGCCAACTAATCTCTTAACACTCTATTGAGACATGTAAACTTTTAATAGCATTTGCTGTTGCAAACTCTGTGGGTCCGCCTTCCGTTTTGGGTGTTGCAAGGTTGCCTTGGGTGTGTGGAGACGGCGGCCCAAGTGTGGGAGGGCGACCCAAGTATGGCAGGGGCTAATACTTGGAACCTGGGAACTGGGACCTGAGACCTGGGACCTTGTCGAAAGTTTGGCGCTCTCTGCTTGTTTTATGGCCTGCAGCAATTTTCGTGTTTGAACATCAAAAGTAATAAATTCATCGAACCAAAATTTTGCACGCCAACGACGACAACGACGGCGACGGCGACGACGACGACGATGACGATGGCAGGTGGCAACGCCAAAGCTGCCTCATTTTGTTGTCGTTTTAGGTCGCGCCTTTGGCGTACTCAATAACTTCCGCAGGAAACCCCCAGCTCTGTATATACATATGTATATATATTGCCTTCTGTCGTTTATTTCATTGACCCAACCACTTTCTTTCCCCATTCCCATTCACATTCCCATTCCCATTCCCTCCACCCAGCTAGCTACAAACTTATTTAAGTAACTGTCTTGACTTGTTTTCGCCTTTGCATTGATTGTGCTGCCGGAGGATGTGTCTCCATAAATATCCATAATGCAAGGAAATACCCTAAACGTGTGGGTTGTTCGAAAGTTTTGCGGAAGAATTTTGGAATAGTCCAAGTCTTACTTATTTATTTATTCTATTTGTCTGCCAGGAATCGTATTTCGTCCTGTGGTTAGTTCCACTTACATACATTTTCCACTACGTTAGCAACTCTGCCTGGAGATGGGTAGCAAATATTAGCCGCATTTAAGTGATACACTTCAGAATTGGCTAACACGTCTTAACAAACTACAAACTAAGACTTAAACCAATCGATTAAATTAACGAGTTGGGTTTCTGCAAAGTCGACATAGGGTATATCTTAGAGGAAAAGCCGTAGTATGTAAATAAATATTTCTAATGAGGCAAAATAATATAAAACAGGAAAATAAAGTATCTCCTGAAAGAACGATCTTCAATAATATTTCAAATTTATTTTTGACATTCTTAAATTTCTTGAAATTTCAATCTTAAATTCAAATGGAGAAAGAGATTGACTATTCGAATTATCAAGGCTCTACTGTACTAATTATTAACAGAGTTCCGAAGCAACTGTAATGCTAAACAAATACTATACATAGGCAAATTGCTCGTTTCGCCCACTGTGCAATGTGTGCAATAATTACAAGTGAGTACTAAGTATGTACTTATAAAAAAGGAGAGAAAAAACATCGGTTAAATAAGAGTCACGTAAGCAAATGCACAGCGTGTCATTTCAATAAAAGCCGCTCGCGTCGCTGCCGACGTCGCTGTTGCTGTTGCTATTGCTTTTGCTGTTATTGTTCTTGTTTTTGTTGTTGTTGTTGCTGTTGTTGTTAGGGTTCATAAAAAAGGGGCAGAGTGGGCTCGGTCAGAAGACAAAACACAAAATGAAGAGACGAAGCAGATGTGAAGAGCGAAGAGACGAAGAAGAAGTGTATAAGTAGATGCGCATGTGTGTGTGTGTGTATTAAAAAGAATTGCAGCGAAATTAAAATAAAATAAAATTTACGTTGAATTAAAACAAGCAGGCAAAGGCAACAACACCAACAGCAACAACAACAATATAAAGAAGGAGAAGGAGAAAAAGAAAAACAAAAACAAAGAGCAAAACAAATAACAGCAACTGAGCGTTGTCGACGACGAGTCGTGACTTCATTTGCTTGACACTTGCTGAGCAGCGAAATGTGAAGGGCATCGGCGTTAGCAGCGCTGCCACCCTCGCTTCCCCTACTGCTGCCAGCGTCAAGTGTGTGCTATAAAATAAAATAAAAAAAGTGCGAGGCAGCGAGCAAAAGAAAAGGCTGCAAACGATTCCTAATTGAAAACTATTAAATTCTGCCCCGCTTTTCTTTTCATTTCTTTACTTTACTTCCTTTTTTTGTATTTTCGCGCTACTTAATTTCTTCTTTGCGCTCGCCTTTGCCCAAGCTCATACTTACTAGCTGTCTCTCTTACTCTTGGGCTGTCTTTAGTGGCTGTCGTTCGTTCGTTTGGTCCAAATTGGAACTTGAATTTCATTTCGAATGACATTCGCTCCATCACGCGTCAACTGCAGCAAGCTTCGGCAGAGCACGTAGTCATCGTCGACGGCGGCGGCAGCGGTGGCGGTAGCGATGGCAGCGGAGTTGGCGGCGAAAGGCGAAGGCGAAAAAAGCGGACATTTTCATTTGAGCATATTTAATTAGATGCAATTATTTATGGTATTAAATAGATGAGGCAGTAAATGTGCTGTACACTGGCGTTGTCTCCTCCACTCCACCCCTCTCCAACTCACTCCCTCTCTCTCCCCCTCTCTCTTTGCTCTTCAGCGATGTGAAATGCAAAGTGAGATAAAAAAATTGAAATAAAATGCTAAAGAATTGCGTCGTCTTTTGCCATCGTTCGTCTGTTGTTAAAAAAAATTTCAATTCCTGGCACAATTTCTGCAGCGATGCCACGCCCATTCCACGCGGACCACTCCCCCTACCGTCCCATCATCACACGCGCTGCGCATCATTTACCAACACAGCCATAACAATGAGCCGTCCCAGAGTCAGTTGTGGGAGGGGTGGGGTGGAGGGCCACTTTGGCCGAAGGAGTGCATTTAAATGGCAGGAAATTTGAAAAAAATTGAAATTTAAGTCTTTGATATATGAAAGTCAATTTATTTGCCGCCTTTTTGCCACACCCAAGTGTTAGTCATTTCCTTAAACTTTGCCACCGACTTGACCAAATCTCCACTCCCCACACCCAGCATCCTACATCCCTCCCACCGCGCCACCTTGCCACCTAACTTGCGATAGCTCCTGCACCGAATGATATCCATTGTTGTTCTGTTCTCTTTATCTTCTTTCTCTGATTGAATGACGTCAGTTGCTCTGCTGTTGTAAAATGCCGTTAGTAACTGTACTAAATGCTTGCGCATATGCGTATAACAGATGAAGTATAACAGCTGCATTTCTAAAGGAAACACTATTGTTAGATGTTATACTAATTGTTCTGATGCCATCTTGTGTGTGCTCATTGAGCTCAGCAAATATGAGGAGTAGGAATCTGAAATTTGGCATGTAGATTAATTATATTACATTAGCTTATTATTATTTATCAAAGCTACTCCTAGAAATCTATGTCTTTAACAAATTTAAATATATATAAAACTTTGTATAAAAGTAATAAAACGTAGATATAGATAGACAGTAAAGAAGTTTCAAAACTCAACAACTTTGCTTCTCTTCCCCCTTCTACTACTAGATATAGAACTTACTCTCTAAACGCTTTGAATATATGATTTATCCACAGCATAAAGAAGTTTTCTGATTGGAAACACACACAAGGGTCTTCTCAAGTGCTGATAAGGTTATGGAGTTGAATAATGATAAATGTACACAAGGTAGACATGGCTAATCGTTCGGTTGCGGCGTTCCCCCTTCGGTAGTTGGGGGGTAGTCGCAGTTAATAGCACGTGACCATGGCATGCCACTCAACCCTTTGACACCTTGGCCAACGACGACTAACGATGGTCAACAACGACAAGACAAATCACACACAAATTGACAAACGTTTAACATAATTTACACGCCAAAGCCAAACGACTTACAGTTGACCACACTCACGCTGACGACCCACAGTCGAACAACAAAATGGGGAGGCCCAGAATGTCCCGTTCAGTTTGTGTCTTGTCCCAATATTGACCCTTTAGCCCTGGTCAAACCCTTGTCAACGTTGCGTAACCGAAACTATTAAAAATATCAACAGACACTTAACAAAAAAAAAACAAAAAAACCAAAAACCTTTGGTAACCCAAGAAGTCTCCCGTTTGGAGCTGGATTGTCATTTTTCACACGCTGAATGGCGTTACATATGTTCATGGTCAAATCGATTAAATAAATCATTAGCATCTTTTGTAGCCAATTTTCTTGCCTTTTTCCCACTTTTCCACTTTACCACTTTTTGTGCCCTCAGCAATTTTTTCTCTTTTTTTTTCTTGTCCTTTGCGGCGCGTGTCGCAAGTTTTACGAGTCTTTTTCCATTTTCTCTTGTGCGTGTGTGTGGAAATTGTTTTTTAATACGAGTATGACCGAGTACTGGGTAAGGGGACTTGCTGAAAGAAAAACTGTGTGTATGTGTGTAAGTGTGTTCTCAAGTTTGTCCAGTCTCCCCCTCCCCGAAACAGTTGACATTTAATTTGTTGCGCTTTTGTTGGGAAACGCAAGTTTGCGGCTCGAGTCCGACAGGCAGTCAGCTAATTTATTAGCCAAACTCCCAATAAGAAAACGCCCCACAAATATCCCAACGATTTCAATTGCAATCTACAAGTAGAAGACATCGCATCGTTGAACCCTTGCCCGTACACACTATTCGAGTAGAGGTAGCTTCGAATTAAGGCAACGCTTGATATTCCAGTGAAATTACGTACTCGTTATATGGTTTCATTAAATCTTCATTGTTATATCATTTAAGTTTTGTATCACTTGTTCACTCGGTTAACAATTAATATAATTTAATATAATTAACTGAAAAATGCATTAGAAAATCATTAGAATCTTTAGCCTCTGGGCAAGAAATGTAAGACTTACGTAATATGCAAAATTAATGCATTAATAATGAAGACAAATTTCGTTGATCTTATGAAAAACGTAATGTTTTAACAATGCAATATATAATACACAATATAATGCAATAAAATATCATTAAAATGCTCTGTATTAGGGCAAGTAAATGTATAATTTACATATTTGGCATAATTAATGCATCAATAATGAGTAAGGAGATGGAAAAGGGAATACCTTAGCAATGCAAAATATAATTCACAATACAATGCATTAAAACATAATTTAAATGTTATCTGCTTAGACTGATAAATATAAAAATGCATTAATAATGAACAAAATTATCGTTGGTCTTATGGAAAAAGCAATGTCTTAACAATGAAATACCTGATTCACACTATAATGCATTAAAATAACATTAAAATATTCTGCCCTTGGGCAGATTACATATCATAGTACTCATAATTGCATTAGCAAATTAAGTGAAGATATCTAATTCGAAATACAATGCATCAGCAATGCATTAACATGTTGTTATCTTTGGATAAGAGTATTTAATCTTCGGCTTAGCTTGCGCTCTCCTTTATTAGGTATATTATGAAGTACGTTTTTTGCTTGTTCCATGCCATTTCTTTGTGCGTCTCGGGGCAAATCAGTCTAGTGTTTATTTTCTATAAATATAAATTAAATGGGTGGCGTGCAACTGTCCAATAAATTTTGCCATTTTTATATTGTGAGACACCTTTTTATGCGGCATTGTGGCCATGGCTATTGTGTCGCATCCCTGTCGCAGCCACGTCGAACCCTTTTCATTGTGTCCGATACCCGGTTCTGGCTCCATGGCGAAGGCCCAGTAAAAATGCTTCAAGAGTCCGACCAGAGTTGTCGTTGCCCTTGAATTCGAAAGGGGGAAAAACCATGTGACAATAGTTGCTTTATTTTGTCCTTTTTTTCTGACTGCTGTTCGTTTGCTGTTGTTACGCCGCCTGCCATTTCATTTCTATTTTATTGTTTGCTAATAAAATGCAATTTGTTTTATGATTATATACCGAAATACCAATACGTTCATGTTAGGTTGTGAGTAGCTCAACAGGTTCCTTTTATTGTTTGCTGAGAGGGTCTGCGAATTGAGCAACACTGACCACAATCGATGAAAGTTAAAAGTTTGTCGCCAAGAGTTAATGCGTAGCCAACTTAACAGCCTTGTTGAGTTGCCAGATCATTGGAGTCACATTCTATTGAATAATTTCTTCTTAAATCATACTTTTAAAGCGTCTACATATTATTGAATTTTTCTGTCAGATCCTTACAATTACATTTGATTTCAGCATTCATAAGTTTCTATTAAACAATAACTATTCAAGCGTTTACACAACGCGCAGCCAACTTAACAGCCCTGCTGAGTTGCCAGATCAGTGGAATATTGCAGAATTTCTACCTAAATCTTACTTTTAAAGCGTCTACAACTTAACATATTATTGTTTTCTGCTGTCAGATTCTTTCAATTACATTTGATTTCGGTATTCATAAGTTTCTATTAAAAGTTAACTTTTCAAGCGTTTAGACAAAGCGCAGCCAACTTAACAAGCGTGTTGAGTTGCCAGATCATTGGAGTCACATTCTATTGTAGAATTTCTACTTAAATCTTACTTTTAATGCGTGTACAACTTAACATATTATTGCATTGTGCTGCCAGATCGTTAGAATTTTATTTCAGTTCAATACTCTACACTTTTTATTTAAATCAGATGCTGTCAGTTCCTTACAATTACATTTGCAATTACATTTGATTTCAACATTCATATGTTTCTATTGAAGGTTAACTGTTCAAGCGTTTATACAACGCACAGCCAACTTAACAGACCTGCTGAGTTGCCAGATCCCTTAAATCCCATTGCCCTCAGTTTTTAATTAAAATTTTCTGTTAAAGCGTCTACCCAACTTCCAATGAAACATTTTCCATTTTACAAATATCTTTAAATCAGCTTTTTGCTACTTAAACAAATTGATGCATACATAAGTCAATATATTTATGTCTATTTTATCTAGCGATGCTTTTGTTTTAGTGGCGACTCGGCGAAGCCTTTGTGCGTTGATATTAAAAAAAAGAGGAGAAAATCATAAAAAAAAATAAATCAGATATAAAAGCAAACAATTTCTTGTAATTAAAATCCATGGCCTTTTCAGTCAACCCGAGAGTCAGTCAGGTGCTCAGCTGCGCCAATCAGTCACAGCCGGAGTCAACCACCGAGAAGGCATTCCATTAGGTGAGGCAACCATCCAACCAACCAGCCAACCACCCAACCACCCAACCACCGATTTCTGCAAGCTGCACTTGTCACTGCAGCGCAGACCCCAAAGGCGAACCTTTTTAGCTCTAGTCTATGCAATATTTTCTTCTTTTTTACTCAATATACTCTACCTGCGACTATTTAGGTTTAATCAGTAGACTTGTAACGTATTGGTTTATTATTATTAGTTAACATAGTTTGGATTGTGTTTGTTAGTTTTTCTGCAATATAACTTGAATAAGAAATGCTGATTTTGACTTACATTTTCTACTTAGAGGAGGAAAATAAATGGAAATGATTAATTTATTGAAGTTTTACTAAGAAATTGATGTAATTTTAATTTAATTTATTGCCTTAAAGCTTCAATTTCCCAAGTAACATTGCTATTTTCAACAACATTGTGTTGAACTATCTTTATAAAAAGATCATTGAGAGTAAATTTGAAGTTGATGAAATGAAGATAAATAAAATATAAAGAAGTTTTCTAAAACTGCCTGTTGCAGGTGTCTTATAGCACAATTAGATAATTAAAGTGAAGTGTTTAGGAAGAGTATTCGAACTTCGTTTAGCTGCACAATAGTTATTTCATTTTTGTTATTTTTATTATTTTTTTTCTGGATTTTCTGTTGGCATTTTTTTTGAATGCATCTTTTTTGTTCAAGAATTACTGATTATTAATTCATTTTGAACCAGTGAGGCATTCATATTTCTGCGGAGCAGTGGGTCGACAATGTCCTTCGACAGGAGCCGTTGTCTGTCAATGTTTTGCTTTCGTTTCGTTTCGTTTCGTTTCGTTTGGTTTGGTTTGGTTTTGTTTCACATTTTACAAGTACATTCAGTCTCTCTCTCTCTCTCTCTCTCTCATATATATATATATTTGTAAAGCCTGACCGGACCATAGACGATGACGACGATGTTGGTAACCATGTCGCGAACCTGGCCAGAAGGCGACGCTGCATTCATTGTTAAATCATTGAGTTTTTACTGCAGTTTGGCAACGGGATTCGACGAGCGTCGCATATCCAACCTCAATTTCTGACGTTCAACTTGTTGTTCAACTTATTGTTGTTGTTATTGTTGTTGTTGTTATTGTTACTGTACTCGTTGTACTTTCAAGTACGAGCAGGGGTACGAGTACTTTGCCTTTGCTTCGCTATCCATGTAAACAAAGTCAGTCAGCAGTAAGAAAACAAAATGTGGAAAAAAGCTCGCTCCTCGTATCAGCTCGACTCAGCTCGTCTCAGCTCGTCTCAACTCGCCTCTACTCGCCGCTACCCGCCTCTACTCGCCTCTGCTCTCCTCTGCTCTCCTCTACTTGCCCTAGCTTCTTGGATTGCTGCCGTCTCGCTGCGGAACTGTAACGAGAGGACACCTGCTATAAAATGCAAGCATTGCCTGGTTGAGGCCTGGGCTTGTTAGTCTGATTGGGTGGCTGATTGGTTGGACTGGTTGACTAACTGACTCGTTGACTAACTGACTAACTGACTGGCTGACTGACTGACTGACTGACTGACTGTTTGAATCTCAGCTTCTCAGCTGCGCTGTGGCATCAAGGCGTCATCGTCCTCGTCATTGTCGGCCCATTGCAATGCCCAGTGACAGTTGCTCTGGCTCAGGCAGCAGTTCCTAACAATGAAGCGGAAACAATGTTTACAATTTATATATATATATACATATATATAGATATCTGTACAGCTATGTATACATACATATGTATGTACACTTGGCTAACTGCAATATTCACATTCACATTCACATTCATTCCAGTGACAGTCACCGTCGCAGTCTTATTTTTTCAGTTCTTTTCCTCTCTGCATTTTGTGTTTGCCTTGTTATGCTTTGTGTATTGTATACACATTGTACCTGTACCTCTACCTGTTACCTCTGCTATGTTTGACTGTATTTAGCCAGCGGTCATAAAGTTAATTTGTACAAAACTTGCAAATAATTCAAACATTTTGCTACAATTCTCTATCCTCACCGCTGCTCGCCATTTCTTTAGACTGTCCAACAAAATGATCACATACAATGTGACCTTATCGAGGCTGTCTTGCATTAATTACGAGCATCAAATGCATTTGGAAGTACATTTAGTATCAGTCTTAACAACTTGTCGTATTGATGATACTGAATAAAGAGTTCAATTAAATCTATGAACTTTATTTAATCGATATGAAGTAGTTGACAATCAAGATTGATCTATTTCAAATGCATTTGAAAGTATTATTTACTTGTTCTGCTGAAATCTCTCTGTGAGCTTGGGTTGAGCTTTTCGTAGATTAATACTTTTTTAGTATTAACAACTTGGCGTATTGATGATACAGAATAAAAGAGTTCAATTAACTTGATGAACTTTATTCAATCGATATGAAGTAGTTATTATTCAAGTATTGTTATTATTCAAATGGATTTGGACGTATAATTCAATTTGTTGTCAATTTTATATCAGTTTGTCAGCTTTTCTGGAGCCTATAGTACAGCTTTATGGCCAAAGCAACTTGGAGTATTGATGCTGCAGAATAAACACAGAAAAAGTTCCCTTAACTTGATATGAATTTCATTATGCTCAAGTGTTGTTATTGTTCAGATGCATTTGGAAACATTATTCACTTGGTAGTTCATCTGAGTTTGCTCTATCAGTTTTGCTAGCGCTTTAAGTAGAGCTTTTCTCCTTAAGTAACTTGCAGTGTAGTGAGAAATGAATCAATGCATAAAGAACTTTAATAACTAGAAAAGCTTCAATCGTTCAAAATCAAATACTTTGTTATTTGGTAACATAATTAGATTATTACATTATTATTTTTAGACTCTGTACTTAAAAAGTACATAGTCTACTAAGTTTGACGAATGTGAAATGTGCGTAACAGGCAGAAGGAGGTGTGGCAGATCCTATAGAGTAAATATATTCTGAATCAGCATCAACAGCCGAGTCGAAATAGCAATGTTCATCTGTCTGTCTGTCCGTCCGTATGAACCACTCTAGATCTCAGAAACTATAAGAGCTAGAATTACTAAATTTGTTTGTTTTAGATTTTTGCCACTTCCCCTTCCACCCCCGCAATTACTGACTTGTTCATTATATCTTTCTAATATTATTTGTATAATTTATATTTAATATTTATTTGTTTTGACTATGTGAGTTTTGTTTGTCATTTCAATAACTTGATCTATGAAATACAAGCAATGTATATATACTACATAATCAGCATAAAAGCAAGTGCTTATAGTATTCAACAGCAACATTCACATAAAATTTCTAATTAACCAAAAAGCCTATTATGGCCAACAAGGCTAACACACACACACATACACACACACACAGGCAAATGACAAACCAAATGTCTCTCCACAGTGCTACACTATTTTATGATTAGGCAACTGACAAACATTCAACACCTTTTAACGCTGCCTAATGAAATAACTGTACTTGTGCCCGTACTCGTTCCCGTTCTCGTTCTCGTTCTCGTTCCTCACTCGCTACTCGCTGCTTGTTGCTCGTTGCTGTATTGTATGCTGCTTAAGCCGCAGTAAGCGCATAATTTTACTTATTACAATTTTATATTTTATAGATGGAAGTGTGAGGGGGGAGGGTGCTGCAAAGGTGGAAAACATATTCCAAAAATTACCAATTTTGTTGCTTACGATTATTACCTTGAAAATGTGCGAGTTGCATTCGTTGTTGTTACACTCGTTGCTTGTTGTTGTTGTTATTAGGCTTGGCTCTTTGCTACACTCTGGAGATGACTTAACACGTAGCACATCATTAAAAATTTTGTGCCATTAATGCATAACACACACACACACACACCCACACACACGCACACGCACACAACATACGCAACATGATCAAATTGCCAATATGTCACACACATACATACACGCATACAGAAGCCATCCTTTGGGGTTGACTGAAATGAATGAATACGAAGGGGCAAGGGAGTGCGACAAAAGGGGGGAGAGATGGGTAAACTAATAACGACAACACTCCCGAAACATCATCATCTTATTTACGTCTTTTTAACACCTTACCTGGGCCCAAGCAACACTCAAGGCATATGCTCACACACACACCCGCACAGAAAGAGACACACACACACCAGTGACACAACACACAAATCCAAGCATCGTATGCCGTTGAACAATTAACAAAAGGTAATGTAAAATTATAATTATCAAACAAAAGCACATTTGTTAATTTAAGCTAAAACAAACAACGAACCAAACAACAACTGGAATATGTAGTATGTGCGTCTAATGGGTGGTGCGATGTTGCGCTGCTGCCATGCCTTGTCTCACTCTCTCCCCCCCTCTCTCTCTCTCTCTTTATCTGTCTCCCTTTCACTGTGCGTCTTGCAAGACAAATTTTGTCGCCTAGTTTCTTGGCGCTGGGCAAAACGACCGATGCGTAACAATGAAAACTCCCCAATGTAATAAATATAAAAACAGCCGAAAAATATGCTATAAAATTATTTTGAGCCGCAACCATGAAACTGCGCACTAGAGATGGCCAAATAAGCAGAAAGCCAATAAGAAGTAATTACAAGAAACCAATTTACAATATAAATATTTTATAGAATTATATTTATTAAACATTCTTTCAGTCAAACAAACAAAATTACTAAGATTCTTAGTTGAAAATAAAAAAGCGGTGCTCATTTGAGAATGGCATTAAAAGTATTATTTTAAATATAGTACATTTGGAAAATCAAATAAAATTCTTTCAGCTTAAATTTATGTTATTTTAAATAATATTTTGAATATATTTTAAAAGACTCACAAAAAAACATACTCAACTCTTTTGTTATTTCTTAAACAATAATTTTTATTTATTTTTTGTTTTACTCCTATTAATGAAATTATTAAGAACTCCACTTTAACGAATGAAAGCTTGTGCTGGCAGCTTTCTCAGCTAAGCTTTTGTTGAGACAGTCGAGTCACGATACGATGCGACACGACTCACGCGCCCATCGCTAACGGCGACGCTGCTTAATGGCCACATAGCGAATATAGAAGCAGAACAAGTAGATTTAATAGATAGAAAAAGAGAAAGAGAGAGAGAAGGAAGAGAGAGAGATAGAGCAAAAGAGATAGCCAGTCGAGGAAGCGCAGAAAAGGAAGGGAGAGAGAGCTGTGAGAGGTTTTAGACTTCATTGCATTGATAGTCAGTTGCTCAGCTGTCGGTTGATTTTTGGTTCGTTTGTCCTTTTTGCGGCACATAAATTTTATGTGCCAGGACCTCTGCCCTATCCCAGTCGCAACACACACGCACCCACACATTGAACCCTTTTCTGGTGTACATTATACACACACACACACACACATACAGGCGCAGCTCATTTATGGCTCGGTCTGATAATGTATTATCATCCAGCGAGGAGCCGCTTATAGTTTTTGTTCTTGTCGCGCTGTTTAGAGAGGCGACTCCACAATATTCACACACACACACACACACACACACACACATACGCACGCCTTTGAGGCGTTAATAATTTTTGTGTTTTTATTGTTGTTGTTGTTGTTGTTTTTTTTTTTTAGTATTTTTCTTACTCTTTGCCGTAATTTATGGCCGTTACATTGTGGCGCTTCTTTGCATGGCGCACACTTTGGCATTTTAATGGGCATTAATGGCAGGGTGTGAAATCGTGGTTGGGGTGTGATGGATGCACGGCGTGGAGGGGGGCGGGAGTATTCTTGCTCACAAAACACATTAAAATTATTGAAGTCGACAACGGCCATTAATTCGTTGCGCTTAGCGCGCAATAATGCCGCACGTAATTGTTTATTAATGAACTATAAGTATTTTTATTGGCATCGCTTTCAGTTCCAGTAACGAGTAACCAGTTCCAGTTCTCTCAACAGTTCCAGTGCGCATTGCAAAGGTTTGCAAATTAATCCCAAGAAATTCCTATTAATTTACTTCAACATTTGCCATTGCAATTGAATTAGCTTTCGTTAGAAGTTTGCTAATAATTTGTTATCGCAATTCTTCACAATCCGAGTGTATAAAAAGTGTAGATGTAGAATGTTGCAGAGAATCTGCCCCCTCTATGAGCCCACCAATCCCAGAGAGAGTATAAGAGCAAAAGCTGTAAAATTTGTTATGAAATTTCCATCTATATGATTTGTATATGTTAAGTAATCAAAATGAATTGAAAGTGTAAAATAATATTAAGCTAAAGCGAAGTCTTCTTCTGTCAATTAAGCTTATTGAAAAGTAAGGCAAAACTACTAAATCTGGGCATATAACAAACAGTATGAGAAGTGCTACAAATGTTTTCAAATCCTTTATCAATATCAATTTCCAATTCGATAGGAAGTATTGGCTCTTTATCTATATCAATCGCATGAAGTTTCTTAAGACTGCTAAAGATTTCTTTTGAGCATTCAAAGCAGTTCTCCACTCTGTTTTGATACCGTGTTTAAGTGCAGCTAACCTAAAACGAGATCCACGGGTAAGCAGACTCATCCGCAATCTACTCCTCTCCACAAAAGGAACTCTTGGTGTTCTTTTAGACGTGAATATGCTCAAAAACAATATCCTTGAAGCTTACAATTAACAGAGTTACTATGCAAAGTGATGTTCAAGCAATCTAGTCCTAAATTTCTTATTAAAGCAGCTTAAATTGGCTCTGAGACTAACTTAGTCTAACTAGTTATAGTGCCTACCCCAAACAATCTAAAGACAATAAACGTTTCATTAAAATGATGATAAATATGTCAAAAATACCACGAATTCTGCCAACATACCTTAATTTGTTCTATATACTATCTATGTGAATTAAGGAATAAGTTTAGGTATGGTTTTAATATTAAAAATAAGTTGAGTTTACCAACGATGAATGCCCTAAAAAGTATCCTATACTTTTTTATCCACGCCTTTTTCTGTAAACTCTAGCTTGAGCCATAATCAAGCTGAAGTTTCTATATAAATGTAGTAGGCATATATATATATATATATATATATATTATCATAGATCATAGAAGAATGTAGATATATTTATATTTACATTCTTCTATGATCACGAATCTAAGAACTTTCGATTGAGCAAACCGTGTCTAATAGCTGTTGCTAATGAAGCAATTGTGGTGAGAATGGAAACTCAGCTCAAAAATATTGAGCATGGTCAGCTATTGAGTGTTGCTGCTTGCACTCAATTGCATACTCACACTCCCAGAGTTACACACCCACACACATATGAGTACACATGCTCATACTCATACCCATATGAGCGAAAGGGTTGCTGCCGTTAAGCCACTTTTCCATCCCCGATGTGAATGCGCGCGTCGAAACCTATTGAATACGCATCAGATATCAATACTTGGCCACGGTCACACACACACACACACACACACACACGCATGCAGAGTGAGAGAAAGAGAGAGAGAGAGAGCACAAGCACAAGCACAGTCAGAGACGCCAAGGGAGTGGAAGGGAGCTGTGAGCTACCCTATGTGCGGAGGATTCGATTTCGGTGCCACACACACAATGTGCCACAAATGTGGCAGCCAATCGCATGACTGCAGGCAGCTGATTGGACAAATTTCATGGGACTTCGACTAGCCAAATGGACAGAGGACCCAAAGACAGAGACTCTATATATATATATATATATAGATATATATGTATACACTTGAAGGAGAGGAGGCAACAGCAGAGAAAGCCGTTGCAGTTGGCATGGGACGACGGGCTCGTTGTAAGCTGTTGGAAAATGTGAAAAATTACATAATATGCGCTGAAAAATGTGCGTACATTTTTTTTTCTGTAGCATTTTCTTCGGGCTGACCGTTTGCTGAGTAGCACAGTTGTTGTTTGTTTTATGCAAAACTTTTGCGTTTTACAATTCATTGCATATTCAATTTGGTTGGGTCGACGACGACGACGACGAAGGACGAGGGGTGGGAGATGGCCACAAGGACACCCGAAAAGCAAACAAACAGCAAAGGTCCAAAGCATATTAATAAGGATTTCATTAGTTTTATACATTTCTTTTTTTAAACGACACACATACACACAGATACACACACACACACACACTGATGGGTCGATACTTTTTATTTTCTTTTTATATATTTTCTTTCTTTTTTTTTTGTTTTGTTTTTTGGTCTCAGCGCTAATAAATGGCTAAACGTTTAGATAAATGTCTGTTATTTTGTATTATCGTAGTTTGTTTGATATGAAAAGTTGACCAACTGAGCTCTCCAGTTAGCCAAAAAGTCAGAGGTCAGTTAAAGTAATTCGTATATTTGTCTAAAAAAATAAAAAATAAAAAATAAAAATACACAAAGCTACTTTCCGGGCACAGCGCATTCAGTGGGGATCAATCAAGCATACGCTGGCCAACAATCATAAGCAGCGAATGCTTGCAGCGAGCGAGCTCGACATGCTGTATGCCCTGTAGTTGCTAAAGTCAATACAATCGTTTAAGGATCATCTCTTTCAAAGCAATTGAAGCTATTCAGCGAGAACAAAGAAATAGAAACAAATATATATTCAATCAGAAATATATTTATGAATTTATATTTATATTATTTAATTAAAATAGTAGCAAATAAAAGATGAGAATCTTATGTCAAGCGAAGCAAAAATTGATGAAAATATTAGATATGTTCAAAGTGAAAAAAAAAAGTTGCAAAACGCAACAAGACATAATAACAAAATATATAAAATAATAAATAAATATATCAAGTCAATTTTATGCTAAACAAATTTAAAAAAATAATATTATTAATATTAATATTATATATTAAAGGAAATATGTTAAAAATCATAAATATCCATAAAATAGCACAAATATTTAAGTGCTTTGAGAAAAGTCGGACAGATCTGAACATATTTAAGTGGCAACTCTGTTTAGGGTTGTCATATTTGTTTTGCTGTGGCTTTCATTAGATCTTTGCAGATCGACCCCAAATTTTCAACAAGCTCAACGCGCATTCATAAGAATTTCTAAAGCAAACTCATATTATCATAGCCATTGTGGACTTTCGACTCGTTAGCTCTGCTATGCAAGAGTGTGTGTGCGTGGGTGTGTGGGTGTGTGTGTGTGTGTGTGTATGTGTGTGCGAAGGCTTTTTGTCTCTATTAAATTAATCGACGCTCATTTTTCCAACTTAACAAAACGCAGTTGAAAAAAAAGTATAAACGATAAAACATTTGCTGGCTGCCATTTCTCCCTTCGTCTCACCCCTCCCTATCCGCATTTCCCTGCCGCTTGCATCTACTTATTTGCCAGCGCTTTCCCACCCACTTTACATTTTTTTCTTTGCATTTCGCTTCTATTTTTTGTTGCTTTTAAGTAGCACTATTTTTTAAGGATTCTGTTTTGGGCGCCCCCGCCCCCGCCCCCTTTCATTGGCCGTACACCACCCCGCCGCCCAGCGCACAGCACAGAGCACACAGCTCCACCAACGCATCGCATCTAAAACAATTTTATTTTCTGTGCGTTTTTCATGCTTATCAAATACAAAACAAACGCACACGAGGGTTGACTCTGGGATTGGGTTCAGGGTTGGGCTTCAGCTTGCTGGTTGCTGGTTGCCTCTACTTTTTTATTCGCATTGGGTTGTTGCGGTTGCTTGGGGGCTGCTTGTGGCATTTATGTTTCATTTGGCATTTTTGATGCGTTTTATTTTTTAATTTTTTGTCGGTTTTCTTTCAAGCATCACATTTAAAGTGACATTTCAATCAATCAGCGCGGGTCACTGGGCAATACGAGTGCGGGGATTCCTTGTCCCCTGTCCGGACTGTTTAAATGCACGATTTATTGCTGGCCATAGATTGTCCGATTAGGCTGTCGAATGATGGACCAAAAGGAAGGAAGAACTTTACATAATTTAATTGTGATTTTCATTTTCCGATGGGAAAGGAAGAAAAACTTACTCGCTTCCCCTCTCTCTCTCTCTCATTCTCTCATAATCTTCTAAGCTAGACTATATGTATGTATGGCATACACATAACTCAACAGATATCTTTCATTTCACAGCCAAGTTACGCTCCAGAGCAATAAAAAATCGACCTACTACTGAGCCTGTTATCGGCTGGACAGTGTCATATAACATGTCATGAAATAAACACTTTTCAGTTGAAGTTGCTCTAACATAAAAATGTTTTGAACAAAGGAAAGCGGCAAATCAGTGAAAATCATAAGAAACGCAGCATAAATAAACACATCAACACAAAGGCAAAACTTTTGTTGCCCCACGGCAGTGGAAGATCCCCAACCTCAATCTCAACTCCAACTCAAACTCCAACGGCGTCTTCGACTGCGTCTCCAACTTCGAGTTGGCATTGCTGTCTGCAGATCCACACCCACACCCACATCCATAGCCATTCCCCTGCCCAATCCCAATGCTAATCCCCTTCATATGTGCGTGGAATGCTCTTTGGCTTTGTCTGAAGACGACGACAACGCAGCGGAAGTCGAAAACAAAAAACATTTTTTAATTGCTTCAGATAAGACACAGCACACATAACTTGATGCTCATACCACACCCCCCCCTCCCAAAAAAAACCCCAACCATCAGCCCCCAACCCTTGCCACCCCTATGGGGCAACAAATGAAGAACAAGATGAAAAATATAAAAGAAGAGAAAGAATGAAAAGCAAGCGGCAATTTTACAATTCAGCGCACATTTTGATGAGCTTCATAATTTTTGCTGCTCATTGGCGTTCCCACTCATATCACTATGAAAGTAAGTTACCCCTTTCTCTTTCCCCTTCCCCATCACTCCCCCCACTACACCCACACACACTTCCTTAACTGTTGACACTGCCTAGACAGCCTAACCTGAACTCATTTACACATGCGGCTAAGACTCGACATAAGCGTATAAGAGAAAGTGAAACAGCGGATGGTAATCGATATTTAGAAGTCAGAGAAGAGAGACAGAGCAAGAAAGAGAGAGAATATAGAAAAGAGAGAGAGGGAAATTGAGAGACAGAGGCAGGATGAGATATGTATATCTGGGAAAAATATGGAGAATATGGAGATTGTTAAATAAATTAAGGAGAAAGAGTAAAGAAGAGAGAAAAGAAGAGAGAAAAGAAGAGAGAAAAGAAGAGAGAAAA
This sequence comes from Drosophila macrospina, assembly GCA_035042075.1. NCBI lineage: Eukaryota > Metazoa > Arthropoda > Insecta > Diptera > Drosophilidae > Drosophila > Drosophila macrospina. Next base: position 3,568,558 of record JAWNLW010000500.1, on the reverse strand, counting down.
GAAGAGAGAAAAGAAGAGAGAAAAGAAAAGAGAAAAGAAGAGAGAAAAGAAGAGAGAAAGGAAGAGAGAAAAGAGGGGAGAAAAGAAGAGAGAAAGGAAGAGAGAAAAGATGGGAGAAAAGAAGAGAGAAAAGAAGAGAGAAAAGAAGAGAGAAAAGAAGAGAGAAAAGAAGAGAGCAAATAAGAGAGAAAAGAAGAGAGAAAATAAGAGAGAAAAGAAGAGAGAAAAGAAGAGAGAAAAGAAGAGAGAGCGACACGAAAGAACCAAAAAAAAAGTCATAGATATCTGCAAAAAAGCAAGAACTATCTAGGAAAGTAGATAGAAACTGGAGATTGAAGAATATGCCAATGGAAAAAGCTTAAAGAAGTAGAGTAAGACAGGGAAATAAACTAACGAAATAAGTGGAAAAGAGAGACGAAGAAAGTGGGATATATTGAGATGGAAGAGGCAGTTATAGATAGATCAAGAAAACAAAGACAAAACTTAAAGTGAAGGAGACAATAAAAGAGTTAATCGGATGCTAAGCTGGGATGAAAAGAAAGGGAGATGAAAGAAAAGACAATGTAAAGAACTTAAACTGAAGTTAGAAATTATTACAATGGATGAGTGGGAAAGGTGAGAAATAATACTGAAAAAATAGCAAAGATATATGAATTAAAGAGAAAGTGAACAGAAGAGAAGGAAAGAAGAACAGCAATGAACTACATTCCATACTCAAACTAAACTCAAGTGCATTCAGAGCAATGATATAAAGATTAAGTAAAGAAAGGGTATTGAGATAAACATACTCAACATAGATCAATAACAAGCTAAACGCAATATTTAAATCTCCCAACTTCTCAGTCAAGTGCAGAGCATTCAGAGTTCCATGTGAACTGCAGGAAAATGCGTTCAACTTGCTCAGATTTTATGACATTTGACTGTGTAGAGTATACTCTATATATATATATATGTCACACAATTATCAAATGCTCTATCTGTGCATCAGCCAGTCAGTCAGTCAGAGTGCGTGAGGGGGGGGGGGGGGGGAGGGGCGTGGTGTCACTGTGCTGAAGATGTAACGCCCAGTAGGCAGGCAGTTGGCGTGTTTACACAATTACATGCATTTTACGCTACATAAACGAGATTAGTGCGTCGCTTACTTTTGCCTAACTTCTTTTGACACAATGCCACACGGTGCGCGCAACGTCAGCCCCATTAACAGAACACCCCCCCCCCCCACCCCCACCACCATTCTGTGCGACGACCCTATATGGCTCAGCCTAGACGAAAGTTGGCCAAGAGATACGAGGCAACAACTCTTTGAGCCTTGAATGACTCTGACACGAGTTGTAGGAGGAGGCAGCGTCAATTGCTTTTGTTTTTTTTTTTCTCCATTCTTTTTGTACTTGCCTTGAACTTTTTTCTCTCTCTCTTACACTCTTTCTTACTCTTTCTTTAGTTCCCCTGCCCCTTATTACGCTGGGAGTGTGTGTGCGTGTGTGACTCGTGCGTTTGCATTGTTAACAAGCGCAAATTTTGCACATCTTTTGTTAAACAACGTCAAATTTATATAGAGAGAGACCGACTTCTTCTATGGCAACTGGCTCCTTCCCGCACTCACACACTCACACACACACACACACACACATACATATCTATATTTTTTATGAGTTTTTGTTGATCTTGGCCCCATACGCTTTTTGCTGTCTTGTTTATGTGTTCAACAAGCTCCATCAGCACTTGTAAACGCCAAATGCATCTCATTATTTCACAGTTTCGGGTATTAAAGATGACGTGGGCAGTTGACTCAAGCAGCAACTGGGAAACGTCTTGAACCCACCTAGCAACGGCCCCTCTTGCCCCTCTCCTATTCATATTATTAATAGATAATCTGTTCCTCGCATTACATTTATATACTCTAGTTTATTTCTTCGTATTTAGTTAGCAAACTCTTTAGCAAAGCAAATCACTAACGCGATTGCCTAGCGAGGGCTGTCCTGTAAGTTCTTTTAGAACTTAATACCTTATTTCTAAACGTAAAAAGAATTAAAGAAAAAGTATTAAAAATTCCCTAAAACAAGTTAATATAATAGTTTTTGTTGAATTATATCATTTCAGTGCAAAGTAAATTAAATAAATATTAAGAAAAGCTAAAATAATTTGCGAGGGCTGTTCAATAAGTAGCAAAGTTCTTATTGAAATTTTAGAGATATTCTTATTTTTAATTTTAGAGCAAAAACATAAGAATAAGAATAATTAGCTAAGTTCTTATTAAAATTATTTATTTTATTCGAAAATAAAAAATATGTTAAATAAAGTGAAATTAATTAGCGAGGGTAGTCCCATAAGTAGCTAAGCTCTTATTGAAATGATTACATTTATTCATAAATTAAAAAGATTCAAAGAAAAAAATTGAAGAAAAAATCAATCTATATGCGAGGGTTGTCCCATAAGTATCAAATATAATTCATGTTGAATTATTATATAATTTCAGTGCAAAATAAAATACATAAAGGTTAAGAGCTAAGTTCTTATTGAAATTATTAACTTTATTCTAAAATTTAAGGAAATAAAAAAAGTATTTAATAAAGTGAAATTAGTTGGCGAGGGTTGTCCAATAAGTAGTCAAGTTCTTGTTGTAATATAAAATGTCACAACAAAATTAAAAGGAAAGAGAAAAAGTTCAATTAATTGGCGAGGGTTGTCTAATAAGTAAGTAGTTCAAATGATTCCAAATTAAAATAAAAAATAAAAATATAAATATTAAGAAAAGTTCAGCAAATGAGGCATAAAAATATAAATTTACGTTTATCTTATGTTTATATGTAAATTCAAATCGTTTTTAACGCAAAGTTTGTTAAATTAATTAACACGTTATGTTTATTGAAATTGTTATTAAATATTCTTGTTATTATGATAAAATGTTAACTTAACTTTTCCGTCCCTCCTTTCTCTACTTTAAAGACAACAGACTCTACTTGCTCTTATCATAACTTCTGATTAGTCATTTAATCAATCAATCCATCATTGAAATATATTGTTTATTATCGTAGATTGTATATTATAATTATCACAAATTGTTATCCAGGTTCAACAAGAGCCAGCGCCAGATCTTGACCGGTCACTTTATGAGCTCTCTTTTTACTCCGCACTCTTCCCCCAAATTCTTGCGCCTCCCCCTCACACAGCTCCACAAGGCTGGGCCATAAAAATGCCAAAAACTCATTGACTTATGGGCCAAGGCTTGTACTTGCGGCAGCGTCTCTAATTGCAAAGGCCCCGGCCTACAGATTTATTTGGGGGCAACTGGCGGAGTTAATGTGCGCCGTCTGAGGGCATATTAAAATTGGATTTCTAAATAGCTATATACATATATATGTATATATATATATATATATATGTATATATACTTATCATTATTATTATTATTATTATTACTATATCTATCTATATGCTTATAAATTAGCATTTTCGGCGGCCGAAGTCCGTTCGCCTTGGAATGCGTTATTAATGGCAAATTAAAAGCAATAAAAAACAGATGTGCTTAACGTAGCACATTTTACGCGGTACCCCCTCCCCCTTCTGCTCATCCCCCTGCCTATGCTTATTGCATTGGTGAAGGGGCAGCCTGGGTTACAGCTCATCAGCTGTGTGGAAGGGGAAAGCGGGGGTCGCACCTTAGTCAAGAAGTTGGCGTCGTTGTCGTTATGAAAATGACTTTGCTCTTTGCTGTTTTTTTGTATAACAATGGAAAGGGAAGCGCACACACACACACACACACACACACACACACACACACACATACACACACACACACACACATACAACACACACTTGTGCAAAAAAGTTTTGCATTCGAAATTTTTGGTCTGTTGCTGCTTTCGCTGCCGCTGCTGCTTCTGCTGCCGCTGCTGCTGCCGCTGCTGCTGCTGCTGCCGCCGTTGGCTTATGCAGTTTATCATTTTGCTCCATCCAGGTGGGTAATTTTAATTTTAAGCTTGAGTAATGACAATATTTACTTCCACTTAAGCGACAACGTCACACGCTTTAATGGCATTTTGATTTGAGCTCTTCTTCCTTGTCTTGCTGCCATTGTTGTTGTTCTTCTTTGTTGTTGTTGTTGTTGTCTCTCGCCTTTGGCAGTTACTTTTTGTCGCTCACTGTGACCGCCATGCCGCGTCCAACAGCTGTTGACAGTTGCTCCTGTTTGTGGCAGCATTTGCAAAAAAAAAAAAAATACACAAAACTAAATGCATAATTCGAATTAAGGTTTAGTACAGTAGAGCTTAACTATAGGCAATATAATTGTGGACAACAAATTACATATATATTTCCTTATTGATATGCTACTTACTAGGGTTCATTTTGGAACTAAACGTTCGCTCTCAAGTCGTAGGAAAAACTATTTAAGACCATTTCATTGTATGAACTGTGTGAACTTCCACTTAGACCATTTTGATTCCCTGTAGTTCAATTGAAGTCAATTGCAAGTGTACACCGAAGTTTAGCATACAGCACAGCAGTAAGACCAATACAGGGTATCGCATTGTTGCCTGTCCGACTCACAAGTTGAAAGTCTTTCTTTTGCTATTTAATGTCTTAGCTCATTACATTATATGAAGAACAATTTTAGAATTCAAAGAACAAGTTCATTAGCAATTGACAACCGACAAAGGCTGAGGCACGAGGCATTCGGTAGAAGAATATGAAAATTGTTGAGTATTAAGTGTGGGCATTATCAACAGCATTATTAGCATTATTGTCAGGACTCTTGGGTCCTGCACCGGGCTGAGGTCTCTGAATTATGCAATATACAGAGTCGAAAGAGTTAAAGGAAGTGAGGCATAAGGGTGTTAAGGTTCGGGTATAGGGTATCGGGTGTAGGGTGTAGAGTGTTGCAAATGGGTGTGTGGGGAGGGGGAGAATGCAATGCTATGGTTTGCCACTAACCAACCCGTTCGTTGTCGTCGACGTCGTCGTCATCGTCGTCGCCAAATGCAAAAATCGCAAGGCGAGCTTCCTTTTCCTTTCACTGGCTGTGCAGCGAAATTTCCAAAAATTCTATTATTATTAATAGAGGCAAAAGGGGTGGCCAAAGCAGGGAGGTGGGTTGGAGAGGGCGGTGTTAGAGGGAAAGCTGGCAAATGAATGTGACTGCCTAGGCACAGAGAAAGGCGCAAAAGGCGACCATGACAACTGCCACGAGAAACCGAATGACGACAAGGTTGGGCATGCGAAACGGGGGAAAGAAGAGGAATTGGAAGAAAGAGGACAGAGAGAGAGAGAGAGAGCGAGAATGAGAATGAGAGGAGGACGCTGCCTGCCGCCGTGGTATGCGTTTGTCTTTTGGCCAAAAGTAGACTACAATAACCCGAAAAATGCACACAGTTTGCATTATAATGCGAAATTTTCGATTGCTCATTTGTGGCATTTACTTTTTACTATAAAAGTTTTATAGCCAGGCGGCTGAAGATGGCGCGACCAGCGACAACAACAACAACAGCAGCAACAACTACAACGACAACAACAACAATAAGTACAACAACGAGAACAACGACAGCTACAAAATTTTACACAATGTCATCAACGTCGCTGACAATGTTGGGATGCTGCTCCTGCTTCTGTTGCTCCTGGACAGAGCCCATAGTCGGTCCGTTTTTTGAGGCAGTATTCGACTGACATCTCCCCTTCCCCATTTTCACTTCCCCTTTCCACCTTCCCTGCCTTCCTCCAACTGTCTATGTGTCTGTCCATGCCATGCCTCACAGTTGTGTGTGCAATTTTAGCGCTCTAAACTTAAAGGATTACTTTTGGCTAATTTTGCATTGGACTGAGGAACAAGCATAGGAAGTGGGTAGGGGAATCTGCTAGGAGACAGGAGGAACGACACTACAATTGCCTTTTGGCCAAGCCTGCTCAAAACTTAAGAAATCGTCGAAGCGGTCTCTTGTTTGATGTTCCCTGAATGCCTTGAAAGAATGAAAAGAGTTTGCATTCAAGAACAATATAGAAGAGATATAGATATAGATATAGATATAGATATAGATATAGATATAGATATAGATATAGATATAGA